>OY294024.1:1310812-1713580 GCA_958510785.1 Exephanes ischioxanthus
TGTGGGCTCGAAACGCATGAATCTTGCGTGTTTGCATAGAATGAAGTGTTTTCGATCTCATAATACGATCTGGAACGTCTACAGCGAACGCAAAACTCAATCGTTCGATTTCGTTATAAAGCGACTTTGCATTCGTTTGGGGCTTGTTTCTCGGCTCGAAACGCATGAGTCTTGCGTATTTGCAGAGAATGAAGTAATTTTGATCTCGTAATAAGAGCTGGAACGGCTACAGCGAGCACAAAACTCAATCGTGCGATTTCGTTATAAAGCGACTTTGCATTCGTTTGGGGCTTCTTTGGCGGCTCTAAACGCATGAATCTTGCGTATTTACATAGTATGAAGTGTTTTTGATCTTATTTTAAGAGCTGGAACGACTACAGCGAGCGCGAAACTCAATGGTTCGATTTCGTTGTAAAGCGACTTTGCATTCGTTTGCGGCTTGTTTGGCGGCTCTAAACGCATGAATCTTGCGTATGTGCATAGAATGAAGTGTTTTCGATCTCATAATACGAGATGGAACGCCTACAGCGAGCGCAAAACTCTATCGTTCGATTTCGTTATAAGGCGAATTTGCATTCGTTTGGGGCTTGTTTGGCTGCTCGAAACGCATGAATCTTGCGCATTTGCATAGAATGAAGTGTTTTCGATCTCATAATACGAGCTGGAACGCCTACAGCGAGCGAAAAACTCAATCGTTCGATTTCGTTATAAAGCGACTTTGCATTCGTTTGGGGCTTGTTTCTCGGCTCGAAACGCATGAGTCTTGCACATTTGCATAGAATGAAGTGTTTTTGATCTTATAATACGAGCTGGAACGTCTTCTGCGGGCGTAAAACTCAATCGTTCGATTTCGTTATAAAGCGACTTTGTATTCGTTTGGGGCTTGTTTGGCGGCTCTAAACGCATGAATGTTGCGTATGTGCATAGAATTAAGTGTTTTCGATCTCATATTACGAGCTGTAACGGCTACAGCGAGCGCGAAACTCAATCGTTCGATTTCGTTGTAAAGCGACTTTGCATTCGTTTGGGGCTTCTTTGGCGGCTCTAAACGTATGAATCTTGCGTATTTACATAGAATGAAGTGTTTTTGATCTTATTTTACGAGCTGGAACGACTGCTGCGGGTGTAAAACTCAAATCATCGATTTCATTATAAATGGACTTTTTATTCGTTTGGGGCTTGTTTGGCGGCTCTAAACGCATGAATCTTGCGTATGTGCATAGAATGAAGAGTTTTTGGTCTTATTTTACGAGCTGGAACGACTGCTGCAGCCGTAAAACTCAAATGATCGATTTCATTATAAATGGACTTTTCCTTCGTTTGGGGCTTGTTTGGCGGCACGAAAAGCATGAATCTTGCGTATTTGCATATAATGAGGTGTTTTTCAACTCATAATACGAGCTGGAACGGCTGCAGCGAGCCCAAAACTCAATCGTTCGATTACGTTATAAAGCGACTTTGCATTTGTTTGGGGCTTGTTTGTGGGCTCGAAACGCATGAATCTTGCGTGTTTGCATAGAATGAAGTGTTTTCGATCTCATAATACGAGCTGGAACGGCTACAGCGAGCGCAAAACTCAATCGTTCGATTTCGTTATAAAGCGACTTTGCATTCGTTTGGGGCTTGTTTGGCGGCTCGAAACGCATGAATCTTGCGTATTTGCATAGAATTAGGTGTTTTCGATCTCACATTACGAGCTGTAACGGCTACAGGGAGCGCAACACTCAATCGTTCAATTTTGTTATAAGGCGACTTTGCATTCGTTTGGGGCTTATTTCGCGGCTCGAAACGCATGAATCTTGCATATTTGCATAGAATAGAGTGTTTTTGATCTTATATTACGAGTTGGAACGGCTACACCGAGCGCAAAACGCAATTGTTCGATTTCGTTATAAAGCGACTTTGCATTCGTTTGGGGCTTATTTCGCGGCTCGAAACGCATGAATCTTGCATATTTGCATAGAATAGAGTGTTTTTGATCTTATATTACGAGTTGGAACGGCTACACCGAGCGCAAAACGCAATTGTTCGATTTCGTTATAAAGCGACTTTGCATTCGTTTGGGGCTTGTTTAGCGGCTCGAAACGCATGAATCTTGCGTGTTTGCATAGAATGAAGTGTTTTCGATCTCATAATACGATCTGGAACGTCTACAGCGAACCCAAAACTCAATCGTTCGATTTTGTTATAAAGCGACTTTGCATTCGTTTGGGGCTTGTTTCTCGGCTCGAAACACATGAGTCTTGCGTATTTACATAGAATGAAGTGTTTTCGATATCATAATACGATCTGGAACGTCTACAGCGAACGCAAAACTCAATCGTTCGATTTAGTTATAAAGCGACTTTGCATTCGTTTGGGGCTTGTTTCTCGGCTCGAAACGCATGACTCTTGCGCATTTGCATAGAATGAAGTGTTTTTGATCTTATAATACGAGCTGGAACGTCTTCTGCGGGCGTAAAACTCAATCGTTCGATTTCGTTATAAAGCGACTTTGTATTCGTTTGGGGCTTGTTTGGCGGCTCTAAACGCATGAATGTTGCGTATGTGCATAGAATTAAGTGTTTTCAATCTCATATTACGAGCTGTAACGGCTACAGCGAGCGCAAAACTCAATCGTTCGATTTTTTGATAAGGCGACTTTGCATTCGTTTGGAGCTTGTTTGGCTGCTCAAAACGCGCGAATCTTGCGTATTTGCATAAAATAAAGTAATTTTCATCTCATAATACGAACTGGAACGGCTACAGCGAGCGCAAAACTCAATCGTTCGATTTCGTTATAAAGCGACTTTGCATCCGGTTGGGGCTTGTTTGGCGGCTCGAAACGCATGAATCTTGCGTATTTGCATAGAATTAGGTGTTTTCGATCTCATATTACGAGCTGTAACGGCTACAGCGAGCGCAACACTCAATCGTTCAATTTATTATAAGGCGACTTTGCATTCGTTTGGGGCTTGTTTGGCTGCTCAAAACGCGTGAATCTTGCGTATTTGCATAAAATGAAGTAATTTTGATCTCATAATACGAACTGGAACGGCTACAGCGAGCGCAAAACTCAATAGTTCGATTTCGTTATAAAGCGACCTTGAATTCGTTTGGGGTTTGTTTGGCTGCTCGAAACGCATGAATCTTGCGCATTTGCATAGAATGAAGTGTTTTCGATCTCATATTACGAGCTGTAACGGCTACAGCGAGCGCAACACTCAATCGTTCGATTTTGTTATAAGGCCACTTTGCATTCGTTTGGGGCTTGTTTGGCGGCTCTAAACGCATGAATCTTGCGTATTTGCATAAAATGAAGTAATTTTGATCTCATAATACGAGCTGGAACGGCTACAGCGAGCGCAAAACTCAATCGTTCGATTTCGTTATAAAGCGACTTTGCATTCGTTTGGGGCTTGTTTGGCGGCTCGAAACGCATGAATCTTGCGTATTTGCATAGAATTAGGTGTTTTCGATCTCATATTACGAGCTGTAACGGCTACAGCGAGCGCAACACTCAATCGTTCAATTTTGTTATAAGGCGACTTTGCATTCGTTTGGGGCTTATTTCGCGGCTCGAAACGCATGAATCTTGCATATTTGCATAGAATAGAGTGTTTTTGACCTTATATTACGAGTTGGAACGGCTACACCGAGCGCAAAACGCAATCGTTCGATTTTGTTATAAGGCGAATTTGCATTCGTTTGGGGCTTGTTTGGCTGCTCGAAACGCATGAATCTTGCGTATTTACATAGAATGAAGTGTTTTTGATCTTATTTTAAGAGCTGGAACGGCTACAGCGAGCGCGAAACTCAATCGTTCGATTTCGTTTTAAAGCGACTTTGCATTCGTTTGGGGCTTGTTTGGCGGCTCTAAACGCATGAATCTTGCGTATGTGCATAGAATGAAGTGTTTTCGATCTCATAATACGAGCTGGAACGCCTACAGCGAGCGCAAAACTCTATCGTTCGATTTCGTTATAAGGCGAATTTGCATTCGTTTGGGGCTTGTTTGGCTGCTCGAAACGCATGAATCTTGCGCATTTGCATAGAATGAAGTGTTTTCGATCTCATAATACGAGCTGGAACGCCTACAGCGAGCGAAAAACTCAATCGTTCGATTTCGTTATAAAGCGACTTTGCATTCGTTTGGGGCTTGTTTCTCGGCTCGAAACGCATGAGTCTTGCGCATTTGCATAGAATGAAGTGTTTTTGATCTTATAATACGAGCTGGAACGTCTTCTGCGGGCGTAAAACTCAATCGTTCGATTTCGTTATAAAGCGACTTTGTATTCGTTTGGGGCTTGTTTGGCGGCTCTAAACGCATGAATGTTGCGTATGTGCATAGAATTAAGTGTTTTCGATCTCATATTACGAGCTGTAACGGCTACAGCGAGCGCAAAACTCAATCGTTCGATTTTTTGATAAGGCGACTTTGCATTCGTTTGGAGCTTGTTTGGCTGCTCAAAACGCGCGAATCTTGCGTATTTGCATAAAATAAAGTAATTTTCATCTCATAATACGAACTGGAACGGCTACAGCGAGCGCAAAACTCAATCGTTCGATTTCGTTATAAAGCGACTTTGCATCCGGTTGGGGCTTGTTTGGCGGCTCGAAACGCATGAATCTTGCGTATTTGCATAGGATTAGGTGTTTTCGATCTCATATTACGAGCTGTAACGGCTACAGCGAGCGCAACACTCAATCGTTCAATTTATTATAAGGCGACTTTGCATTCGTTTGGGGCTTGTTTCGCGGCTCTAAACGCATGAATGTTGCGTATGTGCATAGAATTAAGTGTTTTCGATCTCATATTACGAGCTGTAAGTAACGGCTACAGCGAGCGCAAAACTCAATCGTTCGTTTTTTTGATAAGGCGACTTTGCATTCGTTTAGAGCTTGTTTGGCTGCTCAAAACGCGTGAATCTTGCGTATTTGCATAAAATAAAGTAATTTTGATCTCATAATACGAACTGGAACGGCTACAGCGAGCGCAAAACTCAATCGTTCGATTTTTTGATAACGCGACTTTGCATTCGTTTGGAGCTTGTTTGGCTGCTCAAAACGCGTGAATCTTGCGTATTTGCATAAAATAAACTAATTTTGATCTCATAATACGAACTGGAACGGCTACAGCGAGCGCAAAACTCAATCGTTCGATTTCGTTATAAAGCGACTTTGCATTCGTTTGGGGCTTGTTTGGCGGCTCGAAACGCATGAATCTTGCGTATTTGCATAGAATTAGGTGTTTTCGATCTCATATTACGAGCTGTAACGGCTACAGCGAGCGCAACACTCAATCGTTCAATTTATTATAAGGCGACTTTGCATTCGTTTGGGGCTTGTTTCGCGGCTCTAAACGCATGAATGTTGCGTATGTGCATAGAATTAAGTGTTTTCGATCTCATATTACGAGCTGTAAGTAACGGCTACAGCGAGCGCAAAACTCAATCGTTCGATTTTTTGATAAGGCGACTTTGCATTCGTTTGGAGCTTGTTTGGCTGCTCAAAACGCGTGAATCTTGCGTTTTTGCATAAAATAAAGTAATTTTGATCTCATAATATGAACTGGAACGGCTACAGCGAGCGCAAAACTCAATCGTTCGATTTTTTGATAACGCGACTTTGCATTCGTTTGGAGCTTGTTTGGCTGCTCAAAACGCGTGAATCTTGCGTATTTGCATAAAATAAACTAATTTTGATCTCATAATACGAACTGGAACGGCTACAGCGAGCGCAAAACTCAATCGTTCGATTTCGTTATAAAGCGACTTTTCATTCGTTTGGGGCTTGTTTGGCGGCACGAAACGCTTGAATCTTGCGTATTTGCATAGAATGAGGTGTTTTTCAACTCATAATACGAGCTGGAACGGCTGCAGCGAGCAGAAAACTCAATCGTTCGATTACGTTATAAAGCGACTTTGCATTTGTTTGGGGCTTGTTTGTGGGCTCGAAACGCATGAATCTTGCGTGTTTGCATAGAATGAAGTGTTTTCGATCTCATAATACGATCTGGAACGTCTACAGCGAACGCAAAACTCAATCGTTCGATTTCGTTATACAGCGACTTTGCATTCGTTTGGGGCTTGTTTCTCGGCTCGAAACGCATGAGACTTGCGTATTTGCAGAGAATGAAGTAATTTTGATCTCGTTATACGAGCTGGAACGCCTAAAGCGGGCGCAAAACTCTATCGTTCGATTTCGTTATAAAGCGACTTTGTATTCGTTTGGGGCTTGTTTTGCAGCTCGAAAGGCATGAATCTTGCGTATTTGCATAGAATGAAGTGTTTCTGATCTCATAATACGAGCTGGAGCGGCTACAGCGAGCACAAAACTCAATCGTGCGATTTCGTTATAAAGCGACTTTGCATTCGTTTGGGGCTTCTTTGGCGGCTCTAAACGCATGAATCTTGCGTATTTACATAGAATTAGGTGTTTTCGATCTCATATTACGAGCTGTAACGGCTACAGCGAGCGCAACACTCAATCGTTCAATTTTGTTATAAGGCGACTTTGCATTCGTTTGGGGCTTATTTCGCGGCTCGAAACGCATGAATCTTGCATATTTGCATAGAATAGAGTGTTTTTGATCTTATATTACGAGTTGGAACGGCTACACCGAGCGCAAAACGCAATTGTTCGATTTCGTTATAAAGCGACTTTGCATTCGTTTGGGGCTTGTTTAGCGGCTCGAAACGCATGAATCTTGCGCATTTGCATAGAATGAAGTGTTTTCGATCTCATAATACGAGCTGGAACGCCTAAAGCGAGCGCAAAACTCTATCGTTCGATTTCGTTATAAAGCGACTTTGTATTCGTTTGGGGCTTGTTTTGCAGCTCGAAAGGCATGAATATTGCGTATTAGCATAGAATGAAGTGTTTTGATCTCATAATACGAGCTGGAACGGCTACAGCGAGCGCGAAACTCAATCGTTCGATTTCGTTGTAAAGCGACTTTGCATTCGGTTGGGGCTTCTTTGGCGGCTCTAAACGCATGAATCTTGCGTATTTACATAGAATGAAGTGTTTTTGATCTTATTTTACGAGCTGGAACGACTGCTGCGGGTGTAAAACTCAAATCATCGATTTCATTATAAATGGACTTTTTATTCGTTTGGGGCTTGTTTGGCGGCTCTAAACGCATGAATCTTGCGTATGTGCATAGAATGAAGCGTTTTCGATCTTAAAATACGAGCTAGAACGGCTACAGCGAGCGCAAAACTCAATCGTTCGATTTTGTTATAAGGCGACTTTGCATTCGTTTGGGGCTTGTTTGGCTGCTTGAAACGCATGAATCTTGCGCATTTGCATAGAATAAAGTGTTTTCGATCTCATAATACGAGCTGGAACGCCTAAAGCGAGCGCAAAACTCTATCGTTCGATTTCGTTATAAAGCGACTTTTCATTCGTTTGGGGCTTGTTTGGCGGCACGAAACGCATGAATCTTGCGTATTTGCATAGAATGAGGGGTTTTTCAACTCATAATACGAGCTGGAACGGCTGCAGCGAGCGCAAAACTCTATCGTTCGATTTCGTTATAAAGCGACTTTTCATTCGTTTGGGGCTTGTTTCCCGGCTCGAAACGCATGAGTCTTGCGCATTTGCATTGAATTAAGTGTTTTTGATCTTATAATACGAGCTGGAACGTCTTCTGCGGGCGTAAAACTCAATCGTTCGATTTCGTTATAAAGCGACTTTGTATTCGTTTGGGGCTTGTTTTGCAGCTCGAAAGGCATGAATCTTGCGTATTTGCATAGAATAAAGTGTTTCTGATCTCATAATACGAGTTGGAACGGCTACAGCGAGCGCAAAACTCAATCGTTCGATTTTGTTATAAGGCGACTTTGCAATCGTTTGGGGCTCGTTTGGCTGCTCAAAACGCGTGAATCTTGCGTATTTGCATAAAATGAAGTAATTTTGATCTCATAATACGAACTGGAACGGCTACAGCGAGCGCAAAACTCAATCGTTCGATTTCGTTATAAAGCGACCTTGAATTCGTTTGGGGCTTGTTTGGCTGCTCGAAACGCATGAATCTTGCGCATTTGCATAGAATGAAGTGTTTTCGATCTCATAATACGAGCTGGAACGCCTACAGCGAGCGAAAAACTCAATCGATCGATTTCGTTATAAAGCTACTTTGCATTTGTTTGGGGCTTGTTTGGCGGCTCTAAACGCATGAATCTTGCGTATGTGCATAGAATGAAGCGTTTTCGATCTTATAATACGAGCTGGAACGGCTACAGCGAGCGCAAAACTCAATCGTTCGATTTTGTTATAAGGCGACTTTGCATTCGTTTGAGGCTTGTTTGGTGGCTCTAAACGCATGAATCTTGCGTATTTGCATAGAATGAAGTGTTTTCGATCTCATAATACGAGCTGGAACGGCTACAGCGAGCGCAAAACTCAATCGTTCGATTTCGTTATAAAGCGACTTTGCATTCGTTTGAGGCTTGTTTGGCGGCTCTAAACGCATGAATCTTGCGTATTTGCATAGAATTAAGTGTTTTCGATCTCATATTACGAGCTGTAACGGCTACAGCGAGCGCAAAACTCAATCGTTCGATTTTTTGATAAGTCGACTTTGCATTCGTTTGGAGCTTGTTTGGCTGCTCAAAACGCATGAATCTTGCGTATTTGCATAGAATGAAGAGTTTTTGATCTTATGTTACGAGCTGGAACGACTGCTGCAGGCGTAAAACTCAAATGATCGATTTCATTATAAATGGAATTTTCATTCGTTTGGGGCTTCTTTGACGGCTCTAAACGCATGAATCTTGCGTATTTGCATAGAATGAGGTGTTTTTCAACTCATAATACGAGCTGGAACGCCTACAGCGAGCGAAAAACTCAATTGATCGATTTCGTTATAAAGCTACTTTGCATTTGTTTGGGGCTTGTTTGGCGGCTCGAAACGCATGAATCTTGCGTATTTGCATAGAATGGAGTGTTTTTGATCTTATTTTACGAGCTGGAACAACTGCTGCGGGTGTAAAACTCAAATCATCGATTTCATTATGAATGGACTTTTCATTCGTTTGGGGCTTGTTTGGCGGCTCTAAACGCATGAATCTTGCGTATGTGCATAGAATGAAGCGTTTTCGATCTTATAATACGAGCTGGAACGGCTACAGCGAGCGCAAAACTCAATCGTTCGATTTCGTTATAAAGCGACTTTGTATTCGTTTGGGGCTTGTTTTGCAGCTCGAAAGGCATGAATCTTGCGTATTTGCATTGAATAAAGTGTTTCTGATCTCATAATACGAGTTGGAACGGCTACAGCGAGCGCGAAACTCAATCGTTCGATTTCGTTGTAAAGCGACTTTGCATTCGTTTGGGGCTTCTTTGGCGGCTCTAAACGCATGAATCTTGCGTATTTGCATAGAATGGAGTGTTTTTGATCTTATTTTACGAGCTGGAACGACTGCTGCGGGTGTAAAACTCAAATCATCGATTTCATTATAAATGGACTTTTTATTCGTTTGGGGCTTGTTTGGCGGCTCTAAACGCATGAATCTTGCGTATGTGCATAGAATGAAGTGTTTTCGATCTCATAATACGAGCTGGAACGCCTACAGCGAGCGCAAAACTCTATCGTTCGATTTCGTTATAAAGCGACTTTGCATTTGTTTGGGGCTTGTTTGTGGGCTCGAAACGCATGAATCTTGCGTGTTTGCATAGAATGAAGTGTTTTCGATCTCATAATACGATCTGGAACGTCTACAGCGAACGCAAAACTCAATCGTTCGATTTCGTTATAAAGCGACTTTGCATTCGTTTGGGGCTTGTTTCTCGGCTCGAAACGCATGAGTCTTGCGCATTTGCATAGCATGAAGTGTTTTTGATCTTATAATACGAGCTGGAACGTCTTCTGCGGGCGTAAAACTCAATCGTTCGATTTCGTTATAAAGCGACTTTGTATTCGTTTGGGGCTTGTTTGGCGGCTCTAAACGCATGAATGTTGCGTATGTGCATAGAATTAAGTGTTTTCGATCTCATATTACGAGCTGTAACGGCTACAGCGAGCGCAAAACTCAATCGTTCGATTTTTTGATAAGGCGACTTTGCATTCGTTTGGAGCTTGTTTGGCTGCTCAAAACGCGCGAATCTTGCGTATTTGCATAAAATAAAGTAATTTTGATCTCATAATACGAACTGGAACGGCTACAGCGAGCGCAAAACTCAATCGTTCGATTTCGTTATAAAGCGACTTTGCATTCGGTTGGGGCTTGTTTGGCGGCTCGAAACGCATGAATCTTGCGTATTTGCATAGAATTAGGTGTTTTCGATCTCATATTACGAGCTGTAACGGCTACAGCGAGCGCAACACTCAATCGTTCAATTTTGTTATAAGGCGACTTTGCATTCGTTTGGGGCTTATTTCGCGGCTCGAAACGCATGAATCTTGCATATTTGCATAGAATAGAGTGTTTTTGATCTTATATTACGAGTTGGAACGGCTACACCGAGCGCAAAACGCAATTGTTCGATTTCGTTATAAAGCGACTTTGCATTCGTTTGGGGCTTATTTCGCGGCTCGAAACGCATGAATCTTGCATATTTGCATAGAATAGAGTGTTTTTGATCTTATATTACGAGTTGGAACGGCTACACCGAGCGCAAAACGCAATTGTTCGATTTTGTTATAAAGCGACTTTGCATTCGTTTGGGGCTTGTTTAGCGGCTCGAAACGCATGAATCTTGCGCATTTGCATAGAATGAAGTGTTTTCGATCTCATAATACGAGCTGGAACGCCTAAAGCGAGCGCAGAACTCTATCGTTCGATTTCGTTATAAAGCGACTTTGTATTCGTTTGGGGCTTGTTTTGCAGCTCGAAAGGCATGAATCTTGCGTATTTGCATAGAATGAAGTGTTTCTGATCTCATAATACGAGCTGGAACGGCTACAGCGAGCGCGAAACTCAATCGTTCGATTTCGTTGTAAAGCGACTTTGCATTCGTTTGGGGCTTCTTTGGCGGCTCTAAACGTATGAATCTTGCGTATTTACATAGAATGAAGTGTTTTTGATCTTATTTTACGAGCTGGAACGACTGCTGCGGGTGTAAAACTCAAATCATCGATTTCATTATAAATGGACTTTTTATTCGTTTGGGGCTTGTTTGGCGGCTCTAAACGCATGAATCTTGCGTATGTGCATAGAATGAAGCGTTTTCGATCTTAAAATACGAGCTGGAACGGCTACAGCGAGCGCAAAACTCAATCGTTCGATTTTGTTATAAGGCGACTTTGCATTCGTTTGGGGCTTGTTTGGCTGCTCGAAACGCATGAATCTTGCGCATTTGCATAGAATAAAGTGTTTTCGATCTCATAATACGAGCTGGAACGCCTACAGCGAGAGCAAAACTCTATCGTTCGATTTCGTTATAAAGCGACTTTTCATTCGTTTGGGGCTTGTTTGGCGGCACGAAACGCATGAATCTTGCGTGTTTGCATAGAATGAAGTGTTTTCGATCTCATAATACGATCTGGAACGTCTACAGCGAACCCAAAACTCAATCGTTCGATTTTGTTATAAAGCGACTTTGCATTCGTTTGGGGCTTGTTTCTCGGCTCGAAACGCATGAGTCTTGCGTATTTACATAGAATGAAGTGTTTTCGATCTCATAATACGATCTGGAACGTCTACAGCGAACGCAAAACTCAATCGTTCGATTTAGTTATAAAGCGACTTTGCATTCGTTTGGGGCTTGTTTCTCGGCTCGAAACGCATGACTCTTGCGCATTTGCATAGAATGAAGTGTTTTTGATCTTATAATACGAGCTGGAACGTCTTCTGCGGGCGTAAAACTCAATCGTTCGATTTCGTTATAAAGCGACTTTGTATTCGTTTGGGGCTTGTTTGGCGGCTCTAAACGCATGAATGTTGCGTATGTGCATAGAATTAAGTGTTTTCGATCTCATATTACGAGCTGTAACGGCTACAGCGAGCGCAAAACTCAATCGTTCGATTTTTTGATAAGGCGACTTTGCATTCGTTTGGAGCTTGTTTGGCTGCTCAAAACGCTTGAATCTTGCGTATTTGCATAAAATAAAGTAATTTTGATCTCCTAATACGAACTGGAACGGCTACAGCGAGCGCAAAACTCTATCGTTCGATTTCGTTATAAAGCGACTTTGCATTTGTTGGGGCTTGTTTGTGGGCTCGAAACGCATGAATCTTGCGCATTTGCATAGAATGAAGTGTTTTCGATCTCATAATACGAGCTGGAACGCCTAAAGCGAGCGCAAAACTCTATCATTCGATTTCGTTATAAAGCGACTTTGTATTCGTTTGGGGCTTGTTTGGCGGCTCTAAACGCATGAATCTTGCGTATGTGCATAGAATGAAGCGTTTTCGATCTTAAAATACGAGCTGGAACGGCTACAGCGAGCGCAAAACTCAATCGTTCGATTTTGTTATAAGGCGACTTTGCATTCGTTTGGGGCTTGTTTGGCTGCTCGAAACGCATGAATCTTGCGCATTTGCATAGAATAAAGTGTTTTCGATCTCATAATACGAGCTGGAACGCCTACAGCGAGAGCAAAACTCTATCGTTCGATTTCGTTATAAAGCGACTTTTCATTCGTTTGGGGCTTGTTTGGCGGCACGAAACGCATGAATCTTGCGTGTTTGCATAGAATGAAGTGTTTTCGATCTCATAATACGATCTGGAACGTCTACAGCGAACCCAAAACTCAATCGTTCGATTTTGTTATAAAGCGACTTTGCATTCGTTTGGGGCTTGTTTCTCGGCTCGAAACGCATGAGTCTTGCGTATTTACATAGAATGAAGTGTTTTCGATCTCATAATACGATCTGGAACGTCTACAGCGAACGCAAAACTCAATCGTTCGATTTAGTTATAAAGCGACTTTGCATTCGTTTGGGGCTTGTTTCTCGGCTCGAAACGCATGACTCTTGCGCATTTGCATAGAATGAAGTGTTTTTGATCTTATAATACGAGCTGGAACGTCTTCTGCGGGCGTAAAACTCAATCGTTCGATTTCGTTATAAAGCGACTTTGTATTCGTTTGGGGCTTGTTTGGCGGCTCTAAACGCATGAATGTTGCGTATGTGCATAGAATTAAGTGTTTTCGATCTCATATTACGAGCTGTAACGGCTACAGCGAGCGCAAAACTCAATCGTTCGATTTTTTGATAAGGCGACTTTGCATTCGTTTGGAGCTTGTTTGGCTGCTCAAAACGCGTGAATCTTGCGTATTTGCATAAAATAAAGTAATTTTGATCTCCTAATACGAACTGGAACGGTTACAGCGAGCGCAAAACTCTATCGTTCGATTTCGTTATAAAGCGACTTTGCATTTGTTGGGGCTTGTTTGTGGGCTCGAAACGCATGAATCTTGCGCATTTGCATAGAATGAAGTGTTTTCGATCTCATAATACGAGCTGGAACGCCTAAAGCGAGCGCAAAACTCTATCATTCGATTTCGTTATAAAGCGACTTTGTATTCGTTTGGGGCTTCTTTGGCGGCTCTAAACGCATGAATCTTGCGTATTTACATAGAATGAAGTGTTTTTGATCTTATTTTACGAGCTGGAACGACTGCTGCGGGTGTAAAACTCAAATCATCGATTTCATTATAAATGGACTTTTTATTCGTTTGGGGCTTGTTTGGCGGCTCTAAACGCATGAATCTTGCGTATGTGCATAGAATGAAGCGTTTTCGATCTTAAAATACGAGCAGGAACGGCTACAGCGAGCGCAAAACTCAATCGTTCGATTTTGTTATAAGGCGAATTTGCATTCGTTTGGGGCTTGTTTGGCTGCTTGAAACGCATGAATCTTGCGCATTTGCATAGAATAAAGTGTTTTCGATCTCATAATACGAGCTGGAACGCCTAAAGCGAGCGCAAAACTCTATCGTTCGATTTCGTTATAAAGCGACTTTTCATTCGTTTGGGGCTTGTTTGGCGGCACGAAACGCATGAATCTTGCGTATTTGCATAGCATGAGGTGTTTTTCAACTCATAATACGAGCTGGAACGGCTGCAGCGAGCAGAAAACTCAATCGTTCGATTACGTTATAAAGCGACTTTGCATTTGTTTGGGGCTTGTTTGTGGGCTCGAAACGCATGAATCTTGCGTGTTTGCATAGAATGAAGTGTTTTCGATATCATAATACGAGCTGGAACGCCTAAAGCGAGCGCAAAACTCTATCGTTCGATTTCGTTATAAAGCGACTTTGTATTCGTTTGGGGCTTGTTTTGCAGCTCGAAAGGCATGAATCTTGCGTATTAGCATAGAATGGAGTGTTTCTGATCTCGTAATACGAGCTGGAACGCCTAAAGCGAGCGCAAAACTCTATCGTTCGATTTCGTTATAAAGCGACTTTGCATTCGTTTGGGGCTTGTTTTGCAGCTCGAAAGGCATGAATCTTGCGTATTTGCATAGAATGAAGTGTTTCTGATCTCATAATACGAGCTGGAGCGGCTACAGCGAGCACAAAACTCAATCGTGCGATTTTGTTATAAAGCGACTTTGCATTCGTTTGGGGCTTCTTTGGCGGCTCTAAACGCATGAAACTTGCGTATTTACATACAATTAGGTGTTTTCGATCTCATATTATGAGCTGTAACGGCTACAGCGAGCGCAACACTCAATCGTTCAATTTTGTTATAAGGCGACTTTGCATTCGTTTGGGGCTTATTTCGCGGCTCGAAACGCATGAATCTTGCATATTTGCATAGAATAGAGTGTTTTTGATCTTATATTACGAGTTGGACCGGCTACACCGAGCGCAAAACGCAATTGTTCGATTTCGTTATAAAGCGACTTTGCATTCGTTTGGGGCTTGTTTAGCGGCTCGAAACGCATGAATCTTGCGCATTTGCATAGAATGAAGTGTTTTCGATCTCATAATACGAGCTGGAACGCCTAAAGCGAGCGCAAAACTCTATCGTTCGATTTCGTTATAAAGCGACTTTGTATTCGTTTGGGGCTTGTTTTGCAGCTCGAAAGGCATGAATCTTGCGTATTAGCATAGAATGGAGTGTTTCTGATCTCATAATACGAGCTGGAACGGCTACAGCGAGCGCGAAACTCAATCGTTCGATTTCGTTGTAAAGCGACTTTGCATTCGTTTGGGGCTTCTTTGGCGGCTCTAAACGCATGAATCTTGCGTATTTACATAGAATGAAGTGTTTTTGATCTTATTTTACGAGCTGGAACGACTGCTGCGGGTGTAAAACTCAAATCATCGATTTCATTATAAATGGACTTTTTATTCGTTTGGGGCTTGTTTGGCGGCTCTAAACGCATGAATCTTGCGTATGTGCATAGAATGAAGCGTTTTCGATCTTAAAATACGAGCAGGAACGGCTACAGCGAGCGCAAAACTCAATCGTTCGATTTTGTTATAAGGCGAATTTGCATTCGTTTGGGGCTTGTTTGGCTGCTCGAAACGCATGAATCTTGCGTATGTGCATAGAATGAAGCGTTTTCGATCTTAAAATACGAGCTGGAACGCCTAAAGCGAGCGCAAAACTCTATCGTTCGATTTCGTTATAAAGCGACTTTTCATTCGTTTGGGACTTGTTTGGCGGCACGAAACGCTTGAATCTTGCGTATTTGCATAGAATGAGGTGTTTTTCAACTCATAATACGAGCTGGAACGGCTGCAGCGAGCAGAAAACTCAATCGTTCGATTACGTTATAAAGCGACTTTGCATTTGTTTGGGGGCTCGAAACGCATGAATCTTGCGTGTTTGCATAGAATGAAGTGTTTTCGATCTCATAATACGATCTGGAACGTCTACAGCGAACGCAAAACTCAATCGTTCGATTTCGTTATACAGCGACTTTGCATTCGTTTGGGGCTTGTTTCTCGGCTCGAAACGCATGAGTCTTGCGTATTTGCAGAGAATGAAGTAATTTTGATCTCGTAATACGAGCTGGAACGCCTAAAGCGAGCGCAAAACTCTATCGTTCGATTTCGTTATAAAGCGACTTTGTATTCGTTTGCGGCTTGTTTTGCAGCTCGAAAGGCATGAATCTTGCGTATTTGCATAGAATGAAGTGTTTCTGATCTCATAATACGAGCTGGAGCGGCTACAGCGAGCACAAAACTCAATCGTGCGATTTCGTTATAAAGCGACTTTGCATTCGTTTGGGGCTTCTTTGGCGGCTCTAAACGCATGAATCTTGCGTATTTACATAGAATTAGGTGTTTTCGATCTCATATTACGAGCTGTAACGGCTACAGCGAGCGCAACACTCAATCGTTCAATTTTGTTATAAGGCGACTTTGCATTCGTTTGGGGCTTATTTCGCGGCTCGAAACGCATGAATCTTGCATATTTGCAAAGAATAGAGTGTTTTTGATCTTATATTACGAGTTGGAACGGCTACACCGAGCGCAAAACGCAATTGTTCGATTTCGTTATAAAGCGACTTTGCATTCGTTTGGGGCTTGTTTAGCGGCTCGAAACGCATGAATCTTGCGCATTTGCATAGAATGAAGTGTTTTCGATCTCATAATACGAGCTGGAACGCCTAAAGCGAGCGCAAAACTCTATCGTTCGATTTCGTTATAAAGCGACTTTGTATTCGTTTGGGGCTTGTTTTGCAGCTCGAAAGGCATGAATCTTGCGTATTAGCATAGAATGAAGTGTTTCTGATCTCATAATACGAGCTGGAACGGCTACAGCGAGCACAAAACTCAATCGTGAGATTTCGTTATAAAGCGACTTTGCATTCGTTTGGGGCTTCTTTGGCGGCTCTAAACGCATGAATCTTGCGTATTTACATAGAATGAAGTGTTATTGATCTTATTTTACGAGCTGGAACGACTGCTGCGGGCGTAAAACTCAAATCATCGATTTCATTATAAATGGACTTTTCATTCGTTTGGGGCTTGTTTGGCGGCTCTAAACGCATGAATCTTGCGTATGTGCATAGAATGAAGTGTTTTCGATCTCATAATACGAGCTGGAACGCCTACAGCGAGCGCAAAACTCTATCGTTCGATTTCGTTATAAAGCGACTTTGCATTCGTTTAGGGCTTGTTTCTCGGCTCGAACCGCATGAGTCTTGCGCATTTGCATTGAATGAAGTGTTTTTGATCTTATAATACGAGCTGGAACGTCTTCTGCGGGCGTAAAACTCAATCGTTCGATTTCGTTATAAAGCGACTTTGTATTCGTTTGGGGCTTGTTTTGCAGCTCGAAAGGCATGAATCTTGCGTATTTGCATAGAATAAAGTGTTTCTGATCACATAATACGAGTTGGAACGGCTACAGCGAGCGCAAAACTCAATCGTTCGATTTTGTTATAAGGCGACTTTGCAATCGTTTGGGGCTCGTTTGTCTGCTCAAAACGCGTGAATCTTGCGTATTTGCATAAAATGAAGTAATTTTGATCTCATAATACGAACTGGAACGGCTACAGCGAGCGCAAAACTCAATCGTTCGATTTCGTTATAAAGCGACCTTGAATTCGTTTGGGGCTTGTTTGGCTGCTCGAAACGCATGAATCTTGCGCATTTGCATAGAATGAAGTGTTTTCGATCTCATAATACGACGAGCTGGAACGCCTACAGCGAGCGAAAAACTCAATCGATCGATTTCGTTATAAAGCTACTTTGCATTTGTTTGGGGCTTGTTTGGCGGCTCGAAACGCATGAATCTTGCGTATTTGCATAGAATGGAGTGTTTTTGATCTTATTTTACGAGCTGGAACAACTGCTGCGGGTGTAAAACTCAAATCATCGATTTCATTATGAATGGACTTTTCATTCGTTTGGGGCTTGTTTGGCGGCTCTAAACGCATGAATCTTGCGTATGTGCATAGAATGAAGCGTTTTCGATCTTATAATACGAGCTGGAACGGCTACAGCGAGCGCAAAACTCAATCGTTCGATTTCGTTATAAAGCGACTTTGTATTCGTTTGGGGCTTGTTTTGCAGCTCGAAAGGCATGAATCTTGCGTATTTGCATTGAATAAAGTGTTTCTGATCTCATAATACGAGTTGGAACGGCTACAGCGAGCGCGAAACTCAATCGTTCGATTTCGTTGTAAAGCGACTTTGCATTCGTTTGGGGCTTCTTTGGCGGCTCTAAACGCATGAATCTTGCGTATTTGCATAGAATGGAGTGTTTTTGATCTTATTTTACGAGCTGGAACGACTGCTGCGGGTGTAAAACTCAAATCATCGATTTCATTATAAAGGACTTTTTATTCGTTTGGGGCTTGTTTGGCGGCTCTAAACGCATGAATCTTGCGTATGTGCATAGAATGAAGTGTTTTCGATCTCATAATACGAGCTGTAACGGCTACAGCGAGCGCAAAACTCAATCGTTCGATTTTTTGATAAGGCGACTTTGCATTCGTTTGGAGCTTGTTTGGCTGCTCAAAACGCGCGAATCTTGCGTATTTGCATAAAATAAAGTAATTTTGATCTCATAATACGAACTGGAACGGCTACAGCGAGCGCAAAACTCAATCGTTCGATTTCGTTATAAAGCGACTTTGCATTCGGTTGGGGCTTGTTTGGCGGCTCGAAACGCATGAATCTTGCGTATTTGCATAGAATTAGGTGTTTTCGATCTCATATTACGAGCTGTAACGGCTACAGCGAGCGCAACACTCAATCGTTCAATTTTGTTATAAGGCGACTTTGCATTCGTTTGGGGCTTATTTCGCGGCTCGAAACGCATGAATCTTGCATATTTGCATAGAATAGAGTGTTTTTGATCTTATATTACGAGTTGGAACGGCTACACCGAGCGCAAAACGCAATTGTTCGATTTCGTTATAAAGCGACTTTGCATTCGTTTGGGGCTTGTTTAGCGGCTCGAAACGCATGAATCTTGCGCATTTGCATAGAATGAAGTGTTTCTGATCTCATAATACGAGCTGGAGCGGCTATAGCGAGCGCGAAACTCAATCGTTCGATTTCGTTGTAAAGCGACTTTGCATTCGTTTGGGGCTTCTTTGGCGGCTCTATACGCATGAATCTTGCGTATTTACATAGAATGAAGTGTTTTTTATCTTATTTTACGAGCTGGAACGACTGCTGCGGGTGTCAAACTCAAATCATCGATTTCATTATAAATGGACTTTTTATTCGTTTGGGGCTTGTTTGGCGGCTCTAAACGCATGAATCTTGCGTATGTGCATAGAATGAAGCGTTTTCGATCTTAAAATACGAGCTGGAACGGCTACAGCGAGCGCAAAACTCTATCGTTCGATTTCGTTATAAAGCGACTTTTCATACGTTTGGGGCTTGTTTGGCGGCACGAAACGCATGAATCTTGCGTATTTGCATAGAATGAGGTGTTTTTCAACATAATACGAGCTGAAACGGCTGCAGCGAGCCCAAAACTCAATCGTTCGAATACGTTATAAAGCGACTTTGTATTCGTTTGGGGCTTGTTTTGCAGCTCGAAAGGCATGAATCTTGCGTATTTGCATATAATGAAGTGTTTCTGATCTCATAATACGAGCTGGAGCGGCTACAGCGAGCGCAAAACTCAATCGTTCGATTTTGTTATAGGGCGACTTTGCATTCGTTTGAGGCTTGTTTGGCGGCTCTAAACGCATGAATCTTGCGTATTTGCATAGAATTAAGTGTTTTCGATCTCATATTACGAGCTGTAACGGCTACAGCGAGCGCAAAACTCAATCGTTCGATTTTTTGATAAGTCGACTTTGCATTCGTTTGGAGCTTGTTTGGCTGCTCAAAACGCATGAATCTTGCGTATTTGCATAGAATGAAGAGTTTTTGATCTTATGTTACGAGTTGGAACGACTGCTGCAGGCGTAAAACTCAAATGATCGATTTCATTATAAATGGAATTTTCATTCGTTTGGGGCTTGTTTGGCGGCACGAAACGCATGAATCTTGCGTATTTGCATAGAATGAGGTGTTTTTCAACTCATAATACGAGCTGGAACGGCTGCAGCGAGCCCAAAACTCAATCGTTCGATTACGTTATAGAGCGACCTTGCATTTGTTTGGGGCTTGTTTGTGGGCTCGAAACGCATGAATCTTGCGTGTTTGCATAGAATGAAGTGTTTTCGATCTCATAATACGATCTGGAACGTCTACAGCGAACGCAAAACTCAATCGTTCGATTTCGTTATAAAGCGACTTTGCATTCGTTTGGGGCTTGTTTCTCGGCTCGAAACGTATGAGTCTTGCGTATTTGTAGATAATGAAGTAATTTTGATCTCGTAATAAGAGCTGGAACGGCTACAGCGAACGCAAAACTCAATCGTTCGATTTCGTTATAAAGCGACTTTGCATTCGTTTAGGGCTTGTTTCTCGGCTCGAAACGCATGAGTCTTGCGCATTTGCATTGAATGAAGTGTTTTTGATCTTATAATACGAGCTGGAACGTCTTCTGCGGGCGTAAAACTCAATCGTTCGATTTCGTTATAAAGCGACTTTGTATTCGTTTGGGGCTTGTTTTGCACCTCGAAAGGCATGAATCTTGCGTATTTGCATAGAATAAAGTGTTTCTGATCTCATAATACGAGTTGGAACGGCTACAGCGAGCGCAAAACTCAATCGTTCGATTACGTTATAGAGCGACTTTGCATTTGTTTGGGGCTTGTTTGTGGGCTCGAAACGCATGAATCTTGCGTGTTTGCATAGAATGAAGTGTTTTCGATCTCATAATACGATCTGGAACGTCTACAGCGAACGCAAAACTCAATCGTTCGATTTCGTTATAAAGCGACTTTGCATTCGTTTGGGGCTTGTTTCTCGGCTCGAAACGCATGAGTCTTGCGCATTTGCATAGAATGAAGTGTTTTTTATCTTATAATACGAGCTGGAACGTCTTCTGCGGGCGTAAAACTCAATCGTTCGATTTCGTTATAAAGCGACTTTGTATTCGTTTGGGGCTTGTTTTGCAGCTCGAAAGGCATGAATCTTGCGCATTTGCATAGAATAAAGTGTTTTCGATCTCATAATACGAGCTGGAACGCCTACTACAGCGAGCGCAAAACTCTATCGTTCGATTTCGTTATAAAGCGACTTTTCATTAGTTTGGGGCTTGTTTGGCGGCACGAAACGCATGAATCTTGCGTGTTTGCATAGAATGAAGTGTTTTCGATCTCATAATACGATCTGGAACGTCTACAGCGAACGCAAAACTCAATCGTTCGATTTTGTTATAAAGCGACTTTGCATTCGTTTGGGGCTTGTTTCTCGGCTCGAAACGCATGAGTCTTGCGTATTTGCAGAGAATGAAGTGTTTTTGATCTTATTTTACGAGCTGGAACGGCTACAGCGAGCGCGAAACTCAATCGTTCGATTTCGTTGTAAAGCGACTTTGCATTCGTTTGGGGCTTGTTTGGCGGCTCTAACCGCATGAATCTTGCGTATGTGCATAGAATTAAGTGTTTTCGATCTCATATTACGAGCTGTAACGGCTACATCGAGCGCAAAACTCAATCGTTCGATTTTTTGATAAGGCGACTTTGCATTCGTTTGGAGCTTGTTTGGCTGCTCAAAACGCGCGAATCTTGCGTATTTGCATAAAATAAAGTAATTTTGATCTCATAATACGAACTGGAACGGCTACAGCGAGCGCAAAACTCAATCGTTCGATTTTGTTATAAGGCGAATTTGCATTCGTTTGGGGCTTGTTTGGCTGCTTGAAACGCATGAATCTTGCGCATTTGCATAGAATAAAGTGTTTTCGATCTCATAATACGAGCTGGAACGCCTAAAGCGAGCGCAAAACTCTATCGTTCGATTTCGTTATAAAGCGACTTTTCATTCGTTTGGGGCTTGTTTGGCGGCACGAAACGCATGAATCTTGCGTATTTGCATAGAATGAGGTGTTTTTCAACTCATAATACGAGCTGGAACGGCTGCAGCGAGCAGAAAACTCAATCGTTCGATTACGTTATAAAGCGACTTTGCATTTGTTTGGGGCTTGTTTGTGGGCTCGAACCGCATGAATCTTGCGTGTTTGCATAGAATGAAGTGTTTTCGATCTCATAATACGATCTGGAACGTCTACAGCGAACGCAAAACTCAATCGTTCGATTTCGTTATAAAGCGACTTTGCATTCGTTTGGGGCTTGTTTCTCGGCTCGAAACGCATGAGTCTTGCGTATTTGCAGAGAATGAAGTAATTTTGATCTCGTAATACGAGCTGGAACGCCTAAAGCGAGCGCAAAACTCTATCGTTCGATTTCGTTATAAAGCGACTTTGTATTCGTTTGGGGCTTGTTTTGCAGCTCGAAAGGCATGAATCTTGCGTATTTGCATAGAATGAAGTGTTTCTGATCTCATAATACGAGCTGGAGCGGCTACAGCGAGCACAAAACTCAATCGTGCGATTTCGTTATAAAGCGACTTTGCATTCGTTTGGGGCTTGTTTAGCGGCTCGAAACGCATGAATCTTGCACATTTGCATAGAATGAAGTGTTTTCGATCTCATAATACGCGCTGGAACGCCTAAAGCGAGCGCAAAACTCTATCGTTCGATTTCGTTATAAAGCGACCTTGTATTCGTTTGGGGCTTGTTTTGCAGCTCGAAAGGCATGAATCTTGCGTATTAGCATAGAATGAAGTGTTTCTGATCTCATAATACGAGCTGGAACGGCTACAGCGAGCGCGAAACTCAATCGTTCGATTACGTTATAAAGCGACTTTGCATTTGTTTGGGGCTTGTTTGTGGGCTCGAAACGCATGAATCTTGCGTATGTGCATAGAATGAAGCGTTTTCGATCTTAAAATACGAGCTGGAACGGCTACAGCGAGCGCAAAACTCAATCGTTCGATTTTGTTATAAGGCGACTTTGCATTCGTTTGGGGCTTGTTTGGCTGCTCGAAACGCATGAATCTTGCGCATTTGCATAGAATAAAGTGTTTTCGATCTCATAATACGAGCTGGAACGCCTACAGCGAGCGCAAAACTCTATCGTTCGATTTCGTTATAAAGCGACTTTGCATTTGTTGGGGCTTGTTTGTGGGCTCGAAACGCATGAATCTTGCGCATTTGCATAGAATGAAGTGTTTTCGATCTCATAATACGAGCTGGAACGCCTAAAGCGAGCGCAAAACTCTATCGTTCGATTTCGTTATAAAGCGACTTTGTATTCGTTTGCGGCTTGTTTCTCGGCTCGAAACGCATGAGTCTTGCGCATTTGCATAGCATGAAGGGTTTTTGATCTTATAATACGAGCTGGAACGTCTTCTGCGGGCGTAAAACTCAATCGTTCGATTTTTTGATAAGGCGACTTTGCATTCGTTTGGAGCTTGTTTGGCTGCTCAAAACGCGCGAATCTTGCGTTTTTGCATAAAATAAAGTAATTTTGATCTCATAATACGAACTGGAACGGCTACAGCGAGCGCAAAACTCAATCGTTCGATTTCGTTATAAAGCGACTTTGCATTCGGTTGGGGCTTGTTTGGCGGCTCGAAACGCATGAATCTTGCGTATTTGCATAGAATTAGGTGTTTTCGATCTCATATTACGAGCTGTAACGGCTACAGCGAGCGCAACACTCAATCGTTCAATTTTGTTATAAGGCGACTTTGCATTCGTTTGGGGCTTATTTCGCGGCTCGAAACGCATGAATCTTGCATATTTGCATAGAATAGAGTGTTTTTGATCTTATATTACGAGTTGGAACGGCTACACCGAGCGCAAAACGCAATTGTTCGATTTCGTTATAAAGCGACTTTGCATTCGTTTGGGGCTTATTTCGCGGCTCGAAACGCATGAATCTTGCATATTTGCATAGAATAGAGTGTTTTTGATCTTATATTACGAGTTGGAACGGCTACACCGAGCGCAAAACGCAATTGTTCGATTTCGTTATAAAGCGACTTTGCATTCGTTTGGGGCTTGTTTAGCGGCTCGAAACGCATGAATCTTGCACATTTGCATAGAATGAAGTGTTTTCGATCTCATAATACGCGCTGGAACGCCTAAAGCGAGCGCAAAACTCTATCGTTCGATTTCGTTATAAAGCGACCTTGTATTCGTTTGGGGCTTGTTTTGCAGCTCGAAAGGCATGAATCTTGCGTATTAGCATAGAATGAAGTGTTTCTGATCTCATAATACGAGCTGGAACGGCTACAGCGAGCGCGAAACTCAATCGTTCGATTACGTTATAAAGCGACTTTGCATTTGTTTGGGGCTTGTTTGTGGGCTCGAAACGCATGAATCTTGCGTATGTGCATAGAATGAAGCGTTTTCGATCTTAAAATACGAGCTGGAACGGCTACAGCGAGCGCAAAACTCAATCGTTCGATTTTGTTATAAGGCGACTTTGCATTCGTTTGGGGCTTGTTTGGCTGCTCGAAACGCATGAATCTTGCGCATTTGCATAGAATAAAGTGTTTTCGATCTCATAATACGAGCTGGAACGCCTACAGCGAGCGCAAAACTCTATCGTTCGATTTCGTTATAAAGCGACTTTGCATTTGTTGGGGCTTGTTTGTGGGCTCGAAACGCATGAATCTTGCGCATTTGCATAGAATGAAGTGTTTTCGATCTCATAATACGAGCTGGAACGCCTAAAGCGAGCGCAAAACTCTATCGTTCGATTTCGTTATAAAGCGACTTTGTATTCGTTTGGGGCTTGTTTCTCGGCTCGAAACGCATGAGTCTTGCGCATTTGCATAGCATGAAGTGTTTTTGATCTTATAATACGAGCTGGAACGTCTTCTGCGGGCGTAAAACTCAATCGTTCGATTTTTTGATAAGGCGACTTTGCATTCGTTTGGAGCTTGTTTGGCTGCTCAAAACGCGCGAATCTTGCGTTTTTGCATAAAATAAAGTAATTTTGATCTCATAATACGAACTGGAACGGCTACAGCGAGCGCAAAACTCAATCGTTCGATTTCGTTATAAAGCGACTTTGCATTCGGTTGGGGCTTGTTTGGCGGCTCGAAACGCATGAATCTTGCGTATTTGCATAGAATTAGGTGTTTTCGATCTCATATTACGAGCTGTAACGGCTACAGCGAGCGCAACACTCAATCGTTCAATTTTGTTATAAGGCGACTTTGCATTCGTTTGGGGCTTATTTCGCGGCTCGAAACGCATGAATCTTGCATATTTGCATAGAATAGAGTGTTTTTGATCTTATATTACGAGTTGGAACGGCTACACCGAGCGCAAAACGCAATTGTTCGATTTCGTTATAAAGCGACTTTGCATTCGTTTGGGGCTTATTTCGCGGCTCGAAACGCATGAATCTTGCATATTTGCATAGAATAGAGTGTTTTTGATCTTATATTACGAGTTGGAACGGCTACACCGAGCGCAAAACGCAATTGTTCGATTTCGTTATAAAGCGACTTTGCATTCGTTTGGGGCTTGTTTAGCGGCTCGAAACGCATGAATCTTGCGCATTTGCATAGAATGAAGTGTTTTCGATCTCATAATACGAGCTGGAACGCCTAAAGCGAGCGCAAAACTCTATCGTTCGATTTCGTTATAAAGCGACTTTGTATTCGTTTGGGGCTTGTTTTGCAGCTCGAAAGGCATGAATCTTGCGTATTTGCATAGAATGAAGTGTTTCTGATCTCATAATACGAGCTGGAACGGCTACAGCGAGCGCGAAACTCAATCGTTCGATTTCGTTGTAAAGCGACTTTGCATTCGTTTGGGGCTTCTTTGGCGGCTCTAAACGTATGAATCTTGCGTATTTACATAGAATGAAGTGTTTTTGATCTTATTTTACGAGCTGGAACGACTGCTGCGGGTGTAAAACTCAAATCATCGATTTCATTATAAATGGACTTTTTATTCGTTTGGGGCTTGTTTGGCGGCTCTAAACGCATGAATCTTGCGTATGTGCATAGAATGAAGCGTTTTCGATCTTAAAATACGAGCTGGAACGGCTACAGCGAGCGCAAAACTCAATCGTTCGATTTTGTTATAAGGCGACTTTGCATTCGTTTGGGGCTTGTTTGGCTGCTCGAAACGCATGAATCTTGCGCATTTGCATAGAATAAAGTGTTTTCGATCTCATAATACGAGCTGGAACGCCTACAGCGAGAGCAAAACTCTATCGTTCGATTTCGTTATAAAGCGACTTTTCATTCGTTTGGGGCTTGTTTGGCGGCACGAAACGCATGAATCTTGCGTGTTTGCATAGAATGAAGTGTTTTCGATCTCATAATACGATCTGGAACGTCTACAGCGAACCCAAAACTCTATCATTCGATTTCGTTATAAAGCGACTTTGTATTCGTTTGGGGCTTCTTTGGCGGCTCTAAACGCATGAATCTTGCGTGTTTGCATAGAATGAAGTGTTTTCGATCTCATAATACGATCTGGAACGTCTACAGCGAACGCAAAACTCAATCGTTCGATTTCGTTATACAGCGACTTTGCATTCGTTTGGGGCTTGTTTCTCGGCTCGAAACGCATGAGTCTTGCGTATTTGCAGAGAATGAAGTAATTTTGATCTCGTAATACGAGCTGGAACGCCTAAAGCGAGCGCAAAACTCTATCGTTCGATTTCGTTATAAAGCGACTTTGTATTCGTTTGCGGCTTGTTTTGCAGCTCGAAAGGCATGAATCTTGCGTATTTGCATAGAATGAAGTGTTTCTGATCTCATAATACGAGCTGGAGCGGCTACAGCGAGCACAAAACTCAATCGTGCGATTTCGTTATAAAGCGACTTTGCATTCGTTTGGGGCTTCTTTGGCGGCTCTAAACGCATGAATCTTGCGTATTTACATAGAATTAGGTGTTTTCGATCTCATATTACGAGCTGTAACGGCTACAGCGAGCGCAACACTCAATCGTTCAATTTTGTTATAAGGCGACTTTGCATTCGTTTGGGGCTTATTTCGCGGCTCGAAACGCATGAATCTTGCATATTTGCATAGAATAGAGTGTTTTTGATCTTATATTACGAGTTGGAACGGCTACACCGAGCGCAAAACGCAATTGTTCGATTTCGTTATAAAGCGACTTTGCATTCGTTTGGGGCTTGTTTAGCGGCTCGAAACGCATGAATCTTGCGCATTTGCATAGAATGAAGTGTTTTCGATCTCATAATACGAGCTGGAACGCCTAAAGCGAGCGCAAAACTCTATCGTTCGATTTCGTTATAAAGCGACTTTGTATTCGTTTGGGGCTTGTTTTGCAGCTCGAAAGGCATGAATCTTGCGTATTAGCATAGAATGAAGTGTTTCTGATCTCATAATACGAGCTGGAACGGCTACAGCGAGCACAAAACTCAATCGTGAGATTTCGTTATAAAGCGACTTTGCATTCGTTTGGGGCTTCTTTGGCGGCTCTAAACGCATGAATCTTGCGTATTTACATAGAATGAAGTGTTATTGATCTTATTTTACGAGCTGGAACGACTGCTGCGGGCGTAAAACTCAAATCATCGATTTCATTATAAATGGACTTTTCATTCGTTTGGGGCTTGTTTGGCGGCTCTAAACGCATGAATCTTGCGTATGTGCATAGAATGAAGTGTTTTCGATCTCATAATACGAGCTGGAACGCCTACAGCGAGCGCAAAACTCTATCGTTCGATTTCGTTATAAAGCGACTTTGCATTCGTTTAGGGCTTGTTTCTCGGCTCGAACCGCATGAGTCTTGCGCATTTGCATTGAATGAAGTGTTTTTGATCTTATAATACGAGCTGGAACGTCTTCTGCGGGCGTAAAACTCAATCGTTCGATTTCGTTATAAAGCGACTTTGTATTCGTTTGGGGCTTGTTTTGCAGCTCGAAAGGCATGAATCTTGCGTATTTGCATAGAATAAAGTGTTTCTGATCTCATAATACGAGTTGGAACGGCTACAGCGAGCGCAAAACTCAATCGTTCGATTTTGTTATAAGGCGACTTTGCAATCGTTTGGGGCTCGTTTGTCTGCTCAAAACGCGTGAATCTTGCGTATTTGCATAAAATGAAGTAATTTTGATCTCATAATACGAACTGGAACGGCTACAGCGAGCGCAAAACTCAATCGTTCGATTTCGTTATAAAGCGACCTTGAATTCGTTTGGGGCTTGTTTGGCTGCTCGAAACGCATGAATCTTGCGCATTTGCATAGAATGAAGTGTTTTCGATCTCATAATACGACGAGCTGGAACGCCTACAGCGAGCGAAAAACTCAATCGATCGATTTCGTTATAAAGCTACTTTGCATTTGTTTGGGGCTTGTTTGGCGGCTCGAAACGCATGAATCTTGCGTATTTGCATAGAATGGAGTGTTTTTGATCTTATTTTACGAGCTGGAACAACTGCTGCGGGTGTAAAACTCAAATCATCGATTTCATTATGAATGGACTTTTCCTTCGTTTGGGGCTTGTTTGGCGGCTCTAAACGCATGAATCTTGCGTATGTGCATAGAATGAAGCGTTTTCGATCTTATAATACGAGCTGGAACGGCTACAGCGAGCGCAAAACTCAATCGTTCGATTTCGTTATAAAGCGACTTTGTATTCGTTTGGGGCTTGTTTTGCAGCTCGAAAGGCATGAATCTTGCGTATTTGCATTGAATAAAGTGTTTCTGATCTCATAATACGAGTTGGAACGGCTACAGCGAGCGCGAAACTCAATCGTTCGATTTCGTTGTAAAGCGACTTTGCATTCGTTTGGGGCTTCTTTGGCGGCTCTAAACGCATGAATCTTGAGTATTTACATAGAATGAAGTGTTTTTGATCTTATTTTACGAGCTGGAACGACTGCTGCGGGTGTAAAACTCAAATCATCGATTTCATTATAAATGGACTTTTTATTCGTTTGGGGCTTGTTTGGCGGCTCTAAACGCATGAATCTTGCGTATGTGCATAGAATGAAGTGTTTTCGATCTCATAATACGAGCTGGAACGCCTACAGCGAGCGCAAAACTCTATCGTTCGATTTCGTTATAAAGCGACTTTGCATTTGTTGGGGCTTGTTTGTGGGCTCGAAACGCATGAATCTTGCGTGTTTGCATAGAATGAAGTGTTTTCGATCTCATAATACGATCTGGAACGTCTACAGCGAACGCAAAACTCAATCGTTCGATTTCGTTATAAAGCGACTTTGCATTCGTTTAAGGCTTCTTTGGCGGCTCTAAACGCATGAATCTTGAGTATTTACATAGAATGAAGTGTTTTTGATTTTATTTTACGAGCTGGAACGACTGCTGCGGGTGTAAAACTCAAATCATCGATTTCATTATAAATGGACTTTTTATTCGTTTGGGGCTTGTTTGGCGGCTCTAAACGCATGAATCTTGCGTATGTGCATAGAATGAAGCGTTTTCGATCTTAAAATACGAGCAGGAACGGCTACAGCGAGCGCAAAACTCAATCGTTCGATTTTGTTATAAGGCGAATTTGCATTCGTTTGGGGCTTGTTTGGCTGCTTGAAACGCATGAATCTTGCGCATTTGCATAGAATAAAGTGTTTTCGATCTCATAATACGAGCTGGAACGCCTAAAGCGAGCGCAAAACTCTATCGTTCGATTTCGTTATAAAGCGACTTTTCATTCGTTTGGGGCTTGTTTGGCGGCACGAAACGCATGAATCTTGCGTATTTGCATAGAATGAGGTGTTTTTCAACTCATAATACGAGCTGGAACGGCTGCAGCGAACAGAAAACTCAATCGTTCGATTACGTTATAAAGCGACTTTGCATTTGTTTGGGGCTTGTTTGTGGGATCGAAACGCATGAATCTTGCGTGTTTGCATAGAATGAAGTGTTTTCGATCTCATAATACGATCTGGAACGTCTACAGCGAACGCAAAACTCAATCGTTCGATTTCGTTATAAAGCGACTTTGCATTCGTTTGGGGCTTGTTTCTCGGCTCGAAACGCATGAGTCTTGCGTATTTGCAGAGAATGAAGTAATTTTGATCTCGTAATACGAGCTGGAACGCCTAAAGCGAGCGCAAAACTCTATCGTTCGATTTCGTTATAAAGCGACTTTGTATTCGTTTGGGGCTTCTTTGGCGGCTCTAAACGCATGAATCTTGCGTATTTACATAGAATGAAGTGTTTTTGATCTTATTTTACGAGCTGGAACGGCTACAGCGAGCGCGAAACTCAATCGTTCGATTTCGTTGTAAAGCGACTTTGCATTCGTTTGGGGCCTTATTTCGCGGCTCGAAACGCATGAATCTTGCATATTTGCATAGAATAGAGTGTTTTTGATCTTATATTAGGAGTTGGAACGGCTACACCGAGAGCAAAACGCAATTGTTCGATTTCGTTATAAAGCGACTTTGCATTCGTTTGGGGCTTGTTTAGCGGCTCGAAACGCATGAATCTTGCGCATTTGCATAGAATGAAGTGTTTTCGATCTCATAATACGAGCTGGAACGCCTAAAGCGAGCGCAAAACTCTATCGTTCGATTTCGTTATAAAGCGACTTTGTATTCGTTTGGGGCTTGTTTTGCAGCTCGAAAGGCATGAATCTTGCGTATTTGCATAGAATGAAGTGTTTCTGATCTCATAATACGAGTTGGAACGGCTACAGCGAGCGAAAAACTCAATCGATCGATTTCGTTATAAAGCTACTTTGCATTTGTTTGGGGCTTGTTTGGCGGCTCGAAACGCATGAATCTTGCGTATTTGCATAGAATGGAGTGTTTTTGATCTTATTTTACGAGCTGGAACAACTGCTGCGGGTGTAAAACTCAAATCATCGATTTCATTATGAATGGACTTTTCCTTCGTTTGGGGCTTGTTTGGCGGCTCTAAACGCATGAATCTTGCGTATGTGCATAGAATGAAGCGTTTTCGATCTTATAATACGAGCTGGAACGGCTACAGCGAGCGCAAAACTCAATCGTTCGATTTCGTTATAAAGCGACTTTGTATTCGTTTGGGGCTTGTTTTGCAGCTCGAAAGGCATGAATCTTGCGTATTTGCATTGAATAAAGTGTTTCTGATCTCATAATACGAGTTGGAACGGCTACAGCGAGCGCGAAACTCAATCGTTCGATTTCGTTGTAAAGCGACTTTGCATTCGTTTGGGGCTTCTTTGGCGGCTCTAAACGCATGAATCTTGAGTATTTACATAGAATGAAGTGTTTTTGATCTTATTTTACGAGCTGGAACGACTGCTGCGGGTGTAAAACTCAAATCATCGATTTCATTATAAATGGACTTTTTATTCGTTTGGGGCTTGTTTGGCGGCTCTAAACGCATGAATCTTGCGTATGTGCATAGAATGAAGTGTTTTCGATCTCATAATACGAGCTGGAACGCCTACAGCGAGCGCAAAACTCTATCGTTCGATTTCGTTATAAAGCGACTTTGCATTTGTTGGGGCTTGTTTGTGGGCTCGAAACGCATGAATCTTGCGTGTTTGCATAGAATGAAGTGTTTTCGATCTCATAATACGATCTGGAACGTCTACAGCGAACGCAAAACTCAATCGTTCGATTTCGTTATAAAGCGACTTTGCATTCGTTTAAGGCTTCTTTGGCGGCTCTAAACGCATGAATCTTGAGTATTTACATAGAATGAAGTGTTTTTGATTTTATTTTACGAGCTGGAACGACTGCTGCGGGTGTAAAACTCAAATCATCGATTTCATTATAAATGGACTTTTTATTCGTTTGGGGCTTGTTTGGCGGCTCTAAACGCATGAATCTTGCGTATGTGCATAGAATGAAGCGTTTTCGATCTTAAAATACGAGCAGGAACGGCTACAGCGAGCGCAAAACTCAATCGTTCGATTTTGTTATAAGGCGAATTTGCATTCGTTTGGGGCTTGTTTGGCTGCTTGAAACGCATGAATCTTGCGCATTTGCATAGAATAAAGTGTTTTCGATCTCATAATACGAGCTGGAACGCCTAAAGCGAGCGCAAAACTCTATCGTTCGATTTCGTTATAAAGCGACTTTTCATTCGTTTGGGGCTTGTTTGGCGGCACGAAACGCATGAATCTTGCGTATTTGCATAGAATGAGGTGTTTTTCAACTCATAATACGAGCTGGAACGGCTGCAGCGAACAGAAAACTCAATCGTTCGATTACGTTATAAAGCGACTTTGCATTTGTTTGGGGCTTGTTTGTGGGATCGAAACGCATGAATCTTGCGTGTTTGCATAGAATGAAGTGTTTTCGATCTCATAATACGATCTGGAACGTCTACAGCGAACGCAAAACTCAATCGTTCGATTTCGTTATAAAGCGACTTTGCATTCGTTTGGGGCTTGTTTCTCGGCTCGAAACGCATGAGTCTTGCGTATTTGCAGAGAATGAAGTAATTTTGATCTCGTAATACGAGCTGGAACGCCTAAAGCGAGCGCAAAACTCTATCGTTCGATTTCGTTATAAAGCGACTTTGTATTCGTTTGGGGCTTCTTTGGCGGCTCTAAACGCATGAATCTTGCGTATTTACATAGAATGAAGTGTTTTTGATCTTATTTTACGAGCTGGAACGGCTACAGCGAGCGCGAAACTCAATCGTTCGATTTCGTTGTAAAGCGACTTTGCATTCGTTTGGGGCCTTATTTCGCGGCTCGAAACGCATGAATCTTGCATATTTGCATAGAATAGAGTGTTTTTGATCTTATATTAGGAGTTGGAACGGCTACACCGAGAGCAAAACGCAATTGTTCGATTTCGTTATAAAGCGACTTTGCATTCGTTTGGGGCTTGTTTAGCGGCTCGAAACGCATGAATCTTGCGCATTTGCATAGAATGAAGTGTTTTCGATCTCATAATACGAGCTGGAACGCCTAAAGCGAGCGCAAAACTCTATCGTTCGATTTCGTTATAAAGCGACTTTGTATTCGTTTGGGGCTTGTTTTGCAGCTCGAAAGGCATGAATCTTGCGTATTTGCATAGAATGAAGTGTTTCTGATCTCATAATACGAGTTGGAACGGCTACAGCGAGCGCGAAACTCAATCGTTCGATTTCGTTGTAAAGCGACTTTGCATTCGTTTGGGGCTTCTTTGGCGGCTCTAAACGTATGAATCTTGCGTATTTACATAGAATGAAGTGTTTTTGATCTTATTTTACGAGCTGGAACGACTGCTGCGGGTGTAAAACTCAAATCATCGATTTCATTATAAATGGACTTTTTATTCGTTTGGGGCTTGTTTGGCGGCTCTAAACGCATGAATCTTGCGTATGTGCATAGAATGAAGCGTTTTCGAACTTAAAATACGAGCTGGAACGGCTACAGCGAGCGCAAAACTCAATCGTTCGATTTTGTTATAAGGCGACTTTGCATTCGTTTGGGGCTTGTTTGGCGGCTCTAAACGCATGAATCTTGCGTATGTGCATAGAATGAAGCGTTTTCGATCTTATAATACGAGCTGGAACGGCTACAGCGAGCGCAAAACTCAATCGTTCGATTTCGTTATAAAGCGACTTTGTATTCGTTTGGGGCTTGTTTTGCAGCTCGAAAGGCATGAATCTTGCGTATTTGCATTGAATAAAGTGTTTCTGATCTCATAATACGAGTTGGAACGGCTACAGCGAGCGCGAAACTCAATCGTTCGATTTCCTTGTAAAGCGACTTTGCATTCGTTTGGGGCTTCTTTGGCGGCTCTAAACGCATGAATCTTGCGTATTTGCATAGAATGGAGTGTTTTTGATCTTATTTTACGAGCTGGAACGTCTACAGCGAACGCAAAACTCAATCGTTCGATTTCGTTATAAAGCGACTTTGCATTCGTTTGGGGCTTGTTTCTCGGCTCGAAACGCATGAGTCTTGCGCATTTGCATAGAATGAAGTCTTTTTGATCTTATAATACGAGCTGGAACGTCTTCTGCGGGCGTAAAACTCAATCGTTCGATTTCGTTATAAAGCGACTTTGTATTCGTTTGGGGCTTGTTTGGCGGCTCTAAACGCATGAATGTTGCGTATGTGCATAGAATTAAGTGTTTTCGATCTCATATTACGAGCTGTAACGGCTACAGCGAGCGCAAAACTCAATCGTTCGATTTTTTGATAAGGCGACTTTGCATTCGTTTGGAGCTTGTTTGGCTGCTCAAAACGCGTGAATCTTGCGTATTTGCATAAAATAAAGTAATTTTGATCTCATAATACGAACTGGAACGGCTACAGCGAGCGCAAAACTCTATCGTTCGATTTCGTTATAAAGCGACTTTGCATTTGTTGGGGCTTGTTTGTGGGCTCGAAACGCATGAATCTTGCGCATTTGCATAGAATGAAGTGTTTTCGATCTCATAATACGAGCTGGAACGCCTAAAGCGAGCGCAAAACTCTATCGTTCGATTTCGTTATAAAGCGACTTTGTATTCGTTTGGGGCTTCTTTGGCGGCTCTAAACGCATGAATCTTGCGTATTTACATAGAATGAAGTGTTTTTGATCTTATTTTACGAGCTGGAACGACTGCTGCGGGTGTAAAACTCAAATCATCGATTTCATTATAAATTGACTTTTTATTCGTTTGGGGCTTGTTTGGCGGCTCTAAACGCATGAATCTTGCGTATGTGCATAGAATGAAGCGTTTTCGATCTTAAAATACGAGCAGGAACGGCTACAGCGAGCGCAAAACTCAATCGTTCGATTTTGTTATAAGGCGAATTTGCATTCGTTTGGGGCTTGTTTGGCTGCTTGAAACGCATGAATCTTGCGCATTTGCATAGAATAAAGTGTTTTCGAACTCATAATACGAGCTGGAACGCCTAAAGCGAGCGCAAAACTCTATCGTTCGATTTCGTTATAAAGCGACTTTTCATTCGTTTGGGGCTTGTTTGGCGGCACGAAACGCATGAATCTTGCGTATTCGCATAGAATGAGGTGTTTTTCAACTCATAATACGAGCTGGAACGGCTACAGCGAGCACAAAACTCAATCGTGCGATTTCTTTATAAAGCGACTTTGCATTCGTTTGGGGCTTCTTTGGCGGCTCTAAACGCATGAATCTTGCGTATTTACATAGAATTAGGTGTTTTCGATCTCATATTATGTCTCATACGCGTATTTACATAGAATTAGGTGTTTTCGATCTCATATGAGCTGTAACGGCTACAGCGAGCGCAACACTCAATCGTTCAATTTTGTTATAAGGCGACTTTGCATTCGTTTGGGGCTTATTTCGCGGCTCGAAACGCATGAATCTTGCATATTTGCATAGAATAGAGTGTTTTTGATCTTATATTACGAGTTGGAATGGCTACACCGAGCGCAAAACGCAATTGTTCGATTCCGTTATAAAGCGACTTTGCATTCGTTTGGGGCTTGTTTAGCGGCTCGAAACGCATGAATCTTGCGCATTTGCATAGAATGAAGTGTTTTTCAACTCATAATACGAGCTGGAACGGCTGCAGCGAGCAGAAAACTCAATCGTTCGATTACGTTATAAAGCGACTTTGCATTTGTTTGGGGCTTGTTTGTGGGATCGAAACGCATGAATCTTGCGTGTTTGCATAGAATGAAGTGTTTTCGATCTCATAATACGATCTGGAACGTCTACAGCGAACGCAAAACTCAATCGTTCGATTTCGTTATAAAGCGACTTTGCATTCGTTTGGGGCTTGTTTCTCGGCTCGAAACGCATGAGTCTTGCGTATTTGCAGAGAATGAAGTAATTTTGATCTCGTAATACGAGCTGGAACGCCTAAAGCGAGCGCAAAACTATATCGTTCGATTTCGTTATAAAGCGACTTTGTATTCGTTTGGGGCTTGTTTTGGAGCTCGAAAGGCATGAATCTTGCGTATTTGCATAGAATGAAGTGTTTCTGATCTCATAATACGAGTTGGAACGGCTACACCGAGCGCAAAACGCAATTGTTCGATTTCGTTATAAAGCGACTTTGCATTCGTTTGGGGCTTGTTTAGCGGCTCGAAACGCATGAATCTTGCGCATTTGCATAGAATGAAGTGTTTTCGATATCATAATACGAGCTGGAACGCCTAAAGCGAGCGCAAAACTCTATCGTTCGATTTCGTTATAAAGCGACTTTGTATTCGTTTGGGGCTTGTTTTGCAGCTCGAAAGGCATGAATCTTGCGTATTAGCATAGAATGGAGTGTTTCTGATCTCGTAATACGAGCTGGAACGCCTAAAGCGAGCGCAAAACTCTATCGTTCGATTTCGTTATAAAGCGACTTTGTATTCGTTTGGGGCTTGTTTTGCAGCTCGAAAGGCATGAATCTTGCGTATTTGCATAGAATGAAGTGTTTCTGATCTCATAATACGAGCTGGAGCGGCTACAGCGAGCACAAAACTCAATCGTGCGATTTTGTTATAACGCGACTTTGCATTCGTTTGGGGCTTCTTTGGCGGCTCTAAACGCATGAATCTTGCGTATTTACATACAATTAGGTGTTTTCGATCTCATATTATGAGCTGTAACGGCTACAGCGAGCGCAACACTCAATCGTTCAATTTTGTTATAAGGCGACTTTGCATTCGTTTGGGGCTTATTTCGCGGCTCGAAACGCATGAATCTTGCATATTTGCATAGAATAGAGTGTTTTTGATCTTATATTACGAGTTGGAACGGCTACACCGAGCGCAAAACGCAATTGTTCGATTTCGTTATAAAGCGACTTTGCATTCGTTTGGGGCTTGTTTAGCGGCTCGAAACGCATGAATCTTGCGCATTTGCATAGAATGAAGTGTTTTCGATCTCATAATACGAGCTGGAACGCCTAAAGCGAGCGCAAAACTCTATCGTTCGATTTCGTTATAAAGCGACTTTGTATTCGTTTGGGGCTTGTTTTGCAGCTCGAAAGGCATGAATCTTGCGTATTAGCATAGAATGGAGTGTTTCTGATCTCATAATACGAGCTGGAACGGCTACAGCGAGCGCGAAACTCAATCGTTCGATTTCGTTGTAAAGCGACTTTGCATTCGTTTGGGGCTTCTTTGGCGGCTCTAAACGCATGAATCTTGCGTATTTACATAGAATGAAGTCTTTTTGATCTTATTTTACGAGCTGGAACGACTGCTGCGGGTGTAAAACTCAAATCATCGATTTCATTATAAATGGACTTTTTATTCGTTTGGGGCTTGTTTGGCGGCTCTAAACGCATGAATCTTGCGTATGTGCATAGAATGAAGCGTTTTCGATCTTAAAATACGAGCAGGAACGGCTACAGCGAGCGCAAAACTCAATCGTTCGATTTTGTTATAAGGCGAATTTGCATTCGTTTGGGGCTTGTTTGGCTGCTCGAAACGCATGAATCTTGCGCATTTGCATAGAATAAAGTGTTTTCGATCTCATAATACGAGCTGGAACGCCTAAAGCGAGCGCAAAACTCTATCGTTCGATTTCGTTATAAAGCGACTTTTCATTCGTTTGGGACTTGTTTGGCGGCACGAAACGCTTGAATCTTGCGTATTTGCATAGAATGAGGTGTTTTTCAACTCATAATACGAGCTGGAACGGCTGCAGCGAGCAGAAAACTCAATCGTTCGATTACGTTATAAAGCGACTTTGCATTTGTTTGGGGGCTCGAAACGCATGAATCTTGCGTGTTTGCATAGAATGAAGTGTTTTCGATCTCATAATACGATCTGGAACGTCTACAGCGAACGCAAAACTCAATCGTTCGATTTCGTTATACAGCGACTTTGCATTCGTTTGGGGCTTGTTTCTCGGCTCGAAACGCATGAGTCTTGCGTATTTGCAGAGAATGAAGTAATTTTGATCTCGTAATACGAGCTGGAACGCCTAAAGCGAGCGCAAAACTCTATCGTTCGATTTCGTTATAAAGCGACTTTGTATTCGTTTGCGGCTTGTTTTGCAGCTCGAAAGGCATGAATCTTGCGTATTTGCATAGAATGAAGTGTTTCTGATCTCATAATACGAGCTGGAGCGGCTACAGCGAGCACAAAACTCAATCGTGCGATTTCGTTATAAAGCGACTTTGCATTCGTTTGGGGCTTCTTTGGCGGCTCTAAACGCATGAATCTTGCGTATTTACATAGAATTAGGTGTTTTCGATCTCATATTACGAGCTGTAACGGCTACAGCGAGCGCAACACTCAATCGTTCAATTTTGTTATAAGGCGACTTTGCATTCGTTTGGGGCTTATTTCGCGGCTCGAAACGCATGAATCTTGCATATTTGCATAGAATAGAGTGTTTTTGATCTTATATTACGAGTTGGAACGGCTACACCGAGCGCAAAACGCAATTGTTCGATTTCGTTATAAAGCGACTTTGCATTCGTTTGGGGCTTGTTTAGCGGCTCGAAACGCATGAATCTTGCGCATTTGCATAGAATGAAGTGTTTTCGATCTCATAATACGAGCTGGAACGCCTAAAGCGAGCGCAAAACTCTATCGTTCGATTTCGTTATAAAGCGACTTTGTATTCGTTTGGGGCTTGTTTTGCAGCTCGAAAGGCATGAATCTTGCGTATTAGCATAGAATGAAGTGTTTCTGATCTCATAATACGAGCTGGAACGGCTACAGCGAGCACAAAACTCAATCGTGAGATTTCGTTATAAAGCGACTTTGCATTCGTTTGGGGCTTCTTTGGCGGCTCTAAACGCATGAATCTTGCGTATTTACATAGAATGAAGTGTTATTGATCTTATTTTACGAGCTGGAACGACTGCTGCGGGCGTAAAACTCAAATCATCGATTTCATTATAAATGGACTTTTCATTCGTTTGGGGCTTGTTTGGCGGCTCTAAACGCATGAATCTTGCGTATGTGCATAGAATGAAGTGTTTTCGATCTCATAATACGAGCTGGAACGCCTACAGCGAGCGCAAAACTCTATCGTTCGATTTCGTTATAAAGCGACTTTGCATTCGTTTAGGGCTTGTTTCTCGGCTCGAACCGCATGAGTCTTGCGCATTTGCATTGAATGAAGTGTTTTTGATCTTATAATACGAGCTGGAACGTCTTCTGCGGGCGTAAAACTCAATCGTTCGATTTCGTTATAAAGCGACTTTGTATTCGTTTGGGGCTTGTTTTGCAGCTCGAAAGGCATGAATCTTGCGTATTTGCATAGAATAAAGTGTTTCTGATCTCATAATACGAGTTGGAACGGCTACAGCGAGCGCAAAACTCAATCGTTCGATTTTGTTATAAGGCGACTTTGCAATCGTTTGGGGCTCGTTTGTCTGCTCAAAACGCGTGAATCTTGCGTATTTGCATAAAATGAAGTAATTTTGATCTCATAATACGAACTGGAACGGCTACAGCGAGCGCAAAACTCAATCGTTCGATTTCGTTATAAAGCGACCTTGAATTCGTTTGGGGCTTGTTTGGCTGCTCGAAACGCATGAATCTTGCGCATTTGCATAGAATGAAGTGTTTTCGATCTCATAATACGACGAGCTGGAACGCCTACAGCGAGCGAAAAACTCAATCGATCGATTTCGTTATAAAGCTACTTTGCATTTGTTTGGGGCTTGTTTGGCGGCTCGAAACGCATGAATCTTGCGTATTTGCATAGAATGGAGTGTTTTTGATCTTATTTTACGAGCTGGAACAACTGCTGCGGGTGTAAAACTCAAATCATCGATTTCATTATGAATGGACTTTTCATTCGTTTGGGGCTTGTTTGGCGGCTCTAAACGCATGAATCTTGCGTATGTGCATAGAATGAAGCGTTTTCGATCTTATAATACGAGCTGGAACGGCTACAGCGAGCGCAAAACTCAATCGTTCGATTTCGTTATAAAGCGACTTTGTATTCGTTTGGGGCTTGTTTTGCAGCTCGAAAGGCATGAATCTTGCGTATTTGCATTGAATAAAGTGTTTCTGATCTCATAATACGAGTTGGAACGGCTACAGCGAGCGCGAAACTCAATCGTTCGATTTCGTTGTAAAGCGACTTTGCATTCGTTTGGGGCTTCTTTGGCGGCTCTAAACGCATGAATCTTGCGTATTTGCATAGAATGGAGTGTTTTTGATCTTATTTTACGAGCTGGAACGACTGCTGCGGGTGTAAAACTCAAATCATCGATTTCATTATAAATGGACTTTTTATTCGTTTGGGGCTTGTTTGGCGGCTCTAAACGCATGAATCTTGCGTATGTGCATAGAATGAAGCGTTTTCGATCTTAAAATACGAGCTGGAACGGCTACAGCGAGCGCAAAACTCTATCGTTCGATTTCGTTATAAAGCGACTTTTCATACGTTTGGGGCTTGTTTGGCGGCACGAAACGCATGAATCTTGCGTATTTGCATAGAATGAGGTGTTTTTCAACATAATACGAGCTGAAACGGCTGCAGCGAGCCCAAAACTCAATCGTTCGAATACGTTATAACGCGACTTTGTATTCGTTTGGGGCTTGTTTTGCAGCTCGAAAGGCATGAATCTTGCGTATTTGCATATAATGAAGTGTTTCTGATCTCATAATACGAGCTGGAGCGGCTACAGCGAGCGCAAAACTCAATCGTTCGATTTTGTTATAAGGCGACTTTGCATTCGTTTGAGGCTTGTTTGGTGGCTCTAAACGCATGAATATTGCGTATTTGCATAGAATGAAGTGTTTTCGATCTCATAATACGAGCTGGAACGGCTACAGCGAGCGCAAAACTCAATCGTTCGATTTCGTTATAAAGCGACTTTGCATTCGTTTGAGGCTTGTTTGGCGGCTCTAAACGCATGAATCTTGCGTATTTGCATAGAATTAAGTGTTTTCGATCTCATATTACGAGCTGTAACGGCTACAGCGAGCGCAAAACTCAATCGTTCGATTTTTTGATAAGTCGACTTTGCATTCGTTTGGAGCTTGTTTGGCTGCTCAAAACGCATGAATCTTGCGTATTTGCATAGAATGAAGAGTTTTTGATCTTATGTTACGAGTTGGAACGACTGCTGCAGGCGTAAAACTCAAATGATCGATTTCATTATAAATGGAATTTTCATTCGTTTGGGGCTTGTTTGGCGGCACGAAACGCATGAATCTTGCGTATTTGCATAGAATGAGGTTTTTTTCAACTCATAATACGAGCTGGAACGGCTGCAGCGAGCCCAAAACTCAATCGTTCGATTACGTTATAGAGCGACCTTGCATTTGTTTGGGGCTTGTTTGTGGGCTCGAAACGCATGAATCTTGCGTGTTTGCATAGAATGAAGTGTTTTCGATCTCATAATACGATCTGGAACGTCTACAGCGAACGCAAAACTCAATCGTTCGATTTCGTTATAAAGCGACTTTGCATTCGTTTGGGGCTTGTTTCTCGGCTCGAAACGTATGAGTCTTGCGTATTTGTAGATAATGAAGTAATTTTGATCTCGTAATAAGAGCTGGAACGGCTACAGCGAACGCAAAACTCAATCGTTCGATTTCGTTATAAAGCGACTTTGCATTCGTTTAGGGCTTGTTTCTCGGCTCGAAACGCATGAGTCTTGCGCATTTGCATTGAATGAAGTGTTTTTGATCTTATAATACGAGCTGGAACGTCTTCTGCGGGCGTAAAACTCAATCGTTCGATTTCGTTATAAAGCGACTTTGTATTCGTTTGGGGCTTGTTTTGCACCTCGAAAGGCATGAATCTTGCGTATTTGCATAGAATAAAGTGTTTCTAATCTCATAATACGAGTTGGAACGGCTACAGCGAGCGCAAAACTCAATCGTTCGATTACGTTATAGAGCGACTTTGCATTTGTTTGGGGCTTGTTTGTGGGCTCGAAACGCATGAATCTTGCGTGTTTGCATAGAATGAAGTGTTTTCGATCTCATAATACGATCTGGAACGTCTTCAGCGAACGCAAAACTCAATCGTTCGATATCGTTATAAAGCGACTTTGCATTCGTTTGGGGCTTGTTTCTCGGCTCGAAACGCATGAGTCTTGCGCATTTGCATAGAATGAAGTGTTTTTTATCTTATAATACGAGCTGGAACGTCTTCTGCGGGCGTAAAACTCAATCGTTCGATTTCGTTATAAAGCGACTTTGTATTCGTTTGGGGCTTGTTTTGCAGCTCGAAAGGCATGAATCTTGCGCATTTGCATAGAATAAAGTGTTTTCGATCTCATAATACGAGCTGGAACGCCTACTACAGCGAGCGCAAAACTCTATCGTTCGATTTCGTTATAAAGCGACTTTTCATTAGTTTGGGGCTTGTTTGGCGGCACGAAACGCATGAATCTTGCGTGTTTGCATAGAATGAAGTGTTTTCGATCTCATAATACGATCTGGAACGTCTACAGCGAACGCAAAACTCAATCGTTCGATTTTGTTATAAAGCGACTTTGCATTCGTTTGGGGCTTGTTTCTCGGCTCGAAACGCATGAGTCTTGCGTATTTGCAGAGAATGAAGTGTTTTTGATCTTATTTTACGAGCTGGAACGGCTACAGCGAGCGCGAAACTCAATCGTTCGATTTCGTTGTAAAGCGACTTTGCATTCGTTTGGGGCTTGTTTGGCGGCTCTAAACGCATGAATCTTGCGTATGTGCATAGAATTAAGTGTTTTCGATCTCATATTACGAGCTGTAACGGCTACAGCGAGCGCAAAACTCAATCGTTCGATTTCGTTATAAAGCGACTTTGCATTCGTTTGGGGCTTGTTTCTCGGCTCGAAACGCATGAGTCTTGCGTATTTGCATAGAATGAAGTGTTTTCGATCTCATAATACGCGCTGGAACGCCTAAAGCGAGCGCAAAACTCTATCGTTCGATTTCGTTATAAAGCGACCTTGTATTCGTTTGGGGCTTGTTTTGCAGCTCGAAAGGCATGAATCTTGCGTATTAGCATAGAATGAAGTGTTTCTGATCTCATAATACGAGCTGGAACGGCTACAGCGGGCGCGAAACTCAATCGTTCGATTACGTTATAAAGCGACTTTGCATTTGTTTGGGGCTTGTTTGTGGGCTCGAAACGCATGAATCTTGCGTATGTGCATAGAATGAAGCGTTTTCGATCTTAAAATACGAGCTGGAACGGCTACAGCGAGCGCAAAACTCAATCGTTCGATTTTGTTATAAGGCGACTTTGCATTCGTTTGGGGCTTGTTTGGCTGCTCGAAACGCATGAATCTTGCGCATTTGCATAGAATAAAGTGTTTTCGATCTCATAATACGAGCTGGAACGCCTACAGCGAGCGCAAAACTCTATCGTTCGATTTCGTTATAAAGCGACTTTGCATTTGTTGGGGCTTGTTTGTGGGCTCGAAACGCATGAATCTTGCGCATTTGCATAGAATGAAGTGTTTTCGATCTCATAATACGAGCTGGAACGCCTAAAGCGAGCGCAAAACTCTATCGTTCGATTTCGTTATAAAGCGACTTTGTATTCGTTTGGGGCTTCTTTGGCGGCTCTAAACGCATGAATCTTGCGTATTTACATAGAATGAAGTGTTTTTGATCTTATTTTACGAGCTGGAACGACTGCTGCGGGTGTAAAACTCAAATCATCGATTTCATTATAAATGGACTTTTTATTCGTTTGGGGCTTGTTTGGCGGCTCTAAACGCATGAATCTTGCGTATGTGCATAGAATGAAGCGTTTTAGATCTTAAAATACGAGCAGGAACGGCTACAGCGAGCGCAAAACTCAATCGTTCGATTTTGTTATAAGGCGAATTTGCATTCGTTTGGGGCTTGTTTGGCTGCTTGAAACGCATAAATCTTGCGCATTTGCATAGAATAAAGTGTTTTCGATCTCATAATACGAGCTGGAACGCCTAAAGCGAGCGCAAAACTCTATCGTTCGATTTCGTTATAAAGCGACTTTTCATTCGTTTGGGGCTTGTTTGGCGGCACGAAACGCATGAATCTTGCGTATTTGCATAGAATGAGGTGTTTTTCAACTCATAATACGAGCTGGAACGGCTGCAGCGAGCAGAAAACTCAATCGTTCGATTACGTTATAAAGCGACTTTGCATTTGTTTGGGGCTTGTTTGTGGGCTCGAAACGCATGAATCTTGCGTGTTTGCATAGAATGAAGTGTTTTCGATCTCATAATACGATCTGGAACGTCTACAGCGAACGCAAAACTCAATCGTTCGATTTCGTTATAAAGCGACTTTGCATTCGTTTGGGGCTTGTTTCTCGGCTCGAAACGCATGAGTCTTGCGTATTTGCAGAGAATGAAGTAATTTTGATCTCGTAATACAAGCTGGAACGCCTAAAGCGAGCGCAAAACTCTATCGTTCGATTTCGTTATAAAGCGACTTTGTATTCGTTTGGGGCTTGTTTTGCAGCTCGAAAGGCATGAATCTTGCGTATTTGCATAGAATGAAGTGTTTCTGATCTCATAATACGAGCTGGAGCGGCTACAGCGAGCACAAAACTCAATCGTGCGATTTCGTTATAAAGCGACTTTGCATTCGTTTGGGGCTTCTTTGGCGGCTCTAAACGCATGAATCTTGCGTATTTACATAGAATTAGGTGTTTTCGATCTCATATTATGAGCTGTAACGGCTACAGCGAGCGCAACACTCAATCGTTCAATTTTGTTATAAGGCGACTTTGCATTCGTTTGGGGCTTATTTCGCGGCTCGAAACGCATGAATCTTGCGCATTTGCATAGAATGAAGTGTTTTCAATCTCATAATACGAGCTGGAACGCCTAAAGCGAGCGCAAAACTCTATCGTTCGATTTCGTTGTAAAGCGACTTTGCATTCGTTTGGGGCTTCTTTGGCGGCTCTAAACGTATGAATCTTGCGTATTTACATAGAATGAAGTGTTTTTGATCTTATTTTACGAGCTGGAACGACTGCTGCGGGTGTAAAACTCAAATCATCGATTTCATTATAAATGGACTTTTTATTCGTTTGGGGCTTGTTTGGCGGCTCTAAACGCATGAATCTTGCGTATGTGCATAGAATGAAGCGTTTTCGATCTTAAAATACGAGCTGGAACGGCTACAGCGAGCGCAAAACTCAATCGTTCGATTTTGTTATAAGGCGACTTTGCATTCGTTTGGGGCTTGTTTGGCTGCTCGAAACGCATGAATCTTGCGCATTTGCATAGAATAAAGTGTTTTCGATCTCATAATACGAGCTGGAACGCCTACAGCGAGCGCAAAACTCTATCGTTCGATTTCGTTATAAAGCGACTTTGCATTTGTTGGGGCTTGTTTGTGGGCTCGAAACGCATGAATCTTGCGCATTTGCATAGAATGAAGTGTTTTCGATCTCATAATACGAGCTGGAACGCCTAAAGCGAGCGCAAAACTCTATCGTTCGATTTCGTTATAAAGCGACTTTGTATTCGTTTGGGGCTTCTTTGGCGGCTCTAAACGCATGAATCTTGCGTATTTACATAGAATGAAGTGTTTTTGATCTTATTTTACGAGCTGGAACGACTGCTGCGGGTGTAAAACTCAAATCATCGATTTCATTATAAATGGACTTTTTATTCGTTTGGGGCTTGTTTGGCGGCTCTAAACGCATGAATCTTGCGTATGTGCATAGAATGAAGCGTTTTCGATCTTAAAATACGAGCAGGAACGGCTACAGCGAGCGCAAAACTCAATCGTTCGATTTTGTTATAAGGCGAATTTGCATTCGTTTGGGGCTTGTTTGGCTGCTTGAAACGCATGAATCTTGCGCATTTGCATAGAATAAAGTGTTTTCGATCTCATAATACGAGCTGGAACGCCTAAAGCGAGCGCAAAACTCTATCGTTCGATTTCGTTATAAAGCGACTTTTCATTCGTTTGGGGCTTGTTTGGCGGCACGAAACGCATGAATCTTGCGTATTTGCATAGAATGAGGTGTTTTTCAACTCATAATACGAGCTGGAACGGCTGCAGCGAGCAGAAAACTCAATCGTTCGATTACGTTATAAAGCGACTTTGCATTTGTTTGGGGCTTGTTTGTGGGCTCGAAACGCATGAATCTTGCGTGTTTGCATAAAATGAAGTGTTTTCGATCTCATAATACGATCTGGAACGTCTACAGCGAACGCAAAACTCAATCGTTCGATTTCGTTATAAAGCGACTTTGGATTCGTTTGGGGCTTGTTTCTCGGCTCGAAACGCATGAGTCTTGCGTATTTGCAGAGAATGAAGTAATTTTGATCTCGTAATACGAGCTGGAACGCCTAAAGCGAGCGCAAAACTCTATCGTTCGATTTCGTTATAAAGCGACTTTGTATTCGTTTGGGGCTTGTTTTGCAGCTCGAAAGGCATGAATCTTGCGTATTTGCATAGAATGAAGTGTTTCTGATCTCATAATACGAGCTGGAGCGGCTACAGCGAGCACAAAACTCAATCGTGCGATTTCGTTATAAAGCGACTTTGCATTCGTTTGGGGCTTCTTTGGCGGCTCTAAACGCATGAATCTTGCGTATTTACATAGAATTAGGTGTTTTCGATCTCATATTATGAGCTGTAACGGCTACAGCGAGCGCAACACTCAATCGTTCAATTTTGTTATAAGGCGACTTTGCATTCGTTTGGGGCTTATTTCGCGGCTCGAAACGCATGAATCTTGCATATTTGCATAGAACAGAGTGTTTATGATCTTATATTACGAGTTGGAACGGCTACACCGAGCGCAAAACGCAATTGTTCGATTTCGTTATAAAGCGACTTTGCATTCATTTGGGGCTTGTTTAGCGCCTCGAAACGCATGAATCTTGCGCATTTGCATAGAATGAAGTGTTTTCGATCTCATAATACGAGCTGGAACGCCTAAAGCGAGCGCAAAACTCTATCGTTCGATTTCGTTATAAAGCGACTTTGTATTCGTTTGGGGCTTCTTTGGCGGCTCTAAACGCATGAATCTTGCGTATTTACATAGAATGAAGTGTTTTTGATCTTATTTTACGAGCTGGAACGACTGCTGCGGGTGTAAAACTCAAATCATCGATTTCATTATAAATGGACTTTTTATTCGTTTGGGGCTTGTTTGGCGGCTCTAAACGCATGAATCTTGCGTATGTGCATAGAATGAAGCGTTTTCGATCTTATTTTACGAGCTGGAACGACTGCTGCGGGTGTAAAACTCAAATCATCGATTTCATTATAAATGGACTTTTTATTCGTTTGGGGCTTGTTTGGCGGCTCTAAACGCATGAATCTTGCGTATGTGCATAGAATGAAGCGTTTTCGATCTTAAAATACGAGCAGGAACGGCTACAGCGAGCGCAAAACTCAATCGTTCGATTTTGTTATAAGGCGAATTTGCATTCGTGTTTGGGGCTTGTTTGGCTGCTTGAAACGCATGAATCTTGCGCATTTGCATAGAATAAAGTGTTTTCGATCTCATAATACGAGCTGGAACGCCTAAAGCGAGCGCAAAACTCTATCGTTCGATTTCGTTATAAAGCGACTTTTCATTCGTTTGGGGCTTGTTTGGCGGCACGAAACGCATGAATCTTGCGTATTTGCATAGAATGAGGTGTTTTTCAACTCATAATACGAGCTGGAACGGCTGCAGCGAGCAGAAAACTCAATCGTTCGATTACGTTATAAAGCGACTTTGCATTTGTTTGGGGCTTGTTTGTGGGATCGAAACGCATGAATCTTGCGTGTTTGCATAGAATGAAGTGTTTTCGATCTCATAATACGATCTGGAACGTCTACAGCGAACGCAAAACTCAATCGTTCGATTTCGTTATAAAGCGACTTTGCATTCGTTTAGGGCTTGTTTCTCGGCTCGAACCGCATGAGTCTTGCGCATTTGCATTGAATGAAGTGTTTTTGATCTTATAATACGAGCTGGAACGTCTTCTGCGGGCGTAAAACTCAATCGTTCGATTTCGTTATAAAGCGACTTTGTATTCGTTTGGGGCTTGTTTTGCAGCTCGAAAGGCATGAATCTTGCGTATTTGCATAGAATAAAGTGTTTCTGATCTCATAATACGAGTTGGAACGGCTACAGAGAGCGCAAAACTCAATCGTTCGATTTTGTTATAAGGCGACTTTGCAATCGTTTGGGGCTCGTTTGGCTGCTCAAAACGCGTGAATCTTGCGTATTTGCATAAAATGAAGTAATTTTGATCTCATAATACGAACTGGAACGGCTACAGCGAGCGCAAAACTCAATCGTTCGATTTCGTTATAAAGCGACCTTGAATTCGTTTGGGGCTTGTTTGGCTGCTCGAAACGCATGAATCTTGCGCATTTGCATAGAATGAAGTGTTTTCGATCTCATAATACGACGAGCTGGAACGCCTACAGCGAGCGAAAAACTCAATCGATCGATTTCGTTATAAAGCTACTTTGCATTTGTTTGGGGCTTGTTTGGCGGCTCGAAACGCATGAATCTTGCGCATTTGCATAGAATGAAGTGTTTTCAATCTCATAATACGAGCTGGAACGCCTAAAGCGAGCGCAAAACTCTATCGTTCGATTTCGTTGTAAAGCGACTTTGCATTCGTTTGGGGCTTCTTTGGCGGCTCTAAACGTATGAATCTTGCGTATTTACATAGAATGAAGTGTTTTTGATCTTATTTTACGAGCTGGAACGACTGCTGCGGGTGTAAAACTCAAATCATCGATTTCATTATAAATGGACTTTTTATTCGTTTGGGGCTTGTTTGGCGGCTCTAAACGCATGAATCTTGCGTATGTGCATAGAATGAAGCGTTTTCGATCTTAAAATACGAGCTGGAACGGCTACAGCGAGCGCAAAACTCAATCGTTCGATTTTGTTATAAGGCGACTTTGCATTCGTTTGGGGCTTGTTTGGCTGCTCGAAACGCATGAATCTTGCGCATTTGCATAGAATAAAGTGTTTTCGATCTCATAATACGAGCTGGAACGCCTACAGCGAGCGCAAAACTCTATCGTTCGATTTCGTTATAAAGCGACTTTGCATTTGTTGGGGCTTGTTTGTGGGCTCGAAACGCATGAATCTTGCGCATTTGCATAGAATGAAGTGTTTTCGATCTCATAATACGAGCTGGAACGCCTAAAGCGAGCGCAAAACTCTATCGTTCGATTTCGTTATAAAGCGACTTTGTATTCGTTTGGGGCTTCTTTGGCGGCTCTAAACGCATGAATCTTGCGTATTTACATAGAATGAAGTGTTTTTGATCTTATTTTACGAGCTGGAACGACTGCTGCGGGTGTAAAACTCAAATCATCGATTTCATTATAAATGGACTTTTTATTCGTTTGGGGCTTGTTTGGCGGCTCTAAACGCATGAATCTTGCGTATGTGCATAGAATGAAGCGTTTTCGATCTTAAAATACGAGCAGGAACGGCTACAGCGAGCGCAAACCTCAATCGTTCGATTTTGTTATAAGGCGAATTTGCATTCGTTTGGGGCTTGTTTGGCTGCTTGAAACGCATGAATCTTGCGCATTTGCATAGAATAAAGTGTTTTCGATCTCATAATACGAGCTGGAACGCCTAAAGCGAGCGCAAAACTCTATCGTTCGATTTCGTTATAAAGCGACTTTTCATTCGTTTGGGGCTTGTTTGGCGGCACGAAACGCATGAATCTTGCGTATTTGCATAGAATGAGGTGTTTTTCAACTCATAATACGAGCTGGAACGGCTGCAGCGAGCAGAAAACTCAATCGTTCGATTACGTTATAAAGCGACTTTGCATTTGTTTGGGGCTTGTTTGTGGGCTCGAAACGCATGAATCTTGCGTGTTTGCATAAAATGAAGTGTTTTCGATCTCATAATACGATCTGGAACGTCTACAGCGAACGCAAAACTCAATCGTTCGATTTCGTTATAAAGCGACTTTGGATTCGTTTGGGGCTTGTTTCTCGGCTCGAAACGCATGAGTCTTGCGTATTTGCAGAGAATGAAGTAATTTTGATCTCGTAATACGAGCTGGAACGCCTAAAGCGAGCGCAAAACTCTATCGTTCGATTTCGTTATAAAGCGACTTTGTATTCGTTTGGGGCTTGTTTTGCAGCTCGAAAGGCATGAATCTTGCGTATTTGCATAGAATGAAGTGTTTCTGATCTCATAATACGAGCTGGAGCGGCTACAGCGAGCACAAAACTCAATCGTGCGATTTCGTTATAAAGCGACTTTGCATTCGTTTGGGGCTTCTTTGGCGGCTCTAAACGCATGAATCTTGCGTATTTACATAGAATTAGGTGTTTTCGATCTCATATTATGAGCTGTAACGGCTACAGCGAGCGCAACACTCAATCGTTCAATTTTGTTATAAGGCGACTTTGCATTCGTTTGGGGCTTATTTCGCGGCTCGAAACGCATGAATCTTGCATATTTGCATAGAACAGAGTGTTTATGATCTTATATTACGAGTTGGAACGGCTACACCGAGCGCAAAACGCAATTGTTCGATTTCGTTATAAAGCGACTTTGCATTCATTTGGGGCTTGTTTAGCGCCTCGAAACGCATGAATCTTGCGCATTTGCATAGAATGAAGTGTTTTCGATCTCATAATACGAGCTGGAACGCCTAAAGCGAGCGCAAAACTCTATCGTTCGATTTCGTTATAAAGCGACTTTGTATTCGTTTGGGGCTTCTTTGGCGGCTCTAAACGCATGAATCTTGCGTATTTACATAGAATGAAGTGTTTTTGATCTTATTTTACGAGCTGGAACGACTGCTGCGGGTGTAAAACTCAAATCATCGATTTCATTATAAATGGACTTTTTATTCGTTTGGGGCTTGTTTGGCGGCTCTAAACGCATGAATCTTGCGTATGTGCATAGAATGAAGCGTTTTCGATCTTATTTTACGAGCTGGAACGACTGCTGCGGGTGTAAAACTCAAATCATCGATTTCATTATAAATGGACTTTTTATTCGTTTGGGGCTTGTTTGGCGGCTCTAAACGCATGAATCTTGCGTATGTGCATAGAATGAAGCGTTTTCGATCTTAAAATACGAGCAGGAACGGCTACAGCGAGCGCAAAACTCAATCGTTCGATTTTGTTATAAGGCGAATTTGCATTCGTGTTTGGGGCTTGTTTGGCTGCTTGAAACGCATGAATCTTGCGCATTTGCATAGAATAAAGTGTTTTCGATCTCATAATACGAGCTGGAACGCCTAAAGCGAGCGCAAAACTCTATCGTTCGATTTCGTTATAAAGCGACTTTTCATTCGTTTGGGGCTTGTTTGGCGGCACGAAACGCATGAATCTTGCGTATTTGCATAGAATGAGGTGTTTTTCAACTCATAATACGAGCTGGAACGGCTGCAGCGAGCAGAAAACTCAATCGTTCGATTACGTTATAAAGCGACTTTGCATTTGTTTGGGGCTTGTTTGTGGGATCGAAACGCATGAATCTTGCGTGTTTGCATAGAATGAAGTGTTTTCGATCTCATAATACGATCTGGAACGTCTACAGCGAACGCAAAACTCAATCGTTCGATTTCGTTATAAAGCGACTTTGCATTCGTTTAGGGCTTGTTTCTCGGCTCGAACCGCATGAGTCTTGCGCATTTGCATTGAATGAAGTGTTTTTGATCTTATAATACGAGCTGGAACGTCTTCTGCGGGCGTAAAACTCAATCGTTCGATTTCGTTATAAAGCGACTTTGTATTCGTTTGGGGCTTGTTTTGCAGCTCGAAAGGCATGAATCTTGCGTATTTGCATAGAATAAAGTGTTTCTGATCTCATAATACGAGTTGGAACGGCTACAGAGAGCGCAAAACTCAATCGTTCGATTTTGTTATAAGGCGACTTTGCAATCGTTTGGGGCTCGTTTGGCTGCTCAAAACGCGTGAATCTTGCGTATTTGCATAAAATGAAGTAATTTTGATCTCATAATACGAACTGGAACGGCTACAGCGAGCGCAAAACTCAATCGTTCGATTTCGTTATAAAGCGACCTTGAATTCGTTTGGGGCTTGTTTGGCTGCTCGAAACGCATGAATCTTGCGCATTTGCATAGAATGAAGTGTTTTCGATCTCATAATACGACGAGCTGGAACGCCTACAGCGAGCGAAAAACTCAATCGATCGATTTCGTTATAAAGCTACTTTGCATTTGTTTGGGGCTTGTTTGGCGGCTCGAAACGCATGAATCTTGCGTATTTGCATAGAATGGAGTGTTTTTGATCTTATTTTACGAGCTGGAACAACTGCTGCGGGTGTAAAACTCAAATCATCGATTTCATTATGAATGGACTTTTCATTCGTTTGGGGCTTGTTTGGCGGCTCTAAACGCATGAATCTTGCGTATGTGCATAGAATGAAGCGTTTTCGATCTTATAATACGAGCTGGAACGGCTACAGCGAGCGCAAAACTCAATCGTTCGATTTCGTTATAAAGCGACTTTGTATTCGTTTGGGGCTTGTTTTGCAGCTCGAAAGGCATGAATCTTGCGTATTTGCATTGAATAAAGTGTTTCTGATCTCATAATACGAGTTGGAACGGCTACAGCGAGCGCGAAACTCAATCGTTCGATTTCGTTGTAAAGCGACTTTGCATTCGTTTGGGGCTTCTTTGGCGGCTCTAAACGCATGAATCTTGCGTATTTGCATAGAATGGAGTGTTTTTGATCTTATTTTACGAGCTGGAACGACTGCTGCGGGTGTAAAACTCAAATCATCGATTTCATTATAAATGGACTTTTTATTCGTTTGGGGCTTGTTTGGCGGCTCTAAACGCATGAATCTTGCGTATGTGCATAGAATGAAGTGTTTTCGATCTCATAATACGAGCTGGAACGCCTACAGCGAGCGCAAAACTCTATCGTTCGATTTCGTTATAAAGCGACTTTGCATTTGTTTGGGGCTTGTTTGTGGGCTCGAAACGCATGAATCTTGCGTGTTTGCATAGAATGAAGTGTTTTCGATCTCATAATACGATCTGGAACGTCTACAGCGAACGCAAAACTCAATCGTTCGATTTCGTTATAAAGCGACTTTGCATTCGTTTGGGGCTTGTTTCTCGGCTCGAAACGCATGAGTCTTGCGCATTTGCATAGCATGAAGTGTTTTTGATCTTATAATACGAGCTGGAACGTCTTCTGCGGGCGTAAAACTCAATCGTTCGATTTCGTTATAAAGCGACTTTGTATTCGTTTGGGGCTTGTTTGGCGGCTCTAAACGCATGAATGTTGCGTATGTGCATAGAATTAAGTGTTTTCGATCTCATATTACGAGCTGTAACGGCTACAGCGAGCGCAAAACTCAATCGTTCGATTTTTTGATAAGGCGACTTTGCATTCGTTTGGAGCTTGTTTGGCTGCTCAAAACGCGCGAATCTTGCGTATTTGCATAAAATAAAGTAATTTTGATCTCATAATACGAACTGGAACGGCTACACCGAGCGCAAAACGCAATTGTTCGATTTCGTTATAAAGCGACTTTGCATTCGTTTGGGGCTTGTTTAGCGGCTCGAAACGCATGAATCTTGCGCATTTGCATAGAATGAAGTGTTTCTGATCTCATAATACGAGCTGGAGCGGCTATAGCGAGCGCGAAACTCAATCGTTCGATTTCGTTGTAAAGCGACTTTGCATTCGTTTGGGGCTTCTTTGGCGGCTCTAAACGCATGAATCTTGCGTATTTACATAGAATGAAGTCTTTTTGATCTTATTTTACGAGCTGGAACGACTGCTGCGGGTGTAAAACTCAAATCATCGATTTCATTATAAATGGACTTTTTATTCGTTTGGGGCTTGTTTGGCGGCTCTAAACGCATGAATCTTGCGTATGTGCATAGAATGAAGCGTTTTCGATCTTAAAATACGAGCAGGAACGGCTACAGCGAGCGCAAAACTCAATCGTTCGATTTTGTTATAAGGCGAATTTGCATTCGTTTGGGGCTTGTTTGGCTGCTCGAAACGCATGAATCTTGCGCATTTGCATAGAATAAAGTGTTTTCGATCTCATAATACGAGCTGGAACGCCTAAAGCGAGCGCAAAACTCTATCGTTCGATTTCGTTATAAAGCGACTTTTCATTCGTTTGGGACTTGTTTGGCGGCACGAAACGCTTGAATCTTGCGTATTTGCATAGAATGAGGTGTTTTTCAACTCATAATACGAGCTGGAACGGCTGCAGCGAGCAGAAAATTCAATCGTTCGATTACGTTATAAAGCGACTTTGCATTTGTTTGGGGGCTCGAAACGCATGAATCTTGCGTGTTTGCATAGAATGAAGTGTTTTCGATCTCATAATACGATCTGGAACGTCTACAGCGAACGCAAAACTCAATCGTTCGATTTCGTTATACAGCGACTTTGCATTCGTTTGGGGCTTGTTTCTCGGCTCGAAACGCATGAGTCTTGCGTATTTGCAGAGAATGAAGTAATTTTGATCTCGTAATACGAGCTGGAACGCCTAAAGCGAGCGCAAAACTCTATCGTTCGATTTCGTTATAAAGCGACTTTGTATTCGTTTGCGGCTTGTTTTGCAGCTCGAAAGGCATGAATCTTGCGTATTTGCATAGAATGAAGTGTTTCTGATCTCATAATACGAGCTGGAGCGGCTACAGCGAGCACAAAACTCAATCGTGCGATTTCGTTATAAAGCGACTTTGCATTCGTTTGGGGCTTCTTTGGCGGCTCTAAACGCATGAATCTTGCGTATTTACATAGAATTAGGTGTTTTCGATCTCATATTACGAGCTGTAACGGCTACAGCGAGCGCAACACTCAATCGTTCAATTTTGTTATAAGGCGACTTTGCATTCGTTTGGGGCTTATTTCGCGGCTCGAAACGCATGAATCTTGCATATTTGCATAGAATAGAGTGTTTTTGATCTTATATTACGAGTTGGAACGGCTACACCGAGCGCAAAACGCAATTGTTCGATTTCGTTATAAAGCGACTTTGCATTCGTTTGGGGCTTGTTTAGCGGCTCGAAACGCATGAATCTTGCGCATTTGCATAGAATGAAGTGTTTTCGATCTCATAATACGAGCTGGAACGCCTAAAGCGAGCGCAAAACTCTATCGTTCGATTTCGTTATAAAGCGACTTTGTATTCGTTTGGGGCTTGTTTTGCAGCTCGAAAGGCATGAATCTTGCGTATTAGCATAGAATGAAGTGTTTCTGATCTCATAATACGAGCTGGAACGGCTACAGCGAGCACAAAACTCAATCGTGAGATTTCGTTATAAAGCGACTTTGCATTCGTTTGGGGCTTCTTTGGCGGCTCTAAACGCATGAATCTTGCGTATTTACATAGAATGAAGTGTTATTGATCTTATTTTACGAGCTGGAACGACTGCTGCGGGCGTAAAACTCAAATCATCGATTTCATTATAAATGGACTTTTCATTCGTTTGGGGCTTGTTTGGCGGCTCTAAACGCATGAATCTTGCGTATGTGCATAGAATGAAGTGTTTTCGATCTCATAATACGAGCTGGAACGCCTACAGCGAGCGCAAAACTCTATCGTTCGATTTCGTTATAAAGCGACTTTGCATTCGTTTAGGGCTTGTTTCTCGGCTCGAACCGCATGAGTCTTGCGCATTTGCATTGAATGAAGTGTTTTTGATCTTATAATACGAGCTGGAACGTCTTCTGCGGGCGTAAAACTCAATCGTTCGATTTCGTTATAAAGCGACTTTGTATTCGTTTGGGGCTTGTTTTGCAGCTCGAAAGGCATGAATCTTGCGTATTTGCATAGAATAAAGTGTTTCTGATCTCATAATACGAGTTGGAACGGCTACAGCGAGCGCAAAACTCAATCGTTCGATTTTGTTATAAGGCGACTTTGCAATCGTTTGGGGCTCGTTTGTCTGCTCAAAACGCGTGAATCTTGCGTATTTGCATAAAATGAAGTAATTTTGATCTCATAATACGAACTGGAACGGCTACAGCGAGCGCAAAACTCAATCGTTCGATTTCGTTATAAAGCGACCTTGAATTCGTTTGGGGCTTGTTTGGCTGCTCGAAACGCATGAATCTTGCGCATTTGCATAGAATGAAGTGTTTTCGATCTCATAATACGACGAGCTGGAACGCCTACAGCGAGCGAAAAACTCAATCGATCGATTTCGTTATAAAGCTACTTTGCATTTGTTTGGGGCTTGTTTGGCGGCTCGAAACGCATGAATCTTGCGTATTTGCATAGAATGGAGTGTTTTTGATCTTATTTTACGAGCTGGAACAACTGCTGCGGGTGTAAAACTCAAATCATCGATTTCATTATGAATGGACTTTTCATTCGTTTGGGGCTTGTTTGGCGGCTCTAAACGCATGAATCTTGCGTATGTGCATAGAATGAAGCGTTTTCGATCTTATAATACGAGCTGGAACGGCTACAGCGAGCGCAAAACTCAATCGTTCGATTTCGTTATAAAGCGACTTTGTATTCGTTTGGGGCTTGTTTTGCAGCTCGAAAGGCATGAATCTTGCGTATTTGCATTGAATAAAGTGTTTCTGATCTCATAATACGAGTTGGAACGGCTACAGCGAGCGCGAAACTCAATCGTTCGATTTCGTTGTAAAGCGACTTTGCATTCGTTTGGGGCTTCTTTGGCGGCTCTAAACGCATGAATCTTGCGTATTTGCATAGAATGGAGTGTTTTTGATCTTATTTTACGAGCTGGAACGACTGCTGCGGGTGTAAAACTCAAATCATCGATTTCATTATAAATGGACTTTTTATTCGTTTGGGGCTTGTTTGGCGGCTCTAAACGCATGAATCTTGCGTATGTGCATAGAATGAAGCGTTTTCGATCTTAAAATACGAGCTGGAACGGCTACAGCGAGCGCAAAACTCTATCGTTCGATTTCGTTATAAAGCGACTTTTCATACGTTTGGGGCTTGTTTGGCGGCACGAAACGCATGAATCTTGCGTATTTGCATAGAATGAGGTGTTTTTCAACATAATACGAGCTGAAACGGCTGCAGCGAGCCCAAAACTCAATCGTTCGAATACGTTATAACGCGACTTTGTATTCGTTTGGGGCTTGTTTTGCAGCTCGAAAGGCATGAATCTTGCGTATTTGCATATAATGAAGTGTTTCTGATCTCATAATACGAGCTGGAGCGGCTACAGCGAGCGCAAAACTCAATCGTTCGATTTTGTTATAAGGCGACTTTGCATTCGTTTGAGGCTTGTTTGGTGGCTCTAAACGCATGAATATTGCGTATTTGCATAGAATGAAGTGTTTTCGATCTCATAATACGAGCTGGAACGGCTACAGCGAGCGCAAAACTCAATCGTTCGATTTCGTTATAAAGCGACTTTGCATTCGTTTGAGGCTTGTTTGGCGGCTCTAAACGCATGAATCTTGCGTATTTGCATAGAATTAAGTGTTTTCGATCTCATATTACGAGCTGTAACGGCTACAGCGAGCGCAAAACTCAATCGTTCGATTTTTTGATAAGTCGACTTTGCATTCGTTTGGAGCTTGTTTGGCTGCTCAAAACGCATGAATCTTGCGTATTTGCATAGAATGAAGAGTTTTTGATCTTATGTTACGAGTTGGAACGACTGCTGCAGGCGTAAAACTCAAATGATCGATTTCATTATAAATGGAATTTTCATTCGTTTGGGGCTTGTTTGGCGGCACGAAACGCATGAATCTTGCGTATTTGCATAGAATGAGGTTTTTTTCAACTCATAATACGAGCTGGAACGGCTGCAGCGAGCCCAAAACTCAATCGTTCGATTACGTTATAGAGCGACCTTGCATTTGTTTGGGGCTTGTTTGTGGGCTCGAAACGCATGAATCTTGCGTGTTTGCATAGAATGAAGTGTTTTCGATCTCATAATACGATCTGGAACGTCTACAGCGAACGCAAAACTCAATCGTTCGATTTCGTTATAAAGCGACTTTGCATTCGTTTGGGGCTTGTTTCTCGGCTCGAAACGTATGAGTCTTGCGTATTTGTAGATAATGAAGTAATTTTGATCTCGTAATAAGAGCTGGAACGGCTACAGCGAACGCAAAACTCAATCGTTCGATTTCGTTATAAAGCGACTTTGCATTCGTTTAGGGCTTGTTTCTCGGCTCGAAACGCATGAGTCTTGCGCATTTGCATTGAATGAAGTGTTTTTGATCTTATAATACGAGCTGGAACGTCTTCTGCGGGCGTAAAACTCAATCGTTCGATTTCGTTATAAAGCGACTTTGTATTCGTTTGGGGCTTGTTTTGCACCTCGAAAGGCATGAATCTTGCGTATTTGCATAGAATAAAGTGTTTCTAATCTCATAATACGAGTTGGAACGGCTACAGCGAGCGCAAAACTCAATCGTTCGATTACGTTATAGAGCGACTTTGCATTTGTTTGGGGCTTGTTTGTGGGCTCGAAACGCATGAATCTTGCGTGTTTGCATAGAATGAAGTGTTTTCGATCTCATAATACGATCTGGAACGTCTTCAGCGAACGCAAAACTCAATCGTTCGATATCGTTATAAAGCGACTTTGCATTCGTTTGGGGCTTGTTTCTCGGCTCGAAACGCATGAGTCTTGCGCATTTGCATAGAATGAAGTGTTTTTTATCTTATAATACGAGCTGGAACGTCTTCTGCGGGCGTAAAACTCAATCGTTCGATTTCGTTATAAAGCGACTTTGTATTCGTTTGGGGCTTGTTTTGCAGCTCGAAAGGCATGAATCTTGCGCATTTGCATAGAATAAAGTGTTTTCGATCTCATAATACGAGCTGGAACGCCTACTACAGCGAGCGCAAAACTCTATCGTTCGATTTCGTTATAAAGCGACTTTTCATTAGTTTGGGGCTTGTTTGGCGGCACGAAACGCATGAATCTTGCGTGTTTGCATAGAATGAAGTGTTTTCGATCTCATAATACGATCTGGAACGTCTACAGCGAACGCAAAACTCAATCGTTCGATTTTGTTATAAAGCGACTTTGCATTCGTTTGGGGCTTGTTTCTCGGCTCGAAACGCATGAGTCTTGCGTATTTGCAGAGAATGAAGTGTTTTTGATCTTATTTTACGAGCTGGAACGGCTACAGCGAGCGCGAAACTCAATCGTTCGATTTCGTTGTAAAGCGACTTTGCATTCGTTTGGGGCTTGTTTGGCGGCTCTAAACGCATGAATCTTGCGTATGTGCATAGAATTAAGTGTTTTCGATCTCATATTACGAGCTGTAACGGCTACAGCGAGCGCAAAACTCAATCGTTCGATTTCGTTATAAAGCGACTTTGCATTCGTTTGGGGCTTGTTTCTCGGCTCGAAACGCATGAGTCTTGCGTATTTGCATAGAATGAAGTGTTTTCGATCTCATAATACGCGCTGGAACGCCTAAAGCGAGCGCAAAACTCTATCGTTCGATTTCGTTATAAAGCGACCTTGTATTCGTTTGGGGCTTGTTTTGCAGCTCGAAAGGCATGAATCTTGCGTATTAGCATAGAATGAAGTGTTTCTGATCTCATAATACGAGCTGGAACGGCTACAGCGAGCGCGAAACTCAATCGTTCGATTACGTTATAAAGCGACTTTGCATTTGTTTGGGGCTTGTTTGTGGGCTCGAAACGCATGAATCTTGCGTATGTGCATAGAATGAAGCGTTTTCGATCTTAAAATACGAGCTGGAACGGCTACAGCGAGCGCAAAACTCAATCGTTCGATTTTGTTATAAGGCGACTTTGCATTCGTTTGGGGCTTGTTTGGCTGCTCGAAACGCATGAATCTTGCGCATTTGCATAGAATAAAGTGTTTTCGATCTCATAATACGAGCTGGAACGCCTACAGCGAGCGCAAAACTCTATCGTTCGATTTCGTTATAAAGCGACTTTGCATTTGTTGGGGCTTGTTTGTGGGCTCGAAACGCATGAATCTTGCGCATTTGCATAGAATGAAGTGTTTTCGATCTCATAATACGAGCTGGAACGCCTAAAGCGAGCGCAAAACTCTATCGTTCGATTTCGTTATAAAGCGACTTTGTATTCGTTTGGGGCTTCTTTGGCGGCTCTAAACGCATGAATCTTGCGTATTTACATAGAATGAAGTGTTTTTGATCTTATTTTACGAGCTGGAACGACTGCTGCGGGTGTAAAACTCAAATCATCGATTTCATTATAAATGGACTTTTTATTCGTTTGGGGCTTGTTTGGCGGCTCTAAACGCATGAATCTTGCGTATGTGCATAGAATGAAGCGTTTTAGATCTTAAAATACGAGCAGGAACGGCTACAGCGAGCGCAAAACTCAATCGTTCGATTTTGTTATAAGGCGAATTTGCATTCGTTTGGGGCTTGTTTGGCTGCTTGAAACGCATAAATCTTGCGCATTTGCATAGAATAAAGTGTTTTCGATCTCATAATACGAGCTGGAACGCCTAAAGCGAGCGCAAAACTCTATCGTTCGATTTCGTTATAAAGCGACTTTTCATTCGTTTGGGGCTTGTTTGGCGGCACGAAACGCATGAATCTTGCGTATTTGCATAGAATGAGGTGTTTTTCAACTCATAATACGAGCTGGAACGGCTGCAGCGAGCAGAAAACTCAATCGTTCGATTACGTTATAAAGCGACTTTGCATTTGTTTGGGGCTTGTTTGTGGGCTCGAAACGCATGAATCTTGCGTGTTTGCATAGAATGAAGTGTTTTCGATCTCATAATACGATCTGGAACGTCTACAGCGAACGCAAAACTCAATCGTTCGATTTCGTTATAAAGCGACTTTGCATTCGTTTGGGGCTTGTTTCTCGGCTCGAAACGCATGAGTCTTGCGTATTTGCAGAGAATGAAGTAATTTTGATCTCGTAATACGAGCTGGAACGCCTAAAGCGAGCGCAAAACTCTATCGTTCGATTTCGTTATAAAGCGACTTTGTATTCGTTTGGGGCTTGTTTTGCAGCTCGAAAGGCATGAATCTTGCGTATTTGCATAGAATGAAGTGTTTCTGATCTCATAATACGAGCTGGAGCGGCTACAGCGAGCACAAAACTCAATCGTGCGATTTCGTTATAAAGCGACTTTGCATTCGTTTGGGGCTTCTTTGGCGGCTCTAAACGCATGAATCTTGCGTATTTACATAGAATTAGGTGTTTTCGATCTCATATTATGAGCTGTAACGGCTACAGCGAGCGCAACACTCAATCGTTCAATTTTGTTATAAGGCGACTTTGCATTCGTTTGGGGCTTATTTCGCGGCTCGAAACGCATGAATCTTGCGCATTTGCATAGAATGAAGTGTTTTCAATCTCATAATACGAGCTGGAACGCCTAAAGCGAGCGCAAAACTCTATCGTTCGATTTCGTTGTAAAGCGACTTTGCATTCGTTTGGGGCTTCTTTGGCGGCTCTAAACGTATGAATCTTGCGTATTTACATAGAATGAAGTGTTTTTGATCTTATTTTACGAGCTGGAACGACTGCTGCGGGTGTAAAACTCAAATCATCGATTTCATTATAAATGGACTTTTTATTCGTTTGGGGCTTGTTTGGCGGCTCTAAACGCATGAATCTTGCGTATGTGCATAGAATGAAGCGTTTTCGATCTTAAAATACGAGCTGGAACGGCTACAGCGAGCGCAAAACTCAATCGTTCGATTTTGTTATAAGGCGACTTTGCATTCGTTTGGGGCTTGTTTGGCTGCTCGAAACGCATGAATCTTGCGCATTTGCATAGAATAAAGTGTTTTCGATCTCATAATACGAGCTGGAACGCCTACAGCGAGCGCAAAACTCTATCGTTCGATTTCGTTATAAAGCGACTTTGCATTTGTTGGGGCTTGTTTGTGGGCTCGAAACGCATGAATCTTGCGCATTTGCATAGAATGAAGTGTTTTCGATCTCATAATACGAGCTGGAACGCCTAAAGCGAGCGCAAAACTCTATCGTTCGATTTCGTTATAAAGCGACTTTGTATTCGTTTGGGGCTTCTTTGGCGGCTCTAAACGCATGAATCTTGCGTATTTACATAGAATGAAGTGTTTTTGATCTTATTTTACGAGCTGGAACGACTGCTGCGGGTGTAAAACTCAAATCATCGATTTCATTATAAATGGACTTTTTATTCGTTTGGGGCTTGTTTGGCGGCTCTAAACGCATGAATCTTGCGTATGTGCATAGAATGAAGCGTTTTCGATCTTAAAATACGAGCAGGAACGGCTACAGCGAGCGCAAAACTCAATCGTTCGATTTTGTTATAAGGCGAATTTGCATTCGTTTGGGGCTTGTTTGGCTGCTTGAAACGCATGAATCTTGCGCATTTGCATAGAATAAAGTGTTTTCGATCTCATAATACGAGCTGGAACGCCTAAAGCGAGCGCAAAACTCTATCGTTCGATTTCGTTATAAAGCGACTTTTCATTCGTTTGGGGCTTGTTTGGCGGCACGAAACGCATGAATCTTGCGTATTTGCATAGAATGAGGTGTTTTTCAACTCATAATACGAGCTGGAACGGCTGCAGCGAGCAGAAAACTCAATCGTTCGATTACGTTATAAAGCGACTTTGCATTTGTTTGGGGCTTGTTTGTGGGCTCGAAACGCATGAATCTTGCGTGTTTGCATAAAATGAAGTGTTTTCGATCTCATAATACGATCTGGAACGTCTACAGCGAACGCAAAACTCAATCGTTCGATTTCGTTATAAAGCGACTTTGGATTCGTTTGGGGCTTGTTTCTCGGCTCGAAACGCATGAGTCTTGCGTATTTGCAGAGAATGAAGTAATTTTGATCTCGTAATACGAGCTGGAACGCCTAAAGCGAGCGCAAAACTCTATCGTTCGATTTCGTTATAAAGCGACTTTGTATTCGTTTGGGGCTTGTTTTGCAGCTCGAAAGGCATGAATCTTGCGTATTTGCATAGAATGAAGTGTTTCTGATCTCATAATACGAGCTGGAGCGGCTACAGCGAGCACAAAACTCAATCGTGCGATTTCGTTATAAAGCGACTTTGCATTCGTTTGGGGCTTCTTTGGCGGCTCTAAACGCATGAATCTTGCGTATTTACATAGAATTAGGTGTTTTCGATCTCATATTATGAGCTGTAACGGCTACAGCGAGCGCAACACTCAATCGTTCAATTTTGTTATAAGGCGACTTTGCATTCGTTTGGGGCTTATTTCGCGGCTCGAAACGCATGAATCTTGCATATTTGCATAGAACAGAGTGTTTTTGATCTTATATTACGAGTTGGAACGGCTACACCGAGCGCAAAACGCAATTGTTCGATTTCGTTATAAAGCGACTTTGCATTCATTTGGGGCTTGTTTAGCGCCTCGAAACGCATGAATCTTGCGCATTTGCATAGAATGAAGTGTTTTCGATCTCATAATACGAGCTGGAACGCCTAAAGCGAGCGCAAAACTCTATCGTTCGATTTCGTTATAAAGCGACTTTGTATTCGTTTGGGGCTTCTTTGGCGGCTCTAAACGCATGAATCTTGCGTATTTACATAGAATGAAGTGTTTTTGATCTTATTTTACGAGCTGGAACGACTGCTGCGGGTGTAAAACTCAAATCATCGATTTCATTATAAATGGACTTTTTATTCGTTTGGGGCTTGTTTGGCGGCTCTAAACGCATGAATCTTGCGTATGTGCATAGAATGAAGCGTTTTCGATCTTATTTTACGAGCTGGAACGACTGCTGCGGGTGTAAAACTCAAATCATCGATTTCATTATAAATGGACTTTTTATTCGTTTGGGGCTTGTTTGGCGGCTCTAAACGCATGAATCTTGCGTATGTGCATAGAATGAAGCGTTTTCGATCTTAAAATACGAGCAGGAACGGCTACAGCGAGCGCAAAACTCAATCGTTCGATTTTGTTATAAGGCGAATTTGCATTCGTGTTTGGGGCTTGTTTGGCTGCTTGAAACGCATGAATCTTGCGCATTTGCATAGAATAAAGTGTTTTCGATCTCATAATACGAGCTGGAACGCCTAAAGCGAGCGCAAAACTCTATCGTTCGATTTCGTTATAAAGCGACTTTTCATTCGTTTGGGGCTTGTTTGGCGGCACGAAACGCATGAATCTTGCGTATTTGCATAGAATGAGGTGTTTTTCAACTCATAATACGAGCTGGAACGGCTGCAGCGAGCAGAAAACTCAATCGTTCGATTACGTTATAAAGCGACTTTGCATTTGTTTGGGGCTTGTTTGTGGGATCGAAACGCATGAATCTTGCGTGTTTGCATAGAATGAAGTGTTTTCGATCTCATAATACGATCTGGAACGTCTACAGCGAACGCAAAACTCAATCGTTCGATTTCGTTATAAAGCGACTTTGCATTCGTTTAGGGCTTGTTTCTCGGCTCGAACCGCATGAGTCTTGCGCATTTGCATTGAATGAAGTGTTTTTGATCTTATAATACGAGCTGGAACGTCTTCTGCGGGCGTAAAACTCAATCGTTCGATTTCGTTATAAAGCGACTTTGTATTCGTTTGGGGCTTGTTTTGCAGCTCGAAAGGCATGAATCTTGCGTATTTGCATAGAATAAAGTGTTTCTGATCTCATAATACGAGTTGGAACGGCTACAGAGAGCGCAAAACTCAATCGTTCGATTTTGTTATAAGGCGACTTTGCAATCGTTTGGGGCTCGTTTGGCTGCTCAAAACGCGTGAATCTTGCGTATTTGCATAAAATGAAGTAATTTTGATCTCATAATACGAACTGGAACGGCTACAGCGAGCGCAAAACTCAATCGTTCGATTTCGTTATAAAGCGACCTTGAATTCGTTTGGGGCTTGTTTGGCTGCTCGAAACGCATGAATCTTGCGCATTTGCATAGAATGAAGTGTTTTCGATCTCATAATACGACGAGCTGGAACGCCTACAGCGAGCGAAAAACTCAATCGATCGATTTCGTTATAAAGCTACTTTGCATTTGTTTGGGGCTTGTTTGGCGGCTCGAAACGCATGAATCTTGCGTATTTGCATAGAATGGAGTGTTTTTGATCTTATTTTACGAGCTGGAACAACTGCTGCGGGTGTAAAACTCAAATCATCGATTTCATTATGAATGGACTTTTCATTCGTTTGGGGCTTGTTTGGCGGCTCTAAACGCATGAATCTTGCGTATGTGCATAGAATGAAGCGTTTTCGATCTTATAATACGAGCTGGAACGGCTACAGCGAGCGCAAAACTCAATCGTTCGATTTCGTTATAAAGCGACTTTGTATTCGTTTGGGGCTTGTTTTGCAGCTCGAAAGGCATGAATCTTGCGTATTTGCATTGAATAAAGTGTTTCTGATCTCATAATACGAGTTGGAACGGCTACAGCGAGCGCGAAACTCAATCGTTCGATTTCGTTGTAAAGCGACTTTGCATTCGTTTGGGGCTTCTTTGGCGGCTCTAAACGCATGAATCTTGCGTATTTGCATAGAATGGAGTGTTTTTGATCTTATTTTACGAGCTGGAACGACTGCTGCGGGTGTAAAACTCAAATCATCGATTTCATTATAAATGGACTTTTTATTCGTTTGGGGCTTGTTTGGCGGCTCTAAACGCATGAATCTTGCGTATGTGCATAGAATGAAGTGTTTTCGATCTCATAATACGAGCTGGAACGCCTACAGCGAGCGCAAAACTCTATCGTTCGATTTCGTTATAAAGCGACTTTGCATTTGTTTGGGGCTTGTTTGTGGGCTCGAAACGCATGAATCTTGCGTGTTTGCATAGAATGAAGTGTTTTCGATCTCATAATACGATCTGGAACGTCTACAGCGAACGCAAAACTCAATCGTTCGATTTCGTTATAAAGCGACTTTGCATTCGTTTGGGGCTTGTTTCTCGGCTCGAAACGCATGAGTCTTGCGCATTTGCATAGCATGAAGTGTTTTTGATCTTATAATACGAGCTGGAACGTCTTCTGCGGGCGTAAAACTCAATCGTTCGATTTCGTTATAAAGCGACTTTGTATTCGTTTGGGGCTTGTTTGGCGGCTCTAAACGCATGAATGTTGCGTATGTGCATAGAATTAAGTGTTTTCGATCTCATATTACGAGCTGTAACGGCTACAGCGAGCGCAAAACTCAATCGTTCGATTTTTTGATAAGGCGACTTTGCATTCGTTTGGAGCTTGTTTGGCTGCTCAAAACGCGCGAATCTTGCGTATTTGCATAAAATAAAGTAATTTTGATCTCATAATACGAACTGGAACGGCTACACCGAGCGCAAAACGCAATTGTTCGATTTCGTTATAAAGCGACTTTGCATTCGTTTGGGGCTTGTTTAGCGGCTCGAAACGCATGAATCTTGCGCATTTGCATAGAATGAAGTGTTTCTGATCTCATAATACGAGCTGGAGCGGCTATAGCGAGCGCGAAACTCAATCGTTCGATTTCGTTGTAAAGCGACTTTGCATTCGTTTGGGGCTTCTTTGGCGGCTCTAAACGCATGAATCTTGAGTATTTACATAGAATGAAGTGTTTTTGATCTTATTTTACGAGCTGGAACGACTGCTGCGGGTGTAAAACTCAAATCATCGATTTCATTATAAATGGACTTTTTATTCGTTTGGGGCTTGTTTGGCGGCTCTAAACGCATGAATCTTGCGTATGTGCATAGAATGAAGTGTTTTCGATCTCATAATACGAGCTGGAACGCCTACAGCGAGCGCAAAACTCTATCGTTCGATTTCGTTATAAAGCGACTTTGCATTTGTTGGGGCTTGTTTGTGGGCTCGAAACGCATGAATCTTGCGTGTTTGCATAGAATGAAGTGTTTTCGATCTCATAATACGATCTGGAACGTCTACAGCGAACGCAAAACTCAATCGTTCGATTTCGTTATAAAGCGACTTTGCATTCGTTTAAGGCTTCTTTGGCGGCTCTAAACGCATGAATCTTGAGTATTTACATAGAATGAAGTGTTTTTGATTTTATTTTACGAGCTGGAACGACTGCTGCGGGTGTAAAACTCAAATCATCGATTTCATTATAAATGGACTTTTTATTCGTTTGGGGCTTGTTTGGCGGCTCTAAACGCATGAATCTTGCGTATGTGCATAGAATGAAGCGTTTTCGATCTTAAAATACGAGCAGGAACGGCTACAGCGAGCGCAAAACTCAATCGTTCGATTTTGTTATAAGGCGAATTTGCATTCGTTTGGGGCTTGTTTGGCTGCTTGAAACGCATGAATCTTGCGCATTTGCATAGAATAAAGTGTTTTCGATCTCATAATACGAGCTGGAACGCCTAAAGCGAGCGCAAAACTCTATCGTTCGATTTCGTTATAAAGCGACTTTTCATTCGTTTGGGGCTTGTTTGGCGGCACGAAACGCATGAATCTTGCGTATTTGCATAGAATGAGGTGTTTTTCAACTCATAATACGAGCTGGAACGGCTGCAGCGAACAGAAAACTCAATCGTTCGATTACGTTATAAAGCGACTTTGCATTTGTTTGGGGCTTGTTTGTGGGATCGAAACGCATGAATCTTGCGTGTTTGCATAGAATGAAGTGTTTTCGATCTCATAATACGATCTGGAACGTCTACAGCGAACGCAAAACTCAATCGTTCGATTTCGTTATAAAGCGACTTTGCATTCGTTTGGGGCTTGTTTCTCGGCTCGAAACGCATGAGTCTTGCGTATTTGCAGAGAATGAAGTAATTTTGATCTCGTAATACGAGCTGGAACGCCTAAAGCGAGCGCAAAACTCTATCGTTCGATTTCGTTATAAAGCGACTTTGTATTCGTTTGGGGCTTCTTTGGCGGCTCTAAACGCATGAATCTTGCGTATTTACATAGAATGAAGTGTTTTTGATCTTATTTTACGAGCTGGAACGGCTACAGCGAGCGCGAAACTCAATCGTTCGATTTCGTTGTAAAGCGACTTTGCATTCGTTTGGGGCCTTATTTCGCGGCTCGAAACGCATGAATCTTGCATATTTGCATAGAATAGAGTGTTTTTGATCTTATATTAGGAGTTGGAACGGCTACACCGAGAGCAAAACGCAATTGTTCGATTTCGTTATAAAGCGACTTTGCATTCGTTTGGGGCTTGTTTAGCGGCTCGAAACGCATGAATCTTGCGCATTTGCATAGAATGAAGTGTTTTCGATCTCATAATACGAGCTGGAACGCCTAAAGCGAGCGCAAAACTCTATCGTTCGATTTCGTTATAAAGCGACTTTGTATTCGTTTGGGGCTTGTTTTGCAGCTCGAAAGGCATGAATCTTGCGTATTTGCATAGAATGAAGTGTTTCTGATCTCATAATACGAGTTGGAACGGCTACAGCGAGCGCGAAACTCAATCGTTCGATATCGTTGTAAAGCGACTTTGCATTCGTTTGGGGCTTCTTTGGCGGCTCTAAACGCATGAATCTTGCGTATTTGCATAGAATGGAGTGTTTTTGATCTTATTTTACGAGCTGGAACGACTGCTGCGGGTGTAAAACTCAAATCATCGATTTCATTATAAATGGACTTTTTATTCGTTTGGGGCTTGTTAGTGGGCACGAAACGCATGAATCTTGCGTGTTTGCATAGAATGAAGTGTTTTCGATCTCATAATACGATCTGGAACGTCTACAGCGAACGCAAAACTCAATCGTTCGATTTCGTTATAAAGCGACCTTGAATTCGTTTGGGGCTTGTTTGGCTGCTCGAAACGCATGAATCTTGCGCATTTGCATAGAATGAAGTGTTTTCGATCTCATAATACGACGAGCTGGAACGCCTACAGCGAGCGAAAAACTCAATCGATCGATTTCGTTATAAAGCTACTTTGCATTTGTTTGGGGCTTGTTTGGCGGCTCGAAACGCATGAATCTTGCGTATTTGCATAGAATGGAGTGTTTTTGATCTTATTTTACGAGCTGGAACAACTGCTGCGGGTGTAAAACTCAAATCATCGATTTCATTATGAATGGACTTTTCATTCGTTTGGGGCTAGTTTGGCGGCTCTAAACGCATGAATCTTGCGTATGTGCATAGAATGAAGCGTTTTCGATCTTATAATACGAGCTGGAACGGCTACAGCGAGCGCAAAACTCAATCGTTCGATTTCGTTATAAAGCGACTTTGTATTCGTTTGGGGCTTGTTTTGCAGCTCGAAAGGCATGAATCTTGCGTATTTGCATTGAATAAAGTGTTTCTGATCTCATAATACGAGTTGGAACGGCTACAGCGAGCGCGAAACTCAATCGTTCGATTTCGTTGTAAAGCGACTTTGCATTCGTTTGGGGCTTCTTTGGCGGCTCTAAACGCATGAATCTTGCGTATTTGCATAGAATGGAGTGTTTTTGATCTTATTTTACGAGCTGGAACGACTGCTGCGGGTGTAAAACTCAAATCATCGATTTCATTATAAATGGACTTTTTATTCGTTTGGGGCTTGTTTGGCGGCTCTAAACGCATGAATCTTGCGTATGTGCATAGAATGAAGTGTTTTCGATCTCATAATACGATCTGGAACGTCTACAGCGAACGCAAAACTCAATCGTTCGATTTCGTTATAAAGCGACCTTGAATTCGTTTGGGGCTTGTTTGGCTGCTCGAAACGCATGAATCTTGCGCATTTGCATAGAATGAAGTGTTTTCGATCTCATAATACGACGATCTGGAACGCCTACAGCGAGCGAAAAACTCAATCGTTCGATTTCGTTGTAAAGCGACTTTGCATTCGTTTGGGGCTTTTTTGGCGGCTCTAAACGCATGAATCTTGCGTATTTACATAGAATGAAGTGTTTTTGATCTTATTTTACGAGCTGGAACGACTGCTGCGGGTGTAAAACTCAAATCATCGATTTCATTATAAATGGACTTTTTATTCGTTTGGGGCTTGTATGGCGGCTCTAAACGCATGAATCTTGCGTATGTGCATAGAATGAAGCGTTTTCGATCTTAAAATACGAGCAGGAACGGCTACAGCGAGCGCAAAACTCAATCGTTCGATTTTGTTATAAGGCGAATTTGCATTCGTTTGGGGCTTGTTTGGCTGCTCGAAACGCATGAATCTTGCGCATTTGCATAGAATAAAGTGTTTTCGATCTCATAATACGAGCTGGAACGCCTAAAGCGAGCGCAAAACTCTATCGTTCGATTTCGTTACAAAGCGACTTTTCATTCGTTTGGGGCTTGTTTGGCGGCACGAAACGCTTGAATCTTGCGTATTTGCATAGAATGAGGTGTTTTTCAACTCATAATACGAGCTGGAACGGCTGCAGCGAGCAGAAAACTCAATCGTTCGATTACGTTATAAAGCGACTTTGCATTTGTTTGGGGCTTGTTTGTGGGCTCGAAACGCATGAATCTTGCGTGTTTGCATAGAATGAAGTGTTTTCGATCTCATAATACGATCTGGAACGTCTACAGCGAACGCAAAACTCAATCGTTCGATTTCGTTATAAAGCGACTTTGCATTCGTTTGGGGCTTGTTTCTCGGCTCGAAACGCATGAGTCTTGCGTATTTGCAGAGAATGAAGTAATTTTGATCTCGTAATAAGAGCTGGAACGGCTACAGCGAGCACAAAACTCAATCGTGCGATTTCGTTATAAAGCGACTTTGCATTCGTTTGGGGCTTCTTTGGCGGCTCTAAACGCATGAATCTTGCGTATTTACATGGAATGAAGTGTTTTTGATCTTATTTTACGAGCTGGAACGACTGCTGCGGGTGTAAAACTCAAATCATCGATTTCATTATAAATGGACTTTTTATTCGTTTGGGGCTTGATTGGCGGCTCTAAACGCATGAATCTTGCGTATGTGCATAGAATGAAGCGTTTTCGATCTTAAAATACGAGCAGGAACGGCTACAGCGAGTGCAAAACTCTATCGTTCGATTTCGTTATAAAGCGACTTTTCATTCGTTTGGGGCTTGTTTGGCGGAGCGAAACGCATGAATCTTGCGTATTTGCATAGAATGAGGTGTTTTTCAACTCATAATACGAGCTGGAACGGCTGCAGCGAGCAGAAAACTCAATCGTTCGATTACGTTATAAAGCGACTTTGCATTTGTTTGGGGCTTGTTTGTGGGATCGAAACGCATGAATCTTGCGTGTTTGCATAGAATGAAGTGTTTTCGATCTCATAATACGATCTGGAACGTCTACAGCGAACGCAAAACTCAATCGTTCGATTTTGTTATAAGGCGAATTTGCATTCGTTTGGGGCTTGTTTGGCTGCTCGAAACGCATGAATCTTGCGCATTTGCATAGAATAAAGTGTTTTCGATCTCATAATACGAGCTGGAACGCCTAAAGCGAGCGCAAAACTCTATCGTTCGATTTCGTTATAAAGCGACTTTTCATTCGTTTGGGGCTTGTTAGGCGGCACGAAACGCTTGAATCTTGCGTATTTGCATAGAATGAGGTGTTTTTCAACTCATAATACGAGCTGGAACGGCTGCAGCGAGCAGAAAACTCAATCGTTCGATTACGTTATAAAGCGACTTTGCATTTGTTTGGGGCTTGTTTGTGGGCTCGAAACGCATGAATCTTGCGTGTTTGCATAGAATGAAGTGTTTTCGATCTCATAATACGATCTGGAACGTCTACAGCGAACGCAAAACTCAATCGTTCGATTTCGTTATAAAGCGACTTTGCATTCGTTTGGGGCTTGTTTCTCGGCTCGAAACGCATGAGTCTTGCGTATTTGCAGAGAATGAAGTAATTTTGATCTCGTAATAAGAGCTGGAACGGCTACAGCGAGCACAAAACTCAATCGTGCGATTTCGTTATAAAGCGACTTTGCATTCGTTTGGGGCTTCTTTGGCGGCTCTAAACGCATGAATCTTGCGTATTTACATAGAGTGAAGTGTTTTTGATCTTATTTTACGAGCTGGAACGACTGCTGCGGGTGTAAAACTCAAATCATCGATTTCATTATAAATGGACTTTTTATTCGTTTGGGGCTTGTTTGGCGGCTCTAAACGCATGAATCTTGCGTATGTGCATAGAATGAAGCGTTTTCGATCTTAAAATCCGAGCAGGAACGGCTACAGCGAGCGCAAAACTCAATCGTTCTATTTTGTTATAAGGCGAATTTGCATTCGTTTGGGGCTTGTTTGGCTGCTCGAAACGCATGAATCTTGCGCATTTGCATAGAATAAAGTGTTTTCGATCTCATAATACGAGCTGGAACGCCTAAAGCGAGCGCAAAACTCTATCGTTCGATTTCTTTACAAAGCGACTTTTCATTCGTTTGGGGCTTGTTTGGCGGCACGAAACGCTTGAATCTTGCGTATTTGCATAGAATGAGGTGTTTTTCAACTCATAATACGAGCTGGAACGGCTGCAGCGAGCAGAAAACTCAATCGTTCGATTACGTTATAAAGCGACTTTGCATTTGTTTGGGGCTTGTTTGTGGGCTCGAAACGCATGAATCTTGCGTGTTTGCATAGAATGAAGTGTTTTCGATCTCATAATACGATCTGGAACGTCTACAGCGAACGCAAAACTCAATCGTTCGATTTCGTTATAAAGCGACTTTGCATTCGTTTGGGGCTTGTTTCTCGGCTCGAAACGCATGAGTCTTGCGTATTTGCAGAGAATGAAGTAATTTTGATCTCGTAATAAGAGCTGGAACGGCTACAGCCAGCACAAAACTCAATCGTGCGATTTCGTTATAAAGCGACTTTGCATTCGTTTGGGGCTTCTTTGGCGGCTCTAAACGCATGAATCTTGCGTATTTACATAGAATGAAGTGTTTTTGATCTTATTTTACGAGCTGGAACGACTGCTGCGGGTGTAAAACTCAAATCATCGATTTCATTATAAATGGACTTTTTATTCGTTTGGGGCTTGTTTGGCGGCTCTAAACGCATGAATCTTGCGTATGTGCATAGAATGAAGCGTTTTCGATCTTAAAATACGAGCAGGAACGGCTACAGCGAGCGCAAAACTCAATCGTTCGATTTTGTTATAAGGCGAATTTGCATTCGTTTGGGGCTTGTTTGGCTGCTTGAAACGCATGAATCTTGCGCATTTGCATAGAATAAAGTGTTTTCGATCTCATAATACGAGCTGGAACGCCTAAAGCGAGCGCAAAACTCTATCGTTCGATTTCGTTATAAAGCGACTTTTCATTCGTTTGGGGCTTGTTTGGCGGCACGAAACGCATGAATCTTGCGTATTTGCATAGAATGAGGTGTTTTTCAACTCATAATACGAGCTGGAACGGCTGCAGCGAACAGAAAACTCAATCGTTCGATTACGTTATAAAGCGACTTTGCATTTGTTTGGGGCTTGTTTGTGGGATCGAAACGCATGAATCTTGCGTGTTTGCATAGAATGAAGTGTTTTCGATCTCATAATACGATCTGGAACGTCTACAGCGAACGCAAAACTCAATCGTTCGATTTCGTTATAAAGCGACTTTGCATTCGTTTGGGGCTTGTTTCTCGGCTCGAAACGCATGAGTCTTGCGTATTTGCAGAGAATGAAGTAATTTTGATCTCGTAATACGAGCTGGAACGCCTAAAGCGAGCGCAAAACTCTATCGTTCGATTTCGTTATAAAGCGACTTTGTATTCGTTTGGGGCTTCTTTGGCGGCTCTAAACGCATGAATCTTGCGTATTTACATAGAATGAAGTGTTTTTGATCTTATTTTACGAGCTGGAACGGCTACAGCGAGCGCGAAACTCAATCGTTCGATTTCGTTGTAAAGCGACTTTGCATTCGTTTGGGGCCTTATTTCGCGGCTCGAAACGCATGAATCTTGCATATTTGCATAGAATAGAGTGTTTTTGATCTTATATTAGGAGTTGGAACGGCTACACCGAGCGCAAAACGCAATTGTTCGATTTCGTTATAAAGCGACTTTGCATTCGTTTGGGGCTTGTTTAGCGGCTCGAAACGCATGAATCTTGCGCATTTGCATAGAATGAAGTGTTTTCGATCTCATAATACGAGCTGGAACGCCTAAAGCGAGCGCAAAACTCTATCGTTCGATTTCGTTATAAAGCGACTTTGTATTCGTTTGGGGCTTGTTTTGCAGCTCGAAAGGCATGAATCTTGCGTATTTGCATAGAATGAAGTGTTTCTGATCTCATAATACGAGTTGGAACGGCTACAGCGAGCGCGAAACTCAATCGTTCGATTTCGTTGTAAAGCGACTTTGCATTCGTTTGGGGCTTCTTTGGCGGCTCTAAACGTATGAATCTTGCGTATTTACATAGAATGAAGTGTTTTTGATCTTATTTTACGAGCTGGAACGACTGCTGCGGGTGTAAAACTCAAATCATCGATTTCATTATAAATGGACTTTTTATTCGTTTGGGGCTTGTTTGGCGGCTCTAAACGCATGAATCTTGCGTATGTGCATAGAATGAAGCGTTTTCGATCTTAAAATACGAGCTGGAACGGCTACAGCGAGCGCAAAACTCAATCGTTCGATTTTGTTATAAGGCGACTTTGCATTCGTTTGGGGCTTGTTTGGCTGCTCGAAACGCATGAATCTTGCGCATTTGCATAGAATAAAGTGTTTTCGATCTCATAATACGAGCTGGAACGCCTACAGCGAGCGCAAAACTCTATCGTTCGATTTCGTTATAAAGCGACTTTTCATTCGTTTGGGGCTTGTTTGGCGGCACGAAACGCATGAATCTTGCGTGTTTGCATAGAATGAAGTGTTTTCGATCTCATAATACGATCTGGAACGTCTACAGCGAACGCAAAACTCAATCGTTGGATTTTGTTATAAAGCGACTTTGCATTCGTTTGGGGCTACTTTCTCGGCTCGAAACGCATGAGTCTTGCGTATTTACATAGAATGAAGTGTTTTCGATCTCATAATACGATCTGGAACGTCTACAGCGAACGCAAAACTCAATCGTTCGATTTCGTTATAAAGCGACTTTGCATTCGTTTGGGGCTTGTTTCTCGGCTCGAAACGCATGAGTCTTGCGCATTTGCATAGAATGAAGTCTTTTTGATCTTATAATACGAGCTGGAACGTCTTCTGCGGGCGTAAAACTCAATCGTTCGATTTCGTTATAAAGCGACTTTGTATTCGTTTGGGGCTTGTTTGGCGGCTCTAAACGCATGAATGTTGCGTATGTGCATAGAATTAAGTGTTTTCGATCTCATATTACGAGCTGTAACGGCTACAGCGAGCGCAAAACTCAATCGTTCGATTTTTTGATAAGGCGACTTTGCATTCGTTTGGAGCTTGTTTGGCTGCTCAAAACGCGTGAATCTTGCGTATTTGCATAAAATAAAGTAATTTTGATCTCATAATACGAACTGGAACGGCTACAGCGAGCGCAAAACTCTATCGTTCGATTTCGTTATAAAGCGACTTTGCATTTGTTGGGGCTTGTTTGTGGGCTCGAAACGCATGAATCTTGCGCATTTGCATAGAATGAAGTGTTTTCGATCTCATAATACGAGCTGGAACGCCTAAAGCGAGCGCAAAACTCTATCGTTCGATTTCGTTATAAAGCGACTTTGTATTCGTTTGGGGCTTCTTTGGCGGCTCTAAACGCATGAATCTTGCGTATTTGCATAGAATGAGGTGTTTTTCAACTCATAATACGAGCTGGAACGGCTGCAGCGAGCCCAAAACTCAATCGTTCGATTACGTTATAGAGCGACTTTGCATTTGTTTGGGGCTTGTTTGTGGGCTCGAAACGCATGAATCTTGCGTGTTTGCATAGAATGAAGTGTTTTCGATCTCATAATACGATCTGGAACGTCTACAGCGAACGCAAAACTCAATCGTTCGATTTCGTTATAAAGCGACCTTGAATTCGTTTGGGGCTTGTTTGGCTGCTCGAAACGCATGAATCTTGCGCATTTGCATAGAATGAAGTGTTTTCGATCTCATAATACGACGAGCTGGAACGCCTACAGCGAGCGAAAAACTCAATCGATCGATTTCGTTATAAAGCTACTTTGCATTTGTTTGGGGCTTGTTTGGCGGCTCGAAACGCATGAATCTTGCGTATTTGCATAGAATGGAGTGTTTTTGATCTTATTTTACGAGCTGGAACAACTGCTGCGGGTGTAAAACTCAAATCATCGATTTCATTATGAATGGACTTTTCATTCGTTTGGGGCTAGTTTGGCGGCTCTAAACGCATGAATCTTGCGTATGTGCATAGAATGAAGCGTTTTCGATCTTATAATACGAGCTGGAACGGCTACAGCGAGCGCAAAACTCAATCGTTCGATTTCGTTATAAAGCGACTTTGTATTCGTTTGGGGCTTGTTTTGCAGCTCGAAAGGCATGAATCTTGCGTATTTGCATTGAATAAAGTGTTTCTGATCTCATAATACGAGTTGGAACGGCTACAGCGAGCGCAACACTCAATCGTTCAATTTTGTTATAAGGCGACTTTGCATTCGTTTGGGGCTTATTTCGCGGCTCGAAACGCATGAATCTTGCATATTTGCATAGAATAGAGTGTTTTTGATCTTATTTTACGAGCTGGAATGGCTACACCGAGCGCAAAACTCAATTGTTCGATTCCGTTATAAAGCGACTTTGCATTCGTTTGGGGCTTGTTTAGCGGCTCGAAACGCATGAATCTTGCGCATTTGCATAGAATGAAGTGTTTTTCAACTCATAATACGAGCTGGAACGGCTGCAGCGAGCAGAAAACTCAATCGTTCGATTACGTTATAAAGCGACTTTGCATTTGTTTAGGGCTTGTTTGTGGGATCGAAACGCATGAATCTTGCGTGTTTGCATAGAATGAAGTGTTTTCGATCTCATAATACGATCTGGAACGTCTACAGCGAACGCAAAACTCAATCGTTCGATTTCGTTATAAAGCGACTTTGCATTCGTTTGGGGCTTGTTTCTCGGCTCGAAACGCATGAGTCTTGCGTATTTGCAGAGAATGAAGTAATTTTGATCTCGTAATACGAGCTGGAACGCCTAAAGCGAGCGCAAAACTCTATCGTTCGATTTCCTTATAAAGCGACTTTGTATTCGTTTGGGGCTTCTTTGGCGGCTCTAAACGCATGAATCTTGCGTATTTGCATAGAATGAGGTGTTTTTCAACTCATAATACGAGCTGGAACGGCTGCAGCGAGCCCAAAACTCAATCGTTCGATTTCGTTATAGAGCGACTTTGCATTTGTTTGGGGCTTGTTTGTGGGCTCGAAACGCATGAATCTTGCGTGTTTGCATAGAATGAAGTGTTTTCGATCTCATAATACGATCTGGAACGTCTACAGCGAACGCAAAACTCAATCGTTCGATTTCGTTATAAAGCGACCTTGAATTCGTTTGGGGCTTGTTTGGCTGCTCGAAACGCATGAATCTTGCGCATTTGCATAGAATGAAGTGTTTTCGATCTCATAATACGACGAGCTGGAACGCCTACAGCGAGCGAAAAACTCAATCGATCGATTTCGTTATAAAGCTACTTTGCATTTGTTTGGGGCTTGTTTGGCGGCTCGAAACGCATGAATCTTGCGTATTTGCATAGAATGGAGTGTTTTTGATCTTATTTTACGAGCTGGAACAACTGCTGCGGGTGTAAAACTCAAATCATCGATTTCATTATGAATGGACTTTTCATTCGTTTGGGGCTAGTTTGGCGGCTCTAAACGCATGAATCTTGCGTATGTGCATAGAATGAAGCGTTTTCGATCTTATAATACGAGCTGGAACGGCTACAGCGAGCGCAAAACTCAATCGTTCGATTTCGTTATAAAGCGACTTTGTATTCGTTTGGGGCTTGTTTTGCAGCTCGAAAGGCATGAATCTTGCGTATTTGCATTGAATAAAGTGTTTCTGATCTCATAATACGAGTTGGAACGGCTACAGCGAGCGCGAAACTCAATCGTTCGATTTCATTGTAAAGCGACTTTGCATTCGTTTGGGGCTTCTTTGGCGGCTCTAAACGCATGAATCTTGCGTATTTGCATAGAATGGAGTGTTTTTGATCTTATTTTACGAGCTGGAACGTCTACAGCGAACGCAAAACTCAATCGTTCGATTTTGTTATAAAGCGACTTTGCATTCGTTTGGGGCTACTTTCTCGGCTCGAAACGCATGAGTCTTGCGTATTTACATAGAATGAAGTGTTTTCGATCTCATAATACGATCTGGAACGTCTACAGCGAACGCAAAACTCAATCGTTCGATTTCGTTATAAAGCGACTTTGCATTCGTTTGGGGCTTGTTTCTCGGCTCGAAACGCATGAGTCTTGCGCATTTGCATAGAATGAAGTCTTTTTGATCTTATAATACGAGCTGGAACGTCTTCTGCGGGCGTAAAACTCAATCGTTCGATTTCGTTATAAAGCGACTTTGTATTCGTTTGGGGCTTGTTTGGCGGCTCTAAACGCATGAATGTTGCGTATGTGCATAGAATTAAGTGTTTTCGATCTCATATTACGAGCTGTAACGGCTACAGCGAGCGCAAAACTCAATCGTTCGATTTTTTGATAAGGCGACTTTGCATTCGTTTGGAGCTTGTTTGGCTGCTCAAAACGCGTGAATCTTGCGTATTTGCATAAAATAAAGTAATTTTGATCTCATAATACGAACTGGAACGGCTACAGCGAGCGCAAAACTCTATCGTTCGATTTCGTTATAAAGCGACTTTGCATTTGTTGGGGCTTGTTTGTGGGCTCGAAACGCATGAATCTTGCGCATTTGCATAGAATGAAGTGTTTTCGATCTCATAATACGAGCTGGAACGCCTAAAGCGAGCGCAAAACTCTATCGTTCGATTTCGTTATAAAGCGACTTTGTATTCGTTTGGGGCTTCTTTGGCGGCTCTAAACGCATGAATCTTGCGTATTTACATAGAATGAAGTGTTTTTGATCTTATTTTACGAGCTGGAACGACTGCTGCGGGTGTAAAACTCAAATCATCGATTTCATTATAAATTGACTTTTTATTCGTTTGGGGCTTGTTTGGCGGCTCTAAACGCATGAATCTTGCGTATGTGCATAGAATGAAGCGTTTTCGATCTTAAAATACGAGCAGGAACGGCTACAGCGAGCGCAAAACTCAATCGTTCGATTTTGTTATAAGGCGAATTTGCATTCGTTTGGGGCTTGTTTGGCTGCTTGAAACGCATGAATCTTGCGCATTTGCATAGAATAAAGTGTTTTCGAACTCATAATACGAGCTGGAACGCCTAAAGCGAGCGCAAAACTCTATCGTTCGATTTCGTTATAAAGCGACTTTTCATTCGTTTGGGGCTTGTTTGGCGGCACGAAACGCATGAATCTTGCGTATTCGCATAGAATGAGGTGTTTTTCAACTCATAATACGAGCTGGAACGGCTACAGCGAGCACAAAACTCAATCGTGCGATTTCTTTATAAAGCGACTTTGCATTCGTTTGGGGCTTCTTTGGCGGCTCTAAACGCATGAATCTTGCGTATTTACATAGAATTAGGTGTTTTCGATCTCATATTATGTCTCATACGCGTATTTACATAGAATTAGGTGTTTTCGATCTCATATGAGCTGTAACGGCTACAGCGAGCGCAACACTCAATCGTTCAATTTTGTTATAAGGCGACTTTGCATTCGTTTGGGGCTTATTTCGCGGCTCGAAACGCATGAATCTTGCATATTTGCATAGAATAGAGTGTTTTTGATCTTATATTACGAGTTGGAATGGCTACACCGAGCGCAAAACGCAATTGTTCGATTCCGTTATAAAGCGACTTTGCATTCGTTTGGGGCTTGTTTAGCGGCTCGAAACGCATGAATCTTGCGCATTTGCATAGAATGAAGTGTTTTTCAACTCATAATACGAGCTGGAACGGCTGCAGCGAGCAGAAAACTCAATCGTTCGATTACGTTATAAAGCGACTTTGCATTTGTTTGGGGCTTGTTTGTGGGATCGAAACGCATGAATCTTGCGTGTTTGCATAGAATGAAGTGTTTTCGATCTCATAATACGATCTGGAACGTCTACAGCGAACGCAAAACTCAATCGTTCGATTTCGTTATAAAGCGACTTTGCATTCGTTTGGGGCTTGTTTCTCGGCTCGAAACGCATGAGTCTTGCGTATTTGCAGAGAATGAAGTAATTTTGATCTCGTAATACGAGCTGGAACGCCTAAAGCGAGCGCAAAACTCTATCGTTCGATTTCCTTATAAAGCGACTTTGTATTCGTTTGGGGCTTCTTTGGCGGCTCTAAACGCATGAATCTTGCGTATTTGCATAGAATGAGGTGTTTTTCAACTCATAATACGAGCTGGAACGGCTGCAGCGAGCCCAAAACTCAATCGTTCGATTACGTTATAGAGCGACTTTGCATTTGTTTGGGGCTTGTTTGTGGGCTCGAAACGCATGAATCTTGCGTGTTTGCATAGAATGAAGTGTTTTCGATCTCATAATACGATCTGGAACGTCTACAGCGAACGCAAAACTCAATCGTTCGATTTCGTTATAAAGCGACCTTGAATTCGTTTGGGGCTTGTTTGGCTGCTCGAAACGCATGAATCTTGCGCATTTGCATAGAATGAAGTGTTTTCGATCTCATAATACGACGAGCTGGAACGCCTACAGCGAGCGAAAAACTCAATCGATCGATTTCGTTATAAAGCTACTTTGCATTTGTTTGGGGCTTGTTTGGCGGCTTGAAACGCATGAATCTTGCGTATTTGCATAGAATGGAGTGTTTTTGATCTTATTTTACGAGCTGGAACAACTGCTGCGGGTGTAAAACTCAAATCATCGATTTCATTATGAATGGACTTTTCATTCGTTTGGGGCTAGTTTGGCGGCTCTAAACGCATGAATCTTGCGTATGTGCATAGAATGAAGCGTTTTCGATCTTATAATACGAGCTGGAACGGCTACAGCGAGCGCAAAACTCAATCGTTCGATTTCGTTATAAAGCGACTTTGTATTCGTTTGGGGCTTGTTTTGCAGCTCGAAAGGCATGAATCTTGCGTATTTGCATTGAATAAAGTGTTTCTGATCTCATAATACGAGTTGGAACGGCTACAGCGAGCGCGAAACTCAATCGTTCGATTTCGTTGTAAAGCGACTTTGCATTCGTTTGGGGCTTCTTTGGCGGCTCTAAACGCATGAATCTTGCGTATTTGCATAGAATGGAGTGTTTTTGATCTTATTTTACGAGCTGGAACGACTGCTGCGGGTGTAAAACTCAAATCATCGATTTCATTATAAATGGACTTTTTATTCGTTTGGGGCTTGTTAGTGGGCACGAAACGCATGAATCTTGCGTGTTTGCATAGAATGAAGTGTTTTCGATCTCATAATACGATCTGGAACGTCTACAGCGAACGCAAAACTCAATCGTTCGATTTCGTTATAAAGCGACCTTGAATTCGTTTGGGGCTTGTTTGGCTGCTCGAAACGCATGAATCTTGCGCATTTGCATAGAATGAAGTGTTTTCGATCTCATAATACGACGAGCTGGAACGCCTACAGCGAGCGAAAAACTCAATCGATCGATTTCGTTATAAAGCTACTTTGCATTTGTTTGGGGCTTGTTTGGGGCTCGAAACGCATGAATCTTGCGTATTTGCATAGAATGGAGTGTTTTTGATCTTATTTTACGAGCTGGAACAACTGCTGCGGGTGTAAAACTCAAATCATCGATTTCATTATGAATGGACTTTTCATTCGTTTGGGGCTAGTTTGGCGGCTCTAAACGCATGAATCTTGCGTATGTGCATAGAATGAAGCGTTTTCGATCTTATAATACGAGCTGGAACGGCTACAGCGAGCGCAAAACTCAATCGTTCGATTTCGTTATAAAGCGACTTTGTATTCGTTTGGGGCTTGTTTTGCAGCTCGAAAGGCATGAATCTTGCGTATTTGCATTGAATAAAGTGTTTCTGATCTCATAATACGAGTTGGAACGGCTACAGCGAGCGCGAAACTCAATCGTTCGATTTCGTTGTAAAGCGACTTTGCATTCGTTTGGGGCTTCTTTGGCGGCTCTAAACGCATGAATCTTGCGTATTTGCATAGAATGGAGTGTTTTTGATCTTATTTTACGAGCTGGAACGACTGCTGCGGGTGTAAAACTCAAATCATCGATTTCATTATAAATGGACTTTTTATTCGTTTGGGGCTTGTTTGGCGGCTCTAAACGCATGAATCTTGCGTATGTGCATAGAATGAAGTGTTTTCGATCTCATAATACGATCTGGAACGTCTACAGCGAACGCAAAACTCAATCGTTCGATTTCGTTATAAAGCGACCTTGAATTCGTTTGGGGCTTGTTTGGCTGCTCGAAACGCATGAATCTTGCGCATTTGCATAGAATGAAGTGTTTTCGATCTCATAATACGACGATCTGGAACGCCTACAGCGAGCGAAAAACTCAATCGTTCGATTTCGTTGTAAAGCGACTTTGCATTCGTTTGGGGCTTTTTTGGCGGCTCTAAACGCATGAATCTTGCGTATTTACATAGAATGAAGTGTTTTTGATCTTATTTTACGAGCTGGAACGACTGCTGCGGGTGTAAAACTCAAATCATCGATTTCATTATAAATGGACTTTTTATTCGTTTGGGGCTTGTATGGCGGCTCTAAACGCATGAATCTTGCGTATGTGCATAGAATGAAGCGTTTTCGATCTTAAAATACGAGCAGGAACGGCTACAGCGAGCGCAAAACTCAATCGTTCGATTTTGTTATAAGGCGAATTTGCATTCGTTTGGGGCTTGTTTGGCTGCTCGAAACGCATGAATCTTGCGCATTTGCATAGAATAAAGTGTTTTCGATCTCATAATACGAGCTGGAACGCCTAAAGCGAGCGCAAAACTCTATCGTTCGATTTCGTTACAAAGCGACTTTTCATTCGTTTGGGGCTTGTTTGGCGGCACGAAACGCTTGAATCTTGCGTATTTGCATAGAATGAGGTGTTTTTCAACTCATAATACGAGCTGGAACGGCTGCAGCGAGCAGAAAACTCAATCGTTCGATTACGTTATAAAGCGACTTTGCATTTGTTTGGGGCTTGTTTGTGGGCTCGAAACGCATGAATCTTGCGTGTTTGCATAGAATGAAGTGTTTTCGATCTCATAATACGATCTGGAACGTCTACAGCGAACGCAAAACTCAATCGTTCGATTTCGTTATAAAGCGACTTTGCATTCGTTTGGGGCTTGTTTCTCGGCTCGAAACGCATGAGTCTTGCGTATTTGCAGAGAATGAAGTAATTTTGATCTCGTAATAAGAGCTGGAACGGCTACAGCGAGCACAAAACTCAATCGTGCGATTTCGTTATAAAGCGACTTTGCATTCGTTTGGGGCTTCTTTGGCGGCTCTAAACGCATGAATCTTGCGTATTTACATGGAATGAAGTGTTTTTGATCTTATTTTACGAGCTGGAACGACTGCTGCGGGTGTAAAACTCAAATCATCGATTTCATTATAAATGGACTTTTTATTCGTTTGGGGCTTGATTGGCGGCTCTAAACGCATGAATCTTGCGTATGTGCATAGAATGAAGCGTTTTCGATCTTAAAATACGAGCAGGAACGGCTACAGCGAGCGCAAAACTCTATCGTTCGATTTCGTTATAAAGCGACTTTTCATTCGTTTGGGGCTTGTTTGGCGGAGCGAAACGCATGAATCTTGCGTATTTGCATAGAATGAGGTGTTTTTCAACTCATAATACGAGCTGGAACGGCTGCAGCTAGCAGAAAACTCAATCGTTCGATTACGTTATAAAGCGACTTTGCATTTGTTTGGGGCTTGTTTGTGGGATCGAAACGCATGAATCTTGCGTGTTTGCATAGAATGAAGTGTTTTCGATCTCATAATACGATCTGGAACGTCTACAGCGAACGCAAAACTCAATCGTTCGATTTTGTTATAAGGCGAATTTGCATTCGTTTGGGGCTTGTTTGGCTGCTCGAAACGCATGAATCTTGCGCATTTGCATAGAATAAAGTGTTTTCGATCTCATAATACGAGCTGGAACGCCTAAAGCGAGCGCAAAACTCTATCGTTCGATTTCGTTATAAAGCGACTTTTCATTCGTTTGGGGCTTGTTAGGCGGCACGAAACGCTTGAATCTTGCGTATTTGCATAGAATGAGGTGTTTTTCAACTCATAATACGAGCTGGAACGGCTGCAGCGAGCAGAAAACTCAATCGTTCGATTACGTTATAAAGCGACTTTGCATTTGTTTGGGGCTTGTTTGTGGGCTCGAAACGCATGAATCTTGCGTGTTTGCATAGAATGAAGTGTTTTCGATCTCATAATACGATCTGGAACGTCTACAGCGAACGCAAAACTCAATCGTTCGATTTCGTTATAAAGCGACTTTGCATTCGTTTGGGGCTTGTTTCTCGGCTCGAAACGCATGAGTCTTGCGTATTTGCAGAGAATGAAGTAATTTTGATCTCGTAATAAGAGCTGGAACGGCTACAGCGAGCACAAAACTCAATCGTGCGATTTCGTTATAAAGCGACTTTGCATTCGTTTGGGGCTTCTTTGGCGGCTCTAAACGCATGAATCTTGCGTATTTACATAGAATGAAGTGTTTTTGATCTTATTTTACGAGCTGGAACGACTGCTGCGGGTGTAAAACTCAAATCATCGATTTCATTATAAATGGACTTTTTATTCGTTTGGGGCTTGTTTGGCGGCTCTAAACGCATGAATCTTGCGTATGTGCATAGAATGAAGCGTTTTCGATCTTAAAATACGAGCAGGAACGGCTACAGCGAGCGCAAAACTCAATCGTTCTATTTTGTTATAAGGCGAATTTGCATTCGTTTGGGGCTTGTTTGGCTGCTCGAAACGCATGAATCTTGCGCATTTGCATAGAATAAAGTGTTTTCGATCTCATAATACGAGCTGGAACGCCTAAAGCGAGCGCAAAACTCTATCGTTCGATTTCGTTACAAAGCGACTTTTCATTCGTTTGGGGCTTGTTTGGCGGCACGAAACGCTTGAATCTTGCGTATTTGCATAGAATGAGGTGTTTTTCAACTCATAATACGAGCTGGAACGGCTGCAGCGAGCAGAAAACTCAATCGTTCGATTACGTTATAAAGCGACTTTGCATTTGTTTGGGGCTTGTTTGTGGGCTCGAAACGCATGAATCTTGCGTGTTTGCATAGAATGAAGTGTTTTCGATCTCATAATACGATCTGGAACGTCTACAGCGAACGCAAAACTCAATCGTTCGATTTCGTTATAAAGCGACTTTGCATTCGTTTGGGGCTTGTTTCTCGGCTCGAAACGCATGAGTCTTGCGTATTTGCAGAGAATGAAGTAATTTTGATCTCGTAATAAGAGCTGGAACGGCTACAGCGAGCACAAAACTCAATCGTGCGATTTCGTTATAAAGCGACTTTGCATTCGTTTGGGGCTTCTTTGGCGGCTCTAAACGCATGAATCTTGCGTATTTACATAGAATGAAGTGTTTTTGATCTTATTTTACGAGCTGGAACGACTGCTGCGGGTGTAAAACTCAAATCATCGATTTCATTATAAATGGACTTTTTATTCGTTTGGGGCTTGTTTGGCGGCTCTAAACGCATGAATCTTGCGTATGTGCATAGAATGAAGCGTTTTCGATCTTAAAATACGAGCAGGAACGGCTACAGCGAGCGCAAAACTCAATCGTTCGATTTTGTTATAAGGCGAATTTGCATTCGTTTGGGGCTTGTTTGGCTGCTCGAAACGCATGAATCTTGCGCATTTGCATAGAATAAAGTGTTTTCGATCTCATAATACGAGCTGGAACGCCTAAAGCGAGCGCAAAACTCTATCGTTCGATTTCGTTACAAAGCGACTTTTCATTCGTTTGGGGCTTGTTTGGCGGCACGAAACGCTTGAATCTTGCGTATTTGCATAGAATGAGGTGTTTTTCAACTCATAATACGAGCTGGAACGGCTGCAGCGAGCAGAAAACTCAATCGTTCGATTACGTTATAAAGCGACTTTGCATTTGTTTGGGGCTTGTTTGTGGGCTCGAAACGCATGAATCTTGCGTGTTTGCATAGAATGAAGTGTTTTCGATCTCATAATACGATCTGGAACGTCTACAGCGAACGCAAAACTCAATCGTTCGATTTCGTTATAAAGCGACTTTGCATTCGTTTGGGGCTTGTTTCTCGGCTCGAAACGCATGAGTCTTGCGTATTTGCAGAGAATGAAGTAATTTTGATCTCGTAATAAGAGCTGGAACGGCTACAGCGAGCACAAAACTCAATCGTGCGATTTCGTTATAAAGCGACTTTGCATTCGTTTGGGGCTTCTTTGGCGGCTCTAAACGCATGAATCTTGCGTATTTACATAGAATGAAGTGTTTTTGATCTTATTTTACGAGCTGGAACGACTGCTGCGGGTGTAAAACTCAAATCATCGATTTCATTATAAATGGACTTTTTATTCGTTTGGGGCTTGATTGGCGGCTCTAAACGCATGAATCTTGCGTATGTGCATAGAATGAAGCGTTTTCGATCTTAAAATACGAGCAGGAACGGCTACAGCGAGCGCAAAACTCTATCGTTCGATTTCGTTATAAAGCGACTTTTCATTCGTTTGGGGCTTGTTTGGCGGAGCGAAACGCATGAATCTTGCGTATTTGCATAGAATGAGGTGTTTTTCAACTCATAATACGAGCTGGAACGGCTGCAGCGAGCAGAAAACTCAATCGTTCGATTACGTTATAAAGCGACTTTGCATTTGTTTGGGGCTTGTTTGTGGGATCGAAACGCATGAATCTTGCGTGTTTGCATAGAATGAAGTGTTTTCGATCTCATAATACGATCTGGAACATCTACAGCGAACGCAAAACTCAATCGTTCGATTTTGTTATAAGGCGAATTTGCATTCGTTTGGGGCTTGTTTGGCTGCTCGAAACGCATGAATCTTGCGCATTTGCATAGAATAAAGTGTTTTCGATCTCATAATACGAGCTGGAACGCCTAAAGCGAGCGCAAAACTCTATCGTTCGATTTCGTTACAAAGCGACTTTTCATTCGTTTGGGGCTTGTTTGGCGGCACGAAACGCTTGAATCTTGCGTATTTGCATAGAATGAGGTGTTTTTCAACTCATAATACGAGCTGGAACGGCTGCAGCGAGCAGAAAACTCAATCGTTCGATTACGTTATAAAGCGACTTTGCATTTGTTTGGGGCTTGTTTGTGGGCTCGAAACGCATGAATCTTGCGTGTTTGCATAGAATGAAGTGTTTTCGATCTCATAATACGATCTGGAACGTCTACAGCGAACGCAAAACTCAATCGTTCGATTTCGTTATAAAGCGACTTTGCATTCGTTTGGGGCTTGTTTCTCGGCTCGAAACGCATGAGTCTTGCGTATTTGCAGAGAATGAAGTAATTTTGATCTCGTAATAAGAGCTGGAACGGCTACAGCGAGCACAAAACTCAATCGTGCGATTTCGTTATAAAGCGACTTTGCATTCGTTTGGGGCTTCTTTGGCGGCTCTAAACGCATGAATCTTGCGTATTTACATAGAATCAAGTGTTTTTGATCTTATTTTACGAGCTGGAACGACTGCTGCGGGTGTAAAACTCAAATCATCGATTTCATTATAAATGGACTTTTTATTCGTTTGGGGCTTGTTTGGCGGCTCTAAACGCATGAATCTTGCGTATGTGCATAGAATGAAGCGTTTTCGATCTTAAAATACGAGCAGGAACGGCTACAGCGAGCGAAAAACTCAATCGTTCGATTTTGTTATAAGGCGAATTTGCATTCGTTTGGGGCTTGTTTGGCTGCTTGAAACGCATGAATCTTGCGCATTTGCATTAGAATAAAGTGTTTTCGATCTCATAATACGAGCTGGAACGCCTAAAGCGAGCGCAATACTCTATCGTTCGATTTCGTTATAAAGCGACTTTTCATTTGTTTGGGGCTTGTTTGGCAGCACGAAACGCATGAATCTTGCGTATTTGCATAGAATGAGGTGTTTTTCAACTCGTAATACGAGCTGGAACGGCTGCAGCGAGCAGAAAACTCAATCGTTCGATTACGTTATAAAGCGACTTTGCATTTGTTTGGGGCTTGTTTGTGGTCTCGAAACGCATGAATCTTGCGTGTTTGCATAGAATGAAGTGTTTTCGATCTCGTAATACGATCTGGAACGTCTACAGCGAACGCAAAACTCAATCGTTCGATTTCATTATAAAGCGACTTTGCATTCGTTTGGGGCTTGTTTCTCGGCTCGAAACGCATGAGTCTTGCGTATTTGCAGAGAATGAAGTAATTTTGATCTCGTAATACGAGCTGGAACGCCTAAAGCGAGCGCAAAACTCTATCGTTCGATTTCGTTATAAAGCGACTTTGTATTCGTTTGGGGCTTGTTTTGCAGCTCGAAAGGCATGAATCTTGCGTATTTGCATAGAATGAAGTGTTTCTGATCTCATAATACGAGCTGGAGCGGCTACAGCGAGCACAAAACTCAATCGTGCGATTTCGTTATAAAGCGACTTTGCATTCGTTTGGGGCTTCTTTGGCGGCTCTAAACGCATGAATCTTGCGAATTTACATAGAATTAGATGTTTTCGATCTCATATTACGAGCTGTAACGGCTACAGCGAGCGCAACACTCAATCGTTCAATTTTGTTATAAGGCGACTTTGCATTCGTTTGGGGCTTATTTCGCGGCTCGAAACGCATGAATCTTGCATATTTGCATAGAATAGAGTGTTTTTGATCTTATATTACGAGTTGGAACGGCTACACCGAGCGCAAAACGCAATTGTTCGATTTCGTTATAAAGCGACTTTGCATTCGTTTGGGGCTTGTTTAGCGGCTCGAAACGCATGAATCTTGCGCATTTGCATAGAATGAAGTGTTTTTGATCTTATAATACGAGCTGGAACGTCTTCTGCGGGCGTAAAACTCAATCGTTCGATTTCGTTATAAAGCGACTTTGTATTCGTTTGGGGCTTGTTTTGCAGCTCGAAAGGCATGAATCTTGCGTATTTGCATAGAATAAAGTGTTTCTGATCTCATAATACGAGTTGGAACGGCTACAGCGAGCGCAAAACTCAATCGTTCGATTTTGTTATAAGGCGACTTTGCAATCGTTTGGGGCTCGTTTGGCTGCTCAAAACGCGTGAATCTTGCGTATTTGCATAAAATGAAGTAATTTTGATCTCATAATATGAACTGGAACGGCTACAGCGAGCGCAAAACTCAATCGTTCGATTTCGTTATAAAGCGACCTTGAATTCGTTTGGGGCTTGTTTGGCTGCTCGAAACGCATGAATCTTGCGCATTTGCATAGAATGAAGTGTTTTCGATCTCATAATACGAGCTGGAACGCCTACAGCGAGCGAAAAACTCAATCGATCGATTTCGTTATAAAGCTACTTTGCATTTGTTTGGGGCTTGTTTGGCGGCTCTAAACGCATGAATCTTGCGTATGTGCATAGAATGAAGCGTTTTCGATCTTATAATACGAGCTGGAACGGCTACAGCGAGCGCAAAACTCAATCGTTCGATTTTGTTATAAGGCGACTTTGCATTCGTTTGAGGCTTGTTTGGTGGCTCTAAACGCATGAATCTTGCGTATTTGCATAGAATGAAGTGTTTTCGATCTCATAATACGAGCTGGAACGGCTACAGCGAGCGCAAAACTCAATCGTTCGATTTTTTGATAAGTCGACTTTGCATTCGTTTGGAGCTTGTTTGGCTGCTCAAAACGCATGAATCTTGCGTATTTGCATAGAATGAAGAGTTTTTGATCTTATGTTACGAGCTGGAACGACTGCTGCAGGCGTAAAACTCAAATGATCGATTTCATTATAAATGGAATTTTCATTCGTTTGGGGCTTCTTTGGCGGCTCTAAACGCATGAATCTTGCGTATTTGCATAGAATGAGGTGTTTTTCAACTCATAATACGAGCTGGAACGGCTGCAGCGAGCCCAAAACTCAATCGTTCGATTACGTTATAGAGCGACTTTGCATTTGTTTGGGGGTTGTTTGTGGGCTCGAAACGCATGAATCTTGCGTGTTTGCATAGAATGAAGTGTTTTCGATCTCATAATACGATCTGGAACGTCTACAGCGAACGCAAAACTCAATCGTTCGATTTCGTTATAAAGCGACTTTGCATTCGTTTGGGGCTTGTTTCTCGGCTCGAAACGCATGAGTCTTGCGTATTTGCAGATAATGAAGTAATTTTGATCTCGTAATAAGAGCTGGAACGGCTACAGCGAGCACAAAACTCAATCGTGAGATTTCGTTATAAAGCGACTTTGCATTCGTTTGGGGCTTCTTTGGCGGCTCTAAACGCATGAATCTTGCGTATTTACATAGAATGAAGTGTTTTTGATCTTATTTTACGAGCTGGAACGACTGCTGCGGGCGTAAAACTCAATCGTTCGATTACGTTATAAAGCGACTTTGCATTTGTTTGGGGCTTGTTTGTGGTCTCGAAACGCATGAATCTTGCGTGTTTGCATAGAATGAAGTGTTTTCGATCTCGTAATACGATCTGGAACGTCTACAGCGAACGCAAAACTCAATCGTTCGATTTCGTTATAAAGCGACTTTGCATTCGTTTGGGGCTTGTTTCTCGGCTCGAAACGCATGAGTCTTGCGTATTTGCAGAGAATGAAGTAATTTTGATCTCGTAATACGAGCTGGAACGCCTAAAGCGAGCGCAAAACTCTATCGTTCGATTTCGTTATAAAGCGACTTTGTATTCGTTTGGGGCTTGTTTTGCAGCTCGAAAGGCATGAATCTTGCGTATTTGCATAGAATGAAGTGTTTCTGATCTCATAATACGAGCTGGAGCGGCTACAGCGAGCACAAAACTCAATCGTGCGATTTCGTTATAAAGCGACTTTGCATTCGTTTGGGGCTTCTTTGGCGGCTCTAAACGCATGAATCTTGCGTATTTACATAGAATTAGATGTTTTCGATCTCATATTACGAGCTGTAACGGCTACAGCGAGCGCAACACTCAATCGTTCAATTTTGTTATAAGGCGACTTTGCATTCGTTTGGGGCTTATTTCGCGGCTCGAAACGCATGAATCTTGCATATTTGCATAGAATAGAGTGTTTTTGATCTTATATTACGAGTTGGAACGGCTACACCGAGCGCAAAACGCAATTGTTCGATTTCGTTATAAAGCGACTTTGCATTCGTTTGGGGCTTGTTTAGCGGCTCGAAACGCATGAATCTTGCGCATTTGCATAGAATGAAGTGTTTTCGATCTCATAATACGAGCTGGAACGCCTAAAGCGAGCGCAAAACTCTATCGTTCGATTTCGTTATAAAGCGACTTTGTATTCGTTTGGGGCTTGTTTTGCAGCTCGAAAGGCATGAATCTTGCGTATTAGCATAGAATGAAGTGTTTCTGATCTCATAATACGAGCTGGAGCGGCTATAGCGAGCGCGAAACTCAATCGTTCGATTTCGTTGTAAAGCGACTTTGCATTCGTTTGGGGCTTCTTTGGCGGCTCTAAACGCATGAATCTTGCGTATTTACATAGAATGAAGTGTTTTTGATCTTATTTTACGAGCTGGAACGACTGCTGCGGGTGTAAAACTCAAATCATCGATTTCATTATAAATGGACTTTTTATTCGTTTAGGGCTTGTTTGGCGGCTCTAAACGCATGAATCTTGCGTATGTGCATAGAATGAAGCGTTTTCGATCTTAAAATACGAGCTGGAACGGCTACAGCGAGCGCAAAACTCTATCGTTCGATTTCGTTATAAAGCGACTTTTCATTCGTTTGGGGCTTGTTTCCCGGCTCGAAACGCATGAGTCTTGCGCATTTGCATTGAATGAAGTGTTTTTGATCTTATAATACGAGCTGGAACGTCTTCTGCGGGCGTAAAACTCAATCGTTCGATTTCGTTATAAAGCGACTTTGTATTCGTTTGGGGCTTGTTTTGCAGCTCGAAAGGCATGAATCTTGCGTATTTGCATAGAATAAAGTGTTTCTGATCTCATAATACGAGTTGGAACGGCTACAGCGAGCGCAAAACTCAATCGTTCGATTTTGTTATAAGGCGACTTTGCAATCGTTTGGGGCTCGTTTGGCTGCTCAAAACGCGTGAATCTTGCGTATTTGCATAAAATGAAGTAATTTTGATCTCATAATACGAACTGGAACGGCTACAGCGAGCGCAAAACTCAATCGTTCGATTTCGTTATAAAGCGACCTTGAATTCGTTTGGGGCTTGTTTGGCTGCTCGAAACGCATGAATCTTGCGCATTTGCATAGAATGAAGTGTTTTCGATCTCATAATACGAGCTGGAACGCCTACAGCGAGCGAAAAACTCAATCGATCGATTTCGTTATAAAGCTACTTTGCATTTGTTTGGGGCTTGTTTGGCGGCTCTAAACGCATGAATCTTGCGTATGTGCATAGAATGAAGCGTTTTCGATCTTATAATACGAGCTGGAACGGCTACAGCGAGCGCAAAACTCAATCGTTCGATTTTGTTATAAGGCGACTTTGCATTCGTTTGAGGCTTGTTTGGTGGCTCTAAACGCATGAATCTTGCGTATTTGCATAGAATGAAGTGTTTTCGATCTCATAATACGAGCTGGAACGGCTACAGCGAGCGCAAAACTCAATCGTTCGATTTCGTTATAAAGCGACTTTGCATTCGTTTGAGGCTTGTTTGGCGGCTCTAAACGCATGAATCTTGCGTATGTGCATAGAATTAAGTGTTTTCGATCTCATATTACGAGCTGTAACGGCTACAGCGAGCGCAAAACTCAATCGTTCGATTTTTTGATAAGTCGACTTTGCATTCGTTTGGAGCTTGTTTGGCTGCTCAAAACGCATGAATCTTGCGTATTTGCATAGAATGAAGAGTTTTTGATCTTATGTTACGAGCTGGAACGACTGCTGCAGGCGTAAAACTCAAATGATCGATTTCATTATAAATGGAATTTTCATTCGTTTGGGGCTTCTTTGGCGGCTCTAAACGCATGAATCTTGCGTATTTGCATAGAATGAGGTGTTTTTCAACTCATAATACGAGCTGGAACGGCTGCAGCGAGCCCAAAACTCAATCGTTCGATTACGTTATAGAGCGACTTTGCATTTGTTTGGGGCTTGTTTGTGGGCTCGAAACGCATGAATCTTGCGTGTTTGCATAGAATGAAGTGTTTTCGATCTCATAATACGATCTGGAACGTCTACAGCGAACGCAAAACTCAATCGTTCGATTTCGTTATAAAGCGACTTTGCATTCGTTTGGGGCTTGTTTCTCGGCTCGAAACGCATGAGTCTTGCGTATTTGCAGATAATGAAGTAATTTTGATCTCGTAATAAGAGCTGGAACGGCTACAGCGAGCACAAAACTCAATCGTGAGATTTCGTTATAAAGCGACTTTGCATTCGTTTGGGGCTTCTTTGGCGGCTCTAAACGCATGAATCTTGCGTATTTGCTCAGAATTAGGTGTTTTCGATCTCATATTACGAGCTGTAACGGCTACAGCGAGCGCAACACTCAATCGTTCAATTTTGTTATAAAGCGACTTTGCATTCGTTTGGGGCTTATTTCGCGGCTCGAAACGCATGAATCTTGCATATTTGCATAGAATAGAGTGTTTTTGATCTTATATTACGAGTTGGAACGGCTACACCGAGCGCAAAACGCAATTGTTCGATTTCGTTATAAAGCGACTTTGCATTCGTTTGGGGCTTGTTTAGCGGCTCGAAACGCATGAATCTTGCGCATTTGCATAGAATGAAGTGTTTTCGATCTCATAATACGAGCTGGAACGCCTAAAGCGAGCGCAAAACTCTATCGTTCGATTTCGTTATAAAGCGACTTTGTATTCGTTTGGGGCTTGTTTTGCAGCTCGAAAGGCATGAATCTTGCGTATTAGCATAGAATGAAGTGTTTCTGATCTCATAATACGAGCTGGAACGGCTACAGCGAGCGCGAAACTCAATCGTTCGATTTCGTTGTAAAGCGACTTTGCATTCGTTTGGGGCTTTTTTGGCGGCTCTAAACGCATGAATCTTGCGTATTTACATAGAATGAAGTGTTTTTGATCTTATTTTACGAGCTGGAACGACTGCTGCGGGTGTAAAACTCAAATCATCGATTTCATTATAAATGGACTTTTTATTCGTTTGGGGCTTGTTTGGCGGCTCTAAACGCATGAATCTTGCGTATGTGCATAGAATGAAGCGTTTTCGATCTTAAAATACGAGCAGGAACGGCTACAGCGAGCGCAAAACTCAATCGTTCGATTTTGTTATAAGGCGAATTTGCATTCGTTTGGGGCTTGTTTGGCTGCTTGAAACGCATGAATCTTGCGCATTTGCATAGAATAAAGTGTTTTCGATCTCATAATACGAGCTGGAACGCCTAAAGCGAGCGCAAAACTCTATCGTTCGATTTCGTTATAAAGCGACTTTTCATTCGTTTGGGGCTTGTTTGGCGGCTCTAAACGCATGAATCTTGCGTATGTGCATAGAATGAAGCGTTTTCGATCTTATAATACGAGCTGGAACGGCTACAGCGAGCGCAAAACTCAATCGTTCGATTTCGTTATAAAGCGACTTTGTATTCGTTTGGGGCTTGTTTTGCAGCTCGAAAGGCATGAATCTTGCGTATTTGCATTGAATAAAGTGTTTCTGATCTCATAATACGAGTTGGAACGGCTACAGCGAGCGCGAAACTCAATCGTTCGATTTCGTTGTAAAGCGACTTTGCATTCGTTTGGGGCTTCTTTGGCGGCTCTAAACGCATGAATCTTGCGTATGTGCATAGAATGAAGTGTTTTCGATCTCATAATACGAGCTGGAACGCCTACAGCGAGCGCAAAACTCTATCGTTCGATTTCGTTATAAAGCGACTTTGCATTTGTTTGGGGCTTGTTTGTGGGCTCGAAACGCATGAATCTTGCGTGTTTGCATAGAATGAAGTGTTTTCGATCTCATAATACGATCTGGAACGTCTACAGCGAACGCAAAACTCAATCGTTCGATTTCGTTATAAAGCGACTTTGCATTCGTTTGGGGCTTGTTTCTCGGCTCGAAACGCATGAGTCTTGCGCATTTGCATAGCATGAAGTGTTTTTGATCTTATAATACGAGCTGGAACGTCTTCTGCGGGCGTAAAACTCAATCGTTCGATTTCGTTATAAAGCGACTTTGTATTCGTTTGGGGCTTGTTTGGCGGCTCTAAACGCATGAATGTTGCGTATGTGCATAGAATTAAGTGTTTTCGATCTCATATTACGAGCTGTAACGGCTACAGCGAGCGCAAAACTCAATCGTTCGATTTTTTGATAAGGCGACTTTGCATTCGTTTGGAGCTTGTTTGGCTGCTCAAAACGCGCGAATCTTGCGTATTTGCATAAAATAAAGTAATTTTGATCTCATAATACGAACTGGAACGGCTACAGCGAGCGCAAAACTCAATCGTTCGATTTCGTTATAAAGCGACTTTGCATTCGGTTGGGGCTTGTTTGGCGGCTCGAAACGCATGAATCTTGCGTATTTGCATAGAATTAGGTGATTTCGATCTCATATTACGAGCTGTAACGGCTACAGCGAGCGCAACACTCAATCGTTCAATTTTGTTATAAGGCGACTTTGCATTCGTTTGGGGCTTATTTCGCGGCTCGAAACGCATGAATCTTGCATATTTGCATAGAATAGAGTGTTTTTGATCTTATATTACGAGTTGGAACGGCTACACCGAGCGCAAAACGCAATTGTTCGATTTCGTTATAAAGCGACTTTGCATTCGTTTGGGGCTTGTTTAGCGGCTCGAAACGCATGAATCTTGCGCATTTGCATAGAATGAAGTGTTTCTGATCTCATAATATGAGCTGGAGCGGCTATAGCGAGCGCGAAACTCAATCGTTCGATTTCGTTGTAAAGCGACTTTGCATTCGTTTGGGGCTTCTTTGGCGGCTCTATACGCATGAATCTTGCGTATTTACATAGAATGAAGTGTTTTTGATCTTATTTTACGAGCTGGAACGACTGCTGCGGGTGTCAAACTCAAATCATCGATTTCATTATAAATGGACTTTTTATTCGTTTGGGGCTTGTTTGGCGGCTCTAAACGCATGAATCTTGCGTATGTGCATAGAATGAAGCGTTTTCGATCTTAAAATATGAGCTGGAACGGCTACAGCGAGCGCAAAACTCTATCGTTCGATTTCGTTATAAAGCGACTTTTCATACGTTTGGGGCTTGTTTGGCGGCACGAAACGCATGAATCTTGCGTATTTGCATAGAATGAGGTGTTTTTCAACATAATACGAGCTGAAACGGCTGCAGCGAGCCCAAAACTCAATCGTTCGATTACGTTATAAAGCGACTTTGTATTCGTTTGGGGCTTGTTTTGCAGCTCGAAAGGCATGTATCTTGCGTATTTGCATATAATGAAGTGTTTCTGATCTCATAATACGAGCTGGAGCGGCTACAGCGAGCGCAAAACTCAATCGTTCGATTTCGTTATAAAGCGACTTTGCATTCGTTTGAGGCTTGTTTGGCGGCTCTAAACGCATGAATCTTGCGTATTTACATAGAATTAGGTGTTTTCGATCTCATATTATGAGCTGTAACGGCTACAGCGAGCGCAACACTCAATCGTTCAATTTTGTTATAAGGCGACTTTGCATTCGTTTGGGGCTTATTTCGCGGCTCGAAACGCATGAATCTTGCATATTTGCATAGAATAGAGTGTTTTTGATCTTATATTACGAGTTGGAACGGCTACACCGAGCGCAAAACGCAATTGTTCGATTTCGTTATAAAGCGACTTTGCATTCGTTTGGGGCTTGTTTAGCGGCTCGAAACGCATGAATCTTGCGCATTTGCATAGAATGAAGTGTTTTCGATCTCATAATACGAGCTGGAACGCCTAAAGCGAGCGCAAAACTCTATCGTTCGATTTCGCTATAAAGCGACTTTGTATTCGTTTGGGGCTTGTTTTGCAGCTCGAAAGGCATGAATCTTGCGTATTAGCATAGAATGAAGTGTTTCTGATCTCATAATACGAGCTGGAACGGCTACAGCGAGCGCGAAACTCAATCGTTCGATTTCGTTGTAAAGCGACTTTGCATTCGTTTGGGGCTTTTTTGGCGGCTCTAAACGCATGAATCTTGCGTATTTACATAGAATGAAGTGTTTTTGATCTTATTTTACGAGCTGGAACGACTGCTGCGGGTGTAAAACTCAAATCATCGATTTCATTATAAATGGACTTTTTATTCGTTTGGGGCTTGTTTGGCGGCTCTAAACGCATGAATCTTGCGTATGTGCATAGAATGAAGCGTTTTCGATCTTAAAATACGAGCAGGAACGGCTACAGCGAGCGCAAAACTCAATCGTTCGATTTTGTTATAAGGCGAATTTGCATTCGTTTGGGGCTTGTTTGGCTGCTCGAAACGCATGAATCTTGCGCATTTGCATAGAATAAAGTGTTTTCGATCTCATAATACGAGCTGGAACGCCTAAAGCGAGCGCAAAACTCTATCGTTCGATTTCGTTACAAAGCGACTTTTCATTCGTTTGGGGCTTGTTTGGCGGCACGAAACGCTTGAATCTTGCGTATTTGCATAGAATGAGGTGTTTTTCAACTCATAATACGAGCTGGAACGGCTGCAGCGAGCAGAAAACTCAATCGTTCGATTACGTTATAAAGAGACTTTGCATTTGTTTGGGGCTTGTTTGTGGGCTCGAAACGCATGAATCTTGCGTGTTTGCATAGAATGAAGTGTTTTCGATCTCATAATACGATCTGGAACGTCTACAGCGAACGCAAAACTCAATCGTTCGATTTCGTTATAAAGCGACTTTGTATTCGTTTGGGGCTTGTTTGGCGGCTCTAAACGCATGAATGTTGCGTATGTGCATAGAATTAAGTGTTTTCGATCTCATATTACGAGCTGTAACGGCTACAGCGAGCGCAAAACTCAATCGTTCGATTTTTTGATAAGGCGACTTTGCATTCGTTTGGAGCTTATTTGGCTGCTCAAAACGCGCGAATCTTGCGTATTTGCATAAAATAAAGTAATTTTGATCTCATAATACGAACTGGAACGGCTACAGCGAGCGCAACACTCAATCGTTCAATTTTGTTATAAGGCGACTTTGCATTCGTTTGGGGCTTATTTCGCGGCTCGAAACGCATGAATCTTGCGTATTTACATAGAATGAAGTGTTTTTGATCTTATTCTACGAGCTGGAACGACTGCTGCGGGCGTAAAACTCAAATCATCGATTTCATTATAAATGGACTTTTCATTCGTTTGGGGCTTGTTTGGCGGCACGAAACGCATGAATCTTGCGTATTTGCATAGAATGAGGTGTTTTTCAACTCATAATATGAGCTGGAACGGCTGCAGCGAGCCCAAAACTCAATCGTTCGATTACGTTATAGAGCGACTTTGCATTTGTTTGGGGCTTGTTTGTGGGCTCGAAACGCATGAATCTTGCGTATTTGCATAGAATAAAGTGTTTCTGATCTCATAATACGAGCTGGAACGGCTACAGCGAGCGCGAAACTCAATCGTTCGATTTCGTTGTAAAGCGACTTTGCATTCGTTTAAGGCTTCTTTGGCGGCTCTAAACGCATGAATCTTGAGTATTTACATAGAATGAAGTGTTTTTGATCTTATTTTACGAGCTGGAACGACTGCTGCGGGTGTAAAAGACAAATCATCGATTTCATTATAAATGGACTTTTTATTCGTTTGGGGCTTGTTTGGCGGCTCTAAACGCATGAATCTTGCGTATGTGCATAGAATGAAGTGTTTTCGATCTCATAATACGAGCTGGAACGCCTACAGCGAGCGCAAAACTCTATCGTTCGATTTCGTTATAAAGCGACTTTGCATTTGTTGGGGCTTGTTTGTGGGCTCGAAACGCATGAATCTTGCGTGTTTGCATAGAATGAAGTGTTTTCGATCTCATAATACGATCTGGAACGTCTACAGCGAACGCAAAACTCAATCGTTCGATTTCGTTATAAAGCGACTTTGCATTCGTTTAAGGCTTCTTTGGCGGCTCTAAACGCATGAATCTTGAGTATTTACATAGAATGAAGTGTTTTTGATTTTATTTTACGAGCTGGAACGACTGCTGCGGGTGTAAAACTCAAATCATCGATTTCATTATAAATGGACTTTTTATTCGTTTGGGGCTTGTTTGGCGGCTCTAAACGCATGAATCTTGCGTATGTGCATAGAATGAAGCGTTTTCGATCTTAAAATACGAGCAGGAACAGCTACAGCGAGCGCAAAACTCAATCGTTCGATTTTGTTATAAAGCGACTTTGCATTCGTTTGGGGCTTCTTTGGCGGCTCTAAACGCATGAGTCTTGCGCATTTGCATAGAATGAAGTGTTTTTGATCATATAATACGAGCTGGAACGTCTTCTGCGGGCGTAAAACTCAATCGTTCGATTTCGTTATAAAGCGACTTTGTATTCGTTTGGGGCTTGTTTTGCAGCTCGAAAGGCATGAATCTTGCGTATTTGCATAGAATAAAGTGTTTCTGATCTCATAATACGAGTTGGAACGGCTACAGCGAGCGCAAAACTCAATCGTTCGATTTTGTTATAAGGCGACTTTGCAATCGTTTGGGGCTCGTTTGGCTGCTCAAAACGCGTGAATCTTGCGTATTTGCATAAAATGAAGTAATTTTGATCTCATAATACGAACTGGAACGGCTACAGCGAGCGCAAAACTCAATCGTTCGATTTCGTTATAAAGCGACCTTGAATTCGTTTGGGGCTTGTTTGGCTGCTCGAAACGCATGAATCTTACGCATTTGCATAGAATGAAGTGTTTTCAATCTCATAATACGACGAGCTGGAACGCCTACAGCGAGCGAAAAACTCAATCGATCGATTTCGTTATAAAGCTACTTTTCATTTGTTTGGGGCTTGTTTGGCTGCTCGAAACGCATGAATCTTGCGTATTTGCATAGAATGGAGTGTTTTTGATCTTATTTTACGAGCTGGAACAACTGCTGCGGGTGTAAAACTCAAATCATCGATTTCATTATGAATGGAATTTTCATTCGTTTGGGGCTTGTTTGGCGGCTCTAAACGCATGAATCTTGCGTATGTGCATAGAATGAAGCGTTTTCGATCTTATAATACGAGCTGGAACGGCTACAGCGAGCGCAAAACTCAATCGTTCGATTTCGTTATAAAGCGACTTTGTATTCGTTTGGGGCTTGTTTTGCAGCTCGAAAGGCATGAATCTTGCGTATTTGCATTGAATAAAGTGTTTCTGATCTCATAATACGAGTTGGAACGGCTACAGCGAGCGCGAAACTCAATCGTTCGATTTCGTTGTAAAGCGACTTTGCATTCGTTTGGGGCTTCTTTGGCGGCTCTAAACGCATGAATCTTGCGTATTTGCATAGAATGGAGTGTTTTTGATCTTATTTTACGAGCTGGAACGACTGCTGCGGGTGTAAAACTCAAATCATCGATTTCATTATAAATGGACTTTTTATTCGTTTGGGGCTTGTTTGGCGGCTCTAAACGCATGAATCTTGCGTATGTGCATAGAATGAAGTGTTTTCGATCTCATAATACGATCTGGAACGTCTACAGCGAACGCAAAACTCAATCGTTCGATTTCGTTATAAAGCGACTTTGCATTCGTTTAGGACTTGTTTCTCGGCTCGAACCGCATGAGTCTTGCGCATTTGCATTGAATGAAGTGTTTTTGATCTTATAATACGAGCTGGAATGTCTTCTGCGGGCGTAAAACTCAGTCGTTCGATTTCGTTATAAAGCGACTTTGTATTCGTTTGGGGCTTGTTTTGCAGCTCGAAAGGCATGAATCTTGCGTATTAGCATAGAATGAAGTGTTTCTGATCTCATAATACGAGCTGGAACGGCTACAGCGAGCGCGAAACTCAATCGTTCGATTTCGTTGTAAAGCGACTTTGCATTCGTTTGGGGCTTTTTTGGCGGCTCTAAACGCATGAATCTTGCGTATTTACATAGAATGAAGTGTTTTTGATCTTATTTTACGAGCTGGAACGACTGCTGCGGGTGTAAAACTCAAATCATCGATTTCATTATAAATGGACTTTTTATTCGTTTGGGGCTTGTTTGGCGGCTCTAAACGCATGAATCTTGCGTATGTGCATAGAATGAAGCGTTTTCGATCTTAAAATACGAGCAGGAACGGCTACAGCGAGCGCAAAACTCAATCGTTCGATTTTGTTATAAGGCGAATTTGCATTCGTTTGGGGCTTGTTTGGCTGCTTGAAACGCATGAATCTTGCGCATTTGCATAGAATAAAGTGTTTTCGATCTCATAATACGAGCTGGAACGCCTAAAGCGAGCGCAAAACTCTATCGTTCGATTTCGTTACAAAGCGACTTTTCATTCGTTTGGGGCTTGTTTGGCGGCACGAAACGCTTGAATCTTGCGTATTTGCATAGAATGAGGTGTTTTTCAACTCATAATACGAGCTGGAACGGCTGCAGCGAGCAGAAAACTCAATCGTTCGATTACGTTATAAAGCGACTTTGCATTTGTTTGGGGCTTGTTTGTGGGCTCGAAACGCATGAATCTTGCGTGTTTGCATAGAATGAAGTGTTTTCGATCTCATAATACGATCTGGAACGTCTACAGCGAACGCAAAACTCAATCGTTCGATTTCGTTATAAAGCGACTTTGCATTCGTTTGGGGCTTGTTTCTCGGCTCGAAACGCATGAGTCTTGCGTATTTGCATAGAATGAAGTAATTTTGATCTCGTAATAAGAGCTGGAACGGCTACAGCGAGCACAAAACTCAATCGTGCGATTTCGTTATAAAGCGACTTTGCATTCGTTTGGGGCTTCTTTGGCGGCTCTAAACGCATGAATCTTGCGTATTTACATAGAATGAAGTGTTTTTGATCTTATTTTACGAGCTGGAACGACTGCTGCGGGTGTAAAACTCAAATCATCGATTTCATTATAAATGGACTTTTTATTCGTTTGGGGCTTGTTTGGCGGCTCTAAACGCATGAATCTTGCGTATGTGCATAGAATGAAGCGTTTTCGATCTTAAAATACGAGCAGGAACGGCTACAGCGAGCGCAAAACTCAATCGTTCGATTTTGTTATAAGGCGAATTTGCATTCGTTTGGGGCTTGTTTGGCTGCTTGAAACGCATGAATCTTGCGCATTTGCATAGAATAAAGTGTTTTCGATCTCATAATACGAGCTGGAACGCCTAAAGCGAGCGCAAAACTCTATCGTTCGATTTCGTTATAAAGCGACTTTTCATTCGTTTGGGGCTTGTTTGGCGGAGCGAAACGCATGAATATTGCGTATTTGCATAGAATGAGGTGTTTTTCAACTCATAATACGAGCTGGAACGGCTGCAGCGAGCAGAAAACTCAATCGTTCGATTACGTTATAAAGCGACTTTGCATTTGTTTGGGGCTTGTTTGTGGGATCGAAACGCATGAATCTTGCGTGTTTGCATAGAATGAAGTGTTTTCGATCTCATAATACGATCTGGAACGTCTACAGCGAACGCAAAACTCAATCGTTCGATTTCGTTATAAAGCGACTTTGCATTCGTTTGGGGCTTGTTTCTCGGCTCGAAACGCATGAGTCTTGCGTATTTGCAGAGAATGAAGTAATTTTGATCTCGTAATACGAGCTGGAACGCCTAAAGCGAGCGCAAAACTCTATCGTTCGATTTCGTTATAAAGCGACTTTGTATTCGTTTGGGGCTTGTTTTGACCCTCGAAAGGCATGAATCTTGCGCATTTGCATAGAATAAAGTGTTTTCGATCTCATAATACGAGCTGGAATGCCTACAGCGAGTGCAAAACTCTATCGTTCGATTTCGTTATAAAGCGACTTTTCATTAGTTTGGGGCTTGTTTGGCGGCACGAAACGCATGAATCTTGCGTGTTTGCATAGAATGAAGTGTTTTCGATCTCATAATACGATCTGGAACGTCTACAGCGAACGCAAAACTCAATCGTTCGATTTCGTTATAAAGCGACTTTGCATTCGTTTGGGGCTTGTTTCTCGGCTCGAAACGCATGAGTCTTGCGTATTTGCAGAGAATGAAGTAATTTTGATCTCGTAATAAGAGCTGGAACGGCTACAGCGAGCACAAAACTCAATCGTGAGATTTCGTTATAAAGCGACTTTGCATTCGTTTGGGGCTTCTTTGGCGGCTCTAAACGCATGAATCTTGCGTATTTACATAGAATGAAGTGTTTTTGATCTTATTTTACGAGCTGGAACAACTGCTGCGGGTGTAAAACTCAAATCATCGATTTCATTATGAATGGACTTTTCATTCGTTTGGGGCTTGTTTGGCGGCTCTAAACGCATGAATCTTGCGTATGTGCATAGAATGAAGCGTTTTCGATCTTATAATACGAGCTGGAACGGCTACAGCGAGCGCAAAACTCTATCGTTCGATTTCGTTATAAAGCGACTTTGTATTCGTTTGGGGCTTGTTTTGCAGCTCGAAAGGCATGAATCTTGCGTATTTGCATTGAATAAAGTGTTTCTGATCTCATAATACGAGTTGGAACGGCTACAGCGAGCGCGAAACTCAATCGTTCGATTTCGTTGTAAAGCGACTTTGCATTCGTTTGGGGCTTCTTTGGCGGCTCTAAACGCATGAATCTTGCGTATTTGCATAGAATGGAGTGTTTTTGATCTTATTTTACGAGCTGGAACGACTGCTGCGGGTGTAAAACTCAAATCATCGATTTCATTATAAATGGACTTTTTATTCGTTTGGGGCTTGTTTGGCGGCTCTAAACGCATGAATCTTGCGTATGTGCATAGAATGAAGTGTTTTCGATCTCATAATACGAGCTGGAACGCCTACAGCGAGCGCAAAACTCTATCGTTCGATTTCGTTATAAAGCGACTTTGCATTTGTTTGGGGCTTGTTTGTGGGCTCGAAACGCATGAATCTTGCGTGTTTGCATAGAATGAAGTGTTTTCGATCTCATAATACGATCTGGAACGTCTACAGCGAACGCAAAACTCAATCGTTCGATTTTGTTATAAGGCGACTTTGCATTCGTTTGGGGCTTGTTTCTCGGCTCGAAACGCATGAGTCTTGCGCATTTGCATAGCATGAAGTGTTTTTGATCTTATAATACGAGCTGGAACGTCTTCTGCGGGCGTAAAACTCAATCGTTCGATTTCGTTATAAAGCGACTTTGTATTCGTTTGGGGCTTGTTTGGCGGCTCTAAACGCATGAATGTTGCGTATGTGCATAGAATTAAGTGTTTTCGATCTCATATTACGAGCTGTAACGGCTACAGCGAGCGCAAAACTCAATCGTTCGATTTTTTGATAAGGCGACTTTGCATTCGTTTGGAGCTTATTTGGCTGCTCAAAACGCGCGAATCTTGCGTATTTGCATAAAATAAAGTAATTTTGATCTCATAATACGAACTGGAACGGCTACAGCGAGCGCAACACTCAATCGTTCAATTTTGTTATAAGGCGACTTTGCATTCGTTTGGGGCTTATTTCGCGGCTCGAAACGCATGAATCTTGCGTATTTGCATAGAATAGAGTGTTTTTGATCTTATATTACGAGTTGGAACGGCTACACCGAGCGCAAAACGCAATTGTTCGATTTCGTTATAAAGCGACTTTGCATTCGTTTGGGGCTTGTTTAGCGGCTCGAAACGCATGAATCTTGCGCATTTGCATAGAATGAAGTGTTTCTGATCTCATAATACGAGCTGGAGCGGCTATAGCGAGCGCGAAACTCAATCGTTCGATTTCGTTATAAAGCGACTTTGCATTCGTTTGAGGCTTGTTTGGCGGCTCTAAACGCATGAATCTTGCGTATTTGCATAGAATTAAGTGTTTTCGATCTCATATTACGAGCTGTAACGGCTACAGCGAGCGCAAAACTCAATCGTTCGATTTTTTGATAAGTCGACTTTGGATTCGTTTGGAGCTTGTTTGGCTGCTCAAAACGCATGAATCTTGCGTATTTGCATAGAATGAAGAGTTTTTGATCTTATGTTACGAGTTGGAACGACTGCTGCAGGCGTAAAACTCAAATGATCGATTTCATTATAAATGGAATTTTCATTCGTTTGGGGCTTGTTTGGCGGCACGAAACGCATGAATCTTGCGTATTTGCATAGAATGAGGTGTTTTTCAACTCATAATATGAGCTGGAACGTGTTACGAACTCCGTAACTACACTCCGTTTCGAAGCATGCAGTAAGCTCTCCCGAGCAGTATCTCGACGCACCCGAATAATGCGTCTTCGAACACACACATAGGCTCTCCCGAGCTGCATCTTGAAGAGAGGGCAATACGCGCTCCTATGCATCCGAGCGCTACGCGTTAAACGAATATGGTAGGCCCTCTCGGCCAGAAGCCACTCCCACCAAGAAGCATACAGTATCCCCAAACTAGGATACTATATGTCTTCTCTAGCCACGCGTATAGCAACCAGCGGCCCTCGGTGGCACGCGACACTTGCCGCCGCTGCATAAGGCGGAACGCTTTGATCTCACCGCCGCACTGTTACTGGAAGGTCAACGGCACCCTAATTTCTTTAGACCAACGCGTGCCTCCCGAGCGCATCTATGCACACTCTCTCAATTTTTTACCTCCAAATAATATTTCGGTGGTCATAACTAGTAGAGTATATGTGACACTTGTCGCCGCTGTACTAGACCAAAACTCTAGGCCCGCCGCGGCAAAAGGGCACCGCTACTAAGAATCTTCTACTAATTCTTTCAGAACAAATACACCGCCTTGTCACGCTTAAAACTTTATTAAGAAACTGCATTAACCCCACCATGCTACACGACTAACCATAAGAAGCATAGGGAGCGAATTAGTATATAAGCTAAGCCTTTTTCGGCTAGAGTCAGTTATTCCACCAGCCTCATAAGCTGCAACACTTCGTTACACTCTACGGGGCGAGCAAAGCTCTGTTCGACGGTAGTTCCGATAGCCCTGCGCGGCTAAGTCTCGACGCTCTCCCGGAGCAGCCCTGCGCGGCTGAGTTTCAACGCTCCTGCGGAGTACGAACCAGTCATAAGTATCGAAACACCTGTATCGACGCTCAACAACGTTTAATAAAGATATATATTGTGAGTACTTAAAACGGTTCTAAACTCTTCGTATATCTCTGCATGCTCTCCACCACGTGCTACAAGACTCTCAGTCTCAGGCACCCTGTCAACGCATCATAAATCTTAGGCAGTAGAAGGCGAGGTCTCCGTCCCCGATGTAAAGGGCCAACGCCTTGACTCGAAAGAGAGACCGCCGTTACGTTCACTCAGCACGAACTCTACGTGAGCTCGTCCGGACGTAACACAAATAAAAATTTGGTGTCAGAAGTGGGATTTGAACGCCCTTACTGCCATGATAATGAATAATGACGCTTGATAGAACGCCACAAAAAGGCACTGGAGAAGAGACACCAGATACGAATAATCCACGCATGAGCACAGCTCACGAGACTCGAACATTAGAAAATACTCCAGGAGGTACAGCAAGTACAAGTAACGGAGGGAATAACTCAAATCAACAACAGGTAATCGATCAACCATTATTGGATTTGGATAATTCAATAACAGACGATCTGAACAATCAAGGAAATCTTGGCCAACAAGCGCTACAGGAAATTCAAGCATTACAAGTAGGTATCGACAACTTAGCTGCAAATATGGCTGCACCCGTACCACCAGTATCCGTCAAATACGCACTCGAAGCAGTTCCTATTTTCGACGGACACAACATCCCGTTGTCACATTTTATCGAGGGATGCGAGGAGGCTCAACAGATGTTGCCTCCAGAGGCACAGGCGAACCTCGCACTAATACTGAGGAATAAACTAAGAGGAGAAGCACGTCGAGCGGTACATGGAGTGACGCTTGACACAATTCCCACTTTTATGGAATTTTTAAAAACGCTTTATCTCCCCGCAAAATCAGTATATCAACTTCAAGGAGAATTGGGAAGAATATTCCAATACGACGACGAAGCTGTACTCACATATTCCAACCGGGTGAAAGACATCGGAAATCGGATCAGTGATGCATATAAGCAGAGTCACAACGGTGTATTAGACGACGCCTTCAAACGCGGCCTCGATACCGATCTTGTGGAATGCTTCAACAGAGGACTCAAACCAGAAATTGAAAATAAGATAACAAGGGGCCAATCATTCAGCAATACCATGAAGGAAGCAATCGAGATCGAGAGGAAAGAACAAGCAAAGAATGTCTTACGAAATTCACGTTCCTCCAAAACCAACACCTGGAACCAGCCTTCCACGGACCGTTATACACGTAAAGATAAAATTCACCACATCAAGGAGAATAAATACTGCACATACTGCAATAGACAAGGACACACGACCGACGAATGTCGATCCCGTCCGAAAAATCCACAAACACAGGAAACAGCAAATAACGGTGAACCACGCACAGAGCGTAATTACAACCCGAGGCAGCAGCAATATAATAATAATAATCGTTATCAAGATACGAGAAGGAATCAAGGTTCAGGATACTCTTCAAACTCAAACCAACGGCAAACCTGCCGCTTTTGCAAATTTGCCGGTCACACCATCGATAACTGCCGTAAATTGCAATTTTGGAATAATCAGAAAACTCGACAGAACACCTCTCAACCATCAGCGTATAATCGAACGAATGAGCCACAGGAAAATTCTCAGCAACGTCCTGTGAGATACACACGTCCCGAAGAAGCGAATAACCCAGCGACAAGGGTAGCTACAGCTCTGCTAAATCGCACGAGCAATGTACCGGTCGTCAAGGTAATATCCGAGGACTTTCTGCAACCAACATTATTAATGATTGACACTGGATCATCCTTGAATTTAATTAAAAGCAAACAAATAGCACCTCACGTGCAAGTAGATGCTACAGATATTGTTCAGATCAGTGGTATAACAAAGGATTACGTCAGTACACTGGGAAGAACGGAAATACACATACTCGACTCCAGAGTCACTTTCCACCTGGTAAGAGACGATTTTCCAATAGAGGACGACGGATTGATCGGTACGGATTTCTTCCGTACATACCACGCCGATGTATCATACTCAGATCGATGCCTGAGATGGGGCGTGAACTCAATACCGTTCATGAAACTCGAAACAATAATAATTCCAGCCCGAACGAAGGGTCATTTCTATGTGCGAGTGGCCAATCCAGACGTCAAGTTTGGCTATATACCTCGCCAATTCGTCTCAGAAGGAGTCTATCTCGGCGACGCACTCGTCGCAAATAACGATGGCAAGGCCCATCTATATCTCATTAATAGCACGGAAGAAGAAATTGAAGTAGCCGTGCCGGTTCTAAGCATAGAACCATACGAGGAACTCATCGATGACAATCTCCAAGAAGAAACAGATGCTACAAACGAAACAAAGGCCACGCCAGCCCTACTTCACGCAACAGCCGGGTCCAACCAGCTATTGCCTGAAGGCAACGGGACACAGACGCCTCAAAAGGACAAAATAAATGCACCGTGCGGAGAGCACGACGTGCCTACATATAAATCATACAAAGTGTCGGAATTATATGCAATTTCAGACGATAACGAAAATACAAACAATGCAAGCTCACACGAAGCACTAAACGAATCCCGCAACGCGGACGAATTAATCGAAGGCAAAACAGAAACGGCAAGCACCGTACAAAAAGACGAGCGAGTCTCAAAAATTAAAAGCCTATTACGCCTGGATCACCTGAATCCGGAAGAACTAGAGAGCATACAATTGCATCTCGAAGAATTTCACGACAGGTACTATTTACCTGAAGAAAAATTAATGTCCACAAATGTCCTAAAGCATCGCATAATTACAACAGATGAGATTCCAATTAATTTTCGGCAATACAGATATCCGCCGACTCTAAAAGAAGAAATAAATCGTCAAGTGAACGATCTGCTAAATGGAGGCATAATACAGCCATCCAACTCTCCGTATAATTCACCTGTATGGATCGTCCCAAAGAAGGCCGACTCCCAGGGAAACAAAAGATGGCGAATGGTACTTGACTACCGCGCCCTAAATGAAAAAACTATTAGCGACGCTTACCCGCTACCACTTATAAATGAAATACTAGACCAGCTAGGAGGAGCTGTGTATTTCTCCACATTCGACCTCGCATCTGGTTTTCATCAGATCGAGATGCACCCGGAAGACAGGCACAAAACAGCCTTCTCCACACCATACGGCCATTACGAGTTCGCTCGAATGCCGTTCGGGTTAAAGAACGCCCCAGCGACGTTCCAAAGACTCATGAATCAGGTACTTACCGGAGTTCAAGGCTCCGACGCATTCGTGTACCTAGATGACATAGTCATATATGCTTCTACACTAGAAGAACATGAGTTAAAAATCGAAAGACTCATGAAGCGATTGAGAAACGCACACCTGAAGCTACAGCCTGACAAATGTGAGTACTTGCGACGAGAAGTCGCGTATCTAGGCCACATAATAGGAAGAGACGGGGTCAGACCCGATCCAGCCAAACTATCAGCCGTAAAGAATTTTCCGACACCGAGAAATGTGAAAAATATTCGGCAATTCCTCGGACTAGCAGGCTACTACAGGCGCTTCATAGATAATTTTTCTCAAATAGCCAGACCCTTGACGGTCCTGTTAAAAAAGGAGGCCGCCTTCAAGTGGTCCCAGCCGCAGCAAGCCGCTTTCGAGACGCTGCGAGACAAATTATGCGAGGAGCCAGTGCTGCAATACCCTGACTTCGCTAAACCGTTTATTGTTACAACAGATGCTTCAGGGACAGCAGTCGGAGGCATATTAAGCCAGGGAACCTTAGGAAAGGATCGCCCCATCGCATATACGTCCAGAGTACTAAATGATACAGAACAAAAATATAGTACTTATGAAAAAGAGGCCGTTGCGATATTACACTCGGTCTCCCAATTCAGACCCTATCTCTACGGTAGACCCTTCAAGCTAGTAACTGACCATAAGCCTTTGGTTTGGATACATACTTCAAAGGATCCAACATCGCGTTTGACACGTTGGCGTCTACGACTCGAAGAATACGAGTACGAAGTCATCCACAAAGCAGGAAAAATGAATGTGAACGCTGATGCACTATCTCGCAACCCTTGCGAGAATGCCTCGAGCGAGAACGAACTCGAGCCGCCGGTGCAGCACGCTTATCCGATAGCGAAACGTGCGAAGGCATCTACAGAGGGGAAAGAATCGGACGAGGAAGATGAGCCTATAGCTAGACGACTTCGGAAAAGACCCGAAGGAACGGCATCAATGCCGCCTGCTAAGCCAGCCTTCAAACGAACCGTTAAGCGATCTCAAGAGGTTGCATCGGGATCTCGTAACAGGGAGAAACCCGAAGAACAGATGTCGGACGATGCACCCGTCGCATCACGACTACGAAGTCGAGAGAGAAAACAAATTTCGAGTACGACTCAGGAGAAGCCTATCGCCAGAGCGACTCGACGAAAAGCGAAACGACAAGAATCACCCATCCTACCTGGAATAAGAGGTGAACCACTTATGCCAAGGGATGCAGGAGATCGAGTCTCAATCTTCGCGAATCTCGACGAAGATGAAACTTTCAGCATATCCGGAGAATCGGAAGAATATATATTCGATCGATCAGACACGGATTCAATCAATAATTATCAGCAACCCGAAGTTGAAGAAAGGCCAGCGAAAACCGCGAGCAGCCTCCAAATAACAAACAACGAGCAGTTGTTTATGCGAAAGGATAATTATTTGTATTTCCTTTCGGAAACTGGAGAACCCTGTGACGAAGGCTCCAGAATGCTAGCCGAACGACGCGCCGTACCAAAGTTTCGCGGTCTCGTTCCCGGTAGCATCAGTACCGTCAAACATAATTCAAAACACCATATCGCTATGGTCGTGAAAGGGAAAAATGGAACGCTCATCGACTACAACTCTTTTCACTCAATGCATAAAAAATTAAAAAAGACGCTCATGGGACTTGACTTGCGCTCGATTAGCGTAGCAAAGACAAAAGAGATTAATGGGATACCATGGGAACACATATTAACCACTATAAAGAAAGCATTCGAGGGTATATCGACGAAATTAATAATCTGCTTGGGATTGATAAAGTACACAGCGCCAGAAGAGCGGAAGGAAATTATGGGCGAGGCACATGCCTCAGCACTAGGAGGACACAAGGGAGTAACAAAAACATACAACCGAATCCGTCAACGGTACTACTGGGAGAATATGAAGGACGATATTCAAGAGTACATTCAGCACTGCCTTCCCTGCCATTTAAAAAAATTGGTACGAGTAAAAACTCGGCAGCCGATGATCATCACGGACACACCGGATTCAGCGTTCGACAAAATTTCTATGGACATTGTCGGACCCCTGCCACGCACAGAAAAAGGCAACGAATATATACTCACCATACAGGATCTCCTCACGAAGTATTCACTCGCAGTAGCACTCCCGAGAGCCACTTCAGCCAACATCGCAGACGCTCTTATTAAACACTGTATATGTACTTTCGGTGCTCCAAAAATTATTCTCACCGACCAAGGAGCAAATTTCCTAAGCTCACTAATGAAAAGCGTTGCCAAGAAATTTAAAATCAAGCAATGCCGTACCACAGCATTCCACCCTCAGTCTAATGGATCGCTGGAAAGATCTCACCACTCTCTGGTAGAATACTTGAAGCAATATGTGAGTAGTGATGAAGAATGGGATGAGTGGCTAGAACTCGCCACCTTTTCCTATAACACAAGTGTGCACGAGGGTACGAAACATACGCCCTTTGAACTCGTGTTTGGAAGATTAGCGCGCCAGCCCTCCTACGAGGCACCAGCCGGAGAAGAAGAGGGAAGAACATATGCTGACTATCTCGTCGAACTAGCAACCAAGCTCCACGATATACAAGGGATAGCTAAGAACCACTTAGTAGCCTCCAAGGAACGGTCAAAAAAATACTACGACCGCAAGGTGCACGCTTATGACTTCCATCTGGGCGACCATGTATACTTGCAGCGAGGAAAGAAGCTGGGAAAATTCGGAGACCACTACACGGGTCCTCACGAAATAATAGACGTTATGAGAGATGGAAATATAAAAATTAAAATCGGTCGTGAAACCCGAATCGTGCACCCCAATCGACTACGCTACTCCCACATTAACCTGGAGAATAGTAGCGAGGAAGATTAAATAAAAAAAGCATATATACTCAAAACCCCTGCATAAAAGAAAAGATATATAAAAAAATATTAGATATACGAATATCACATAAAAAATATATATATATATCACATACAAATAATTTAAAAAAAAAATATGTGCAAAAAAAAAAAAAAAAAAAAAAAAACCTTATAAGTAAATAACTTTCCTATAGTTCAATCATGGAAGACCACCCCAGTGGCAAGGACGTCCTAATTATCGATATGGAGGGATTTCGCAACGACGAAGGCAATCTCATCCCAAAAGAAATCGCTGTGGTCTCACTTTTCGACGACAGCTCCGATCATTGGATCTCCGACGCTCCGTTTTATCGGCACAGCCTGGGAAGAATGACTCAAGAAGGGAACGACTTTCTTAAGCGAAGACACGGACTAAACTGGGACACCGGAGATGTCCCATATTCCTGGTTATTCGAGCGGCTGAAACGCATCACCAAGGACACGAGAACGATTTACGTCCATGGGGAACTCATAGCAAGGTTCCTACAAGATTTCCTGGTCTGCAGAGTAGTTAACTTGGTAGACACCTCTCCGCCGCTCAGAGAACTGCCAGAACGCAAGGAATACTGCATTAGTCACGGGCTAATAATGAACAAAAAGCGATACTGTGCCCTTAACAACGCTATGAGAGTAAAGCAATATGTCCTAAGCCTTTTGAAGGTCGAAAACGAGACTCCATCCTCTCCAGACGCGACCGAGGAAGGAGTCATTCGCAGCGAAGGTACAGACGTCCAACCCTCAAGCGAGCCCGAAATCGAGGAAGACAAACAAGACGACGAATCGAATGATGAGCCAGGGACTTCCGATGACACCAGAATCTTTAAACGATTGAAAAAGAGGAAAACCAAGGACAATAAAATTACGGGAGCAATAATAGCATTGTTGACTCTCGCTATGGTAAAGCAAGCGGAAGCTGTAATCGGATATGATTGTGGGTCCAGCCGACTGAACATTACCACTTTGTCTCTACTGGATGTTGAAGCTTGTGACATACCGAAAATCGAACCAACCGTCAGCGACGCGTTTGTGCAACTACTACAAATCAGTGAATTTACAAAAACTCGAGTCATGCAGTGTAAGGTCTTAATAAAACGCACGATATACCACTGCGGTATGCATTCACACAACTCAATAGTTGCACAAGGAGCCATGGAATATGTCATGGACATCGAATATGAAGCATGTAAAAAAATGCATCAGACCGGGTTACTCAGACTGTCACCTTCTACACTATTCGTCGCGATCAAACTAAACACGACGAACATACGCAGTGCAACGCTAGCCGGACATATAAAACAAGACGGCTCGTGCGAAGGGTCCCAGTTTTCTGACCCTTACGGTACCTGGGACGATGTTGTAGTGCAATCAGTAATCTATATAACACTGCAAGACTACTTCGCTACCGTAAACCTCAACACCAACCAATTAGTCCTGCGCTCAGGAATAACATGCAGCGTATCCGAAGCTGAATGCATTGATTTAGACGGGGAATATACATTCTGGAGTGCTCTCCCCGAAGACAGCTGCAACTATAGTAAATACGATGTACTGTACGAAGGATTCGCCAAGAAGCTAACAAGCACACAAGGAGTCCATCCTCTTACTGTATACACAGTAACACAGGGCGATATAACATTCGCATTAACGAAAAAACAGGAGATAATGGTATGTGGATCACCAGTTTATCGCACCGAACACCCGAAGCTCCTCATTTTCGAAACGCACAGAGACGCGGTACAAAATGCAAAAAGAAAGATAAGAACGGAAAACTTGGATTTATTTACATATGTAAATGCAAAATTCGTATACCTCGAAAAACATATACGAACCGAGATGAGCAGGCTGTACTACGATGTATTACAACAAAATTGTAATCTCGAACGCCAAGTACTAAAAAATACTCTCACGATGGCCACTCAAGCACCCGACGAATTTGCTTTTCAACTTATGAAGGGGCCTGGATACATGGCCGTCGTCGCGGGAGAAGTCGTGCACGTGATAAAATGCATCCCCGTTGAAGTCAAGGTTCGTCACACCGAACACTGTTACCATCACCTACCAGTTTCAAGAGGCAACGAAAGTCTGTTCCTGTCGCCACGTACACGCATACTGTTCCAAGCGGGAACACAGATATCCTGTAACCCAATGGTGCCGTCAATGTACCAGCTACAAGGGTCATGGTATAAACTAACACCCACACCAATGACCTCAGAGGCACCGCCTCAGATAAAGCCACTGACGAAACCCACGTGGAAGTACTCGAACCCCGCAGAGCTAGCTACGAGCGGGATCTACACTCAAGCAGATCTCGACAACATGAGAGACCACATCATGTTCCCCGCCGAAAGGACGGCAATACTAAACACCCTTGCACGAAGTCTCACAGGACACCCGACACAGAACCAGGGTGCATCTTTCATAAATTTATTGGACGAAGACGCACTCGAGAAAATTTCTCGAAACACATGGGACAAAATGTGGAAAAGTTTTCTCACATTCGGGACTGCCAGTGCTGGTGTATTGGGGATCATCCTCATAGTTCGAGGAGTCAAGCTCATCGCTGACACTATCATACATGGCTATGCACTACACTCAATTTATGGATGGTCTGTGCATATCTTCGGCGCTTTGTGGAGCTCAGTGACACATCTGTTAATGCACCTCGGTCAAAACGGAGACAGGATCAAACGTGAGGAGGCCAACAAGACTAAAGAACTCGATGTAGAAAAAAATGAAGACCCACCGTTAGCTGCAACCAGCGCTACTACATCAACTATTTATCCCACACTGGGAACAGCTCCCAGGATCACTTTTGATGGTCCTACTATACACTACTCCCCACCTAAGTAAAATCTAGGATCGAGGAAAATATATAAGGCCTAAGGAAGCCTAAACTGCATCTCATTTTCCGAAAAATTTTAAACGCACCAACATCTCATCTCGAACCAACAGTTTTAGATGAAGCCACCCTCAGAAATACAAAGGGAACTCGACGGAATAATTCCTCTAACGGAGTACTACGACGCTCTGCAGGATTCACACTGCATCATCGGAGTGTCATACATCAGCGACGCCGACAACAAGTTGATCTGCGAAGCTTGTTACAACGGACCACTCAACAGGCCACAGGAATACCGAGCCTTGAACCACCACACCATACTCTATTATCAAGGACACCTGAGGCTGCCCTGCCAACACTGCAACAGACCACATTTTAGAATCCGGAAGGCATTTCTGTGTTTGAAGTGCACAGAGATATATTTGGACGCCAAAGATCGCCTCATCGCCGGTGCAATCATCCACGTCAATTTGCACCGCCAGCCGCAGCTTTAAAAAAAAAACACAATGCAAGAAGCAATGATGGAAATCGGGTTTCCACCCTTCACCGTCGATTGGGCCATGGAAAACCTGGACCAGGTTGTCGATTTTTTGAACACCGTGAGGAGATGCCGGGGAATGACCCAGCTGGAGCACGAACTCTTCGGAGGGGACATTGGCGATATCTGGCGACAGCGACTCGGCGTGACCGTCGAGATGGAATACCAAGCCCTCGTCGGGAGTCTCATAACCCCGAGCGAAGGGTCTGACAGCTCATCGGTCACCTCAGGCGACGAGGAAGTGGCCAATATTAACCGCCACTTCTCCGACTCAACTCGCTCGCCACCACTCACACCGAGCTGTGTGCCTTGGGGTTTCATCCCCATAAACGAAGACCAGCCAACCCAGCGGACCCCGCAAGACCATGCAACCAGCATGCAACAGCCGGCCAACAGCGACGGGCAAGAAATTTTTTCTTGCCCACGGGACTGGGTGCTGCTGGACAACGCACTCACGGACAGGGCCGTGACAGCCACCGAAACCGGAGAAATGGTCACCGAGTTCTTCAGAGAACTCAACGACGGCAACGAGGACCAGCCCGCCATCATCACCAACACCACCTCCTGGCTCTCCACAGTCCTGGACCAGATTGACGATAGTGAGTTCCTAGCGGAATACATCGACCCGCTAGTAACATTCATCGACTCCGTGTGAAAAAAAAAAATGTTACAAAAAGGGACAATATTAGAAACGTTAAGACACAATAATACACATACACATATATATATATATATTAATCAATCATACAAATATAATCTATCGCTTAAAGTGCCATATACGTGCCTTATTAACAAATAAAGAATACAACGATATAAGTAAGCATATATATGTTAACCAATCATACAAATATAACCCAACGCTTAAAGTGCCATATACGTGCCTTATTAACAAATAAAATGCAATAATCTTCATCCTCGTGTTATGTCACTCGCATTCCCTAACACTCGTCTTAAGGAGGGAGGTGTTACGAACTCCGTAACTACACTCCGTTTCGAAGCATGCAGTAAGCTCTCCCGAGCAGTATCTCGACGCACCCGAATAATGCGTCTTCGAACACACACATAGGCTCTCCCGAGCTGCATCTTGAAGAGAGGGCAATACGCGCTCCTATGCATCCGAGCGCTACGCGTTAAACGAATATGGTAGGCCCTCTCGGCCAGAAGCCACTCCCACCAAGAAGCATACAGTATCCCCAAACTAGGATACTATATGTCTTCTCTAGCCACGCGTATAGCAACCAGCGGCCCTCGGTGGCACGCGACACTTGCCGCCGCTGCATAAGGCGGAACGCTTTGATCTCACCGCCGCACTGTTACTGGAAGGTCAACGGCACCCTAATTTCTTTAGACCAACGCGTGCCTCCCGAGCGCATCTATGCACACTCTCTCAATTTTTTACCTCCAAATAATATTTCGGTGGTCATAACTAGTAGAGTATATGTGACACTTGTCGCCGCTGTACTAGACCAAAACTCTAGGCCCGCCGCGGCAAAAGGGCACCGCTACTAAGAATCTTCTACTAATTCTTTCAGAACAAATACACCGCCTTGTCACGCTTAAAACTTTATTAAGAAACTGCATTAACCCCACCATGCTACACGACTAACCATAAGAAGCATAGGGAGCGAATTAGTATATAAGCTAAGCCTTTTTCGGCTAGAGTCAGTTATTCCACCAGCCTCATAAGCTGCAACACTTCGTTACACTCTACGGGGCGAGCAAAGCTCTGTTCGACGGTAGTTCCGATAGCCCTGCGCGGCTAAGTCTCGACGCTCTCCCGGAGCAGCCCTGCGCGGCTGAGTTTCAACGCTCCTGCGGAGTACGAACCAGTCATAAGTATCGAAACACCTGTATCGACGCTCAACAACGTTTAATAAAGATATATATTGTGAGTACTTAAAACGGTTCTAAACTCTTCGTATATCTCTGCATGCTCTCCACCACGTGCTACAAGACTCGAAGTCTCAGGCACCCTGTCAACGCATCATAAATCTTAGGCAGTAGAAGGCGAGGTCTCCGTCCCCGATGTAAAGGGCCAACGCCTTGACTCGAAAGAGAGACCGCCGTTACGTTCACTCAGCACGAACTCTACGTGAGCTCGTCCGGACGTAACAAACGGCTGCAGCGAGCCCAAAACTCAATCGTTCGATTACGTTATAGAGCGACTTTGCATTTGTTTGGGGCTTGTTTGTGGGCTCGAAACGCATGAATCTTGCGTGTTTGCATAGAATGAAGTGTTTTCGATCTCATAATACGATCTGGAACGTCTACAGCGAACGCAAAACTCAATCGTTCGATTTCGTTATAAAGCGACTTTGCATTCGTTTAAGGCTTCTTTGGCGGCTCTAAACGCATGAATCTTGAGTATTTACATAGAATGAAGTGTTTTTGATTTTATTTTACGAGCTGGAACGACTGCTGCGGGTGTAAAACTCAAATCATCGATTTCATTATAAATGGACTTTTTATTCGTTTGGGGCTTGTTTGGCGGCTCTAACCGCATGAATCTTGCGTATGTGCATAGAATGAAGCGTTTTCGATCTTAAAATACGAGCAGGAACGGCTACAGCGAGCGCAAAACTCAATCGTTCGATTTTGTTATAAAGCGACTTTGCATTCGTTTGGGGCTTCTTTGGCGGCTCTAAACGCATGAGTCTTGCGCATTTGCATAGAATGAAGTGTTTTTGATCATATAATACGAGCTGGAACGTCTTCTGCGGGCGTAAAACTCAATCGTTCGATTTCGTTATAAAGCGACCTTGAATTCGTTTGAGGCTTGTTTGGCTGCTCGAAACGCATGAATCTTACGCATTTGCATAGAATGAAGTGTTTTCGATCTCATAATACGACGAGCTGGAACGCCTACAGCGAGCGAAAAACTCAATCGATCGATTTCGTTATAAAGCTACTTTTCATTTGTTTGGGGCTTGTTTGGCGGCTCGAAACGCATGAATCTTGCGTATTTGCATAGAATGGAGTGTTTTTGATCTTATTTTACGAGCTGGAACAACTGCTGCGGGTGTAAAACTCAAATCATCGATTTCATTATGAATGGAATTTTCATTCGTTTGGGGCTTGTTTGGCGGCTCTAAACGCATGAATCTTGCGTATGTGCATAGAATGAAGCGTTTTCGATCTTATAATACGAGCTGGAACGGCTACAGCGAGCGCAAAACTCAATCGTTCGATTTCGTTATAAAGCGACTTTGTATTCGTTTGGGGCTTGTTTTGCAGCTCGAAAGGCATGAATCTTGCGTATTAGCATAGAATGAAGTGTTTCTGATCTCATAATACGAGCTGGAACGGCTACAGCGAGCGCGAAACTCAATCGTTCGATTTCGTTGTAAAGCGACTTTGCATTCGTTTGGGGCTTCTTTGGCGGCTCTAAACGCATGAATCTTGCGTATTTACATAGAATAAAGTGTTTTTGATCTTATTTTACGAGCTGGAACGACTGCTGCGGGTGTAAAACTCAAATCATCGATTTCATTATAAATGGACTTTTTATTCGTTTGGGGCTTGTTTGGCAGCTCTAAACGCATGAATCTTGCGTATGTGCATAGAATGAAGCGTTTTCGATCTTAAAATACGAGCAGGAACGGCTACAGCGAGCGCAAAACTCAATCGTTCGATTTTGTTATAAGGCGAATTTGCATTCGTTTGGGGCTTGTTTGGCTGCTTGAAACGCATGAATCTTGCGCATTTGCATAGAATAAAGTGTTTTCGATCTCATAATACGAGCTGGAACGCCTAAAGCGAGCGCAAAACTCTATCGTTCGATTTCGTTATAAAGCGACTTTTCATTCGTTTGGGGCTTGTTTGGCGGCACGAAACGCATGAATCTTGCGTATTTGCATAGAATGAGGTGTTTTTCAACTCATAATACGAGCTGGAACGGCTGCAGCGAGCAGAAAACTCAATCGTTCGATTACGTTATAAAGCGACTTTGCATTTGTTTGGGGCTTGTTTGTGGGATCGAAACGCATGAATCTTGCGTGTTTGCGTAGAATGAAGTGTTTTCGATCTCATAATACGATCTGGAACGTCTACAGCGAACGCAAAACTCAATCGTTCGATTTTGTTATAAAGCGACTTTGCATTCGTTTGGGGCTTGTTTCTCGGCTCGAAACGCATGAGTCTTGCGTATTTGCAGAGAATGAAGTAATTTTGATCTCGTAATAAGAGCTGGAACGGCTACAGCGAGCACAAAACTCAATCGTGCGATTTCGTTATAAAGCGACTTTGCATTCGTTTGGGGCTTCTTTGGCGGCTCTAAACGCATGAATCTTGCGTATTTACATAGAATTAGGTGTTTTCGATCTCATATTATGTCTCATACGCGTATTTACATAGAATTAGGTGTTTTCGATCTCATATGAGCTGTAACGGCTACAGCGAGCGCAACACTCAATCGTTCAATTTTGTTATAAGGCGACTTTGCATTCTTTTGGGGCTTATTTCGCGGCTCGAAACGCATGAATCTTGCATATTTGCATAGAATAGAGTGTTTTTGATCTTATATTACGAGTTGGAACGGCTACACCGAGCGCAAAACGCAATTGTTCGATTACGTTATAAAGCGACTTTGCATTCGTTTGGGGCTTGTTTAGCGGCTCGAAACGCATGAATCTTGCGCATTTGCATAGAATGAAGTGTTTTCGATCTCATAATACGAGCTGGAACGCCTACAGCGAGCGCAAAACTCTATCGTTCGATTTCGTTATAAAGCGACTTTGCATTTGTTTGGGGCTTGTTTGTGGGCTCGAAAGGCATGAATCTTGCGTATTAGCATAAAATAAAGTAATTTTGATCTCATAATACGAACTGGAACGGGTACAGCGAGCGCAAAACTCTATCGTTCGATTTCGTTATAAAGCGACTTTGCATTTGTTGGGGCTTGTTTGTGGGCTCGAAACGCATGAATCTTGCGCATTTGCATAGAATGAAGTGTTTTCGATCTCATAATACGAGCTGGAACGCCTAAAGCGAGCGCAAAACTCTATCGTTCGATTTCGTTATAAAGCAACTTTTCATTAGTTTGGGGCTTGTTTGGCGGCACGAAACGCATGAATCTTGCGTGTTTGCATAGAATGAAGTGTTTTCGATCTCATAAAACGATCTGGAACGTCTACAGCGAACGCAAAACTCAATCGTTCGATTTTGTTATAAAGCGACTTTGCATTCGTTTGGGGCTTGTTTCTCGGCTCGAAACGCATGAGTCTTGCGTATTTGCAGAGAATGAAGTAATTTTGATCTCGTAATAAGAGCTGGAACGGCTACAGCGAGCACAAAACTCAATCGTGCGATTTCGTTATAAAGCGACTTTGCATTCGTTTGGGGCTTCTTTGGCGGCTCTAAACGCATGAATCTTGCGTATTTACATAGAATGAAGTGTTTTTGATCTTATTTTACGAGCTGGAACGACTGCTGCGGGTGTAAAACTCAAATCATCGATTTCATTATAAATGGACTTTTTATTCGTTTGGGGCTTGTTTGGCGGCTCTAAACGCATGAATCTTGCGTATGTGCATAGAATGAAGCGTTTTCGATCTTAAAATACGAGCAGGAACGGCTACAGCGAGCGCAAAACTCAATCGTTCGATTTTGTTATAAGGCGAATTTGCATTCGTTTGGGGCTTGTTTGGCTGCTTGAAACGCATGAATCTTGCGCATTTGCATAGAATAAAGTGTTTTCGATCTCATAATACGAGCTGGAACGCCTAAAGCGAGCGCAAAACTCTATCGTTCGATTTCGTTATAAAGCGACTTTTCATTCGTTTGGGGCTTGTTTGGCGGCACGAAACGCATGAATCTTGCGTATTTGCATAGAATGAGGTGTTTTTCAACTCATAATACGAGCTGGAACGGCTGCAGCGAGCAGAAAACTCAATCGTTCGATTACGTTATAAAGCGACTTTGCATTTGTTTGGGGCTTGTTTGTGGGCTCGAAACGCATGAATCTTGCGTGTTTGCATAGAATGAAGTGTTTTCGATCTCATAATACGATCTGGAACGTCTACAGCGAACGCAAAACTCAATCGTTCGATTTCGTTATAAAGCGACTTTGCATTCGTTTGGGGCTTGTTTCTCGGCTCGAAACGCATGAGTCTTGCGTATTTGCAGAGAATGAAGTAATTTTGATCTCGTAATACGAGCTGGAACGCCTAAAGCGAGCGCAAAACTCTATCGTTCGATTTCGTTATAAAGCGACTTTGTATTCGTTTGGGGCTTGTTTTGCAGCTCGAAAGGCATGAATCTTGCGTATTTGCATAGAATGAAGTGTTTCTGATCTCATAATACGAGCTGGAGCGGCTACAGCGAGCACAAAACTCAATCGTGCGATTTCGTTATAAAGCGACTTTGCATTCGTTTGGGGCTTCTTTGGCGGCTCTAAACGCATGAATCTTGCGTATTTACATAGAATTAGGTGTTTTCGATCTCATATTATGAGCTGTAACGGCTACAGCGAGCGCAACACTCAATCGTTCAATTTTGTTATAAGGCGACTTTGCATTCGTTTGGGGCTTATTTCGCGGCTCGAAACGCATGAATCTTGCATATTTGCATAGAATAGAGTGTTTTTGATCTTATATTACGAGTTGGAACGGCTACACCGAGCGCAAAACGCAATTGTTCGATTTCGTTATAAAGCGACTTTGCATTCGTTTGGGGCTTGTTTAGCGGCTCGAAACGCATGAATCTTGCGCATTTGCATAGAATGAAGTGTTTTCGATCTCATAATACGAGCTGGAACGCCTAAAGCGCGCGCAAAACTCTATCGTTCGATTTCGTTATAAAGCGACTTTGTATTCGTTTGGGGCTTGTTTGGCGGCACGAAACGCATGAATCTTGCGTATTTGCATAGAATGAAGTGTTTTCGATCTCATAATACGATCTGGAACGTCTACAGCGAACGCAAAACTCAATCGTTCGATTTCGTTATAAAGCGACTTTGCATTCGTTTGGGGCTTGTTTCTCGGCTCGAAACGCATGAGTCTTGCGTATTTGCAGAGAATGAAGTAATTTTGATCTCGTAATAAGAGCTGGAACGGCTACAGCGAGCACAAAACTCAATCGTGCGATTTCGTTATAAAGCGACTTTGCATTCGTTTGGGGCTTCTTTGGCGGCTCTAAACGCATGAATCTTGCGTATTTACATAGAATTAGGTGTTTTCGATCTCATATTATGTCTCATACGCGTATTTACATAGAATTAGGTGTTTTCGATCTCATATGAGCTGTAACGGCTACAGCGAGCGCAACACTCAATCGTTCAATTTTGTTATAAGGCGACTTTGCATTCGTTTGGGGCTTATTTCGCGGCTCGAAACGCATGAATTTTGCATATTTGCATAGAATAGAGTGTTTTTGATCTTATATTACGAGTTGGAACGGCTACACCGAGCGCAAAACGCAATTGTTCGATTCCGTTATAAAGCGACTTTGCATTCGTTTGGGGCTTGTTTAGCAGCTCGAAACGCATGAATCTTGCGCATTTGCATAGAATAAAGTGTTTTCGATCTCATAATACGAGCTGGAACGCCTAAAGCGAGCGCAAAACTCTATCGTTCGATTTCGTTATAAAGCGACTTTTCATTCGTTTGGGGCTTGTTTGGCGGCACGAAACGCATGAATCTTGCGTATTTGCATAGAATGAGGTGTTTTTCAACTCATAATACGAGCTGGAACGGCTGCAGCGAGCAGAAAACTCAATCGTTCGATTACGTTATAAAGCGACTTTGCATTTGTTTGGGGCTTGTTTGTGGGATCGAAACGCATGAATCTTGCGTGTTTGCGTAGAATGAAGTGTTTTCGATCTCATAATACGATCTGGAACGTCTACAGCGAACGCAAAACTCAATCGTTCGATTTCGTTAGAAAGCGACTTTGCATTCGTTTGGGGCTTGTTTCTCGGCTCGAAACGCATGAGTCTTGCGTATTTGCAGAGAATGAAGTAATTTTGATCTCGTAATACGAGCTGGAACGCCTAAAGCGAGCGCAAAACTCTATCGTTCGATTTCGTTATAAAGCGACTTTGTATTCGTTTGGGGCTTGTTTTGCAGCTCGAAAGGCATGAATCTTGCGCATTTGCATAGAATAAAGTGTTTTCGATCTCATAATACGAGCTGGAACGCCTACAGCGAGCGCAAAACTCTATCGTTCGATTTCGTTATAAAGCGACTTTTCATTAGTTTGGGGCTTGTTTGGCGGCACGAAACGCATGAATCTTGCGTGTTTGCATAGAATGAAGTGTTTTCGATCTCATAATACGATCTGGAACGTCTACACCGAACGCAAAACTCAATCGTTCGATTTTGTTATAAAGCGACTTTGCATTCGTTTGGGGCTTGTTTCTCGGCTCGAAACGCATGAGTCTTGCGTATTTGCAGAGAATGAAGTGTTTTTGATCTTATTTTACGAGCTGGAACGGCTACAGCGAGCGCGAAACTCAATCGTTCGATTTCGTTGTAAAGCGACTTTGCATTCGTTTGGGGCTTGTTTGGCGGCTCTAAACGCATGAATCTTGCGTATGTGCATAGAATGAAGCGTTTTCGATCTTAAAATACGAGCTGGAACGGCTACAGCGAGCGCAAAACTCTATCGTTCGATTTCGTTATAAAGCGACTTTTCATTCGTTTGGGGCTTGTTTGGCGGCACGAAACGCATGAATCTTGCGTATTTGCATAGAATGAGGTGTTTTTCAACTCATAATACGAGCTGAAACGGCTGCAGCGAGCCCAAAACTCAATCGTTCGATTACGTTATAAAGCGACTTTGTATTCGTTTGGGGCTTGTTTTGCAGCTCGAAAGGCATGAATCTTGCGTATTTGCATATAATGAAGTGTTTCTGATCTCATAATACGAGCTGGAGCGGCTACAGCGAGCGCGAAACTCAATCGTTCGATTTCGTTATAAAGCGACTTTGTATTCGTTTGGGGCTTCTTTGGCGGCTCTAAACGCATGAATCTTGCGTACTTACATAGAATGAAGTGTTTTTGATCTTATTTTACGAGCTGGAACGACTGCTGCGGGTGTAAAACTCAAATCACCGATTTCATTATAAATGGACTTTTTATTCGTTTGGGGCTTGTTTGGCGGCTCTAAACGCATGAATCTTGCGTATGTGCATAGAATGAAGCGTTTTCGATCTTAAAATACGAGCAGGAACGGCTACAGCGAGCGCAAAACTCAATCGTTCGATTTTGTTATAAGGCGAATTTGCATTCGTTTGGGGCTTGTTTGGCTGCTTGAAACGCATGAATCTTGCGCATTTGCATAGAATAAAGTGTTTTCGATCTCATAATACGAGCTGGAACGGCTACAGCGAGCGCAAAACTCTATCGTTCGATTTCGTTATAAAGCGACTTTTCATTCGTTTGGGGCTTGTTTGGCGGCACGAAACGCATGAATCTTGCGTATTTGCATAGAATGAGGTGTTTTTCAACTCATAATACGAGCTGGAACGGCTACAGCGAGCACAAAACTCAATCGTGCGATTTCGTTATAAAGCGACTTTGCATTCGTTTGGGGCTTCTTTGGCGGCTCTAAACGCATAAATCTTGCGTATTTACATAGAATTAGGTGTTTTCGATCTCATATTACGAGCTGAAACGGCTACAGCGAGCGCAACACTCAATCGTTCAATTTTGTTATAAGGCGACTTTGCATTCGTTTGGGGCTTATTTCGCGGCTCGAAACGCATGAATCTTGCATATTTGCATAGAATAGAGTGTTTTTGATCTTATATTACGAGTTGGAACGGCTACACCGAGCGCAAAACGCAATTGTTCGATTCCGTTATAAAGCGACTTTGCATTCGTTTGGGGCTTGTTTAGCGGCTCGAAACGCATGAATCTTGCGCATTTGCATAGAATAAAGTGTTTTCGATCTCATAATACGAGCTGGAACGCCTACAGCGAGCGCAAAACTCTATCGTTCGATTTCGTTATAAAGCGACTTTTCATTAGTTTGGGGCTTGTTTGGCGGCACGAAACGCATGAATCTTGCGTGTTTGCATAGAATGAAGTGTTTTCGATCTCATAATACGATCTGGAACGTCTACACCGAACGCAAAACTCAATCGTTCGATTTTGTTATAAAGCGACTTTGCATTCGTTTGGGGCTTGTTTCTCGGCTCGAAACGCATGAGTCTTGCGTATTTGCAGAGAATGAAGTGTTTTTGATCTTATTTTACGAGCTGGAACGGCTACAGCGAGCGCGAAACTCAATCGTTCGATTTCGTTGTAAAGCGACTTTGCATTCGTTTGGGGCTTGTTTGGCGGCTCTAAACGCATGAATCTTGCGTATGTGCATAGAATGAAGCGTTTTCGATCTTAAAATACGAGCTGGAACGGCTACAGCGAGCGCAAAACTCTATCGTTCGATTTCGTTATAAAGCGACTTTTCATTCGTTTGGGGCTTGTTTGGCGGCACGAAACGCATGAATCTTGCGTATTTGCATAGAATGAGGTGTTTTTCAACTCATAATACGAGCTGAAACGGCTGCAGCGAGCCCAAAACTCAATCGTTCGATTACGTTATAAAGCGACTTTGTATTCGTTTGGGGCTTGTTTTGCAGCTCGAAAGGCATGAATCTTGCGTATTTGCATATAATGAAGTGTTTCTGATCTCATAATACGAGCTGGAGCGGCTACAGCGAGCGCGAAACTCAATCGTTCGATTTCGTTATAAAGCGACTTTGTATTCGTTTGGGGCTTCTTTGGCGGCTCTAAACGCATGAATCTTGCGTACTTACATAGAATGAAGTGTTTTTGATCTTATTTTACGAGCTGGAACGACTGCTGCGGGTGTAAAACTCAAATCACCGATTTCATTATAAATGGACTTTTTATTCGTTTGGGGCTTGTTTGGCGGCTCTAAACGCATGAATCTTGCGTATGTGCATAGAATGAAGCGTTTTCGATCTTAAAATACGAGCAGGAACGGCTACAGCGAGCGCAAAACTCAATCGTTCGATTTTGTTATAAGGCGAATTTGCATTCGTTTGGGGCTTGTTTGGCTGCTTGAAACGCATGAATCTTGCGCATTTGCATAGAATAAAGTGTTTTCGATCTCATAATACGAGCTGGAACGGCTACAGCGAGCGCAAAACTCTATCGTTCGATTTCGTTATAAAGCGACTTTTCATTCGTTTGGGGCTTGTTTGGCGGCACGAAACGCATGAATCTTGCGTATTTGCATAGAATGAGGTGTTTTTCAACTCATAATACGAGCTGGAACGGCTACAGCGAGCACAAAACTCAATCGTGCGATTTCGTTATAAAGCGACTTTGCATTCGTTTGGGGCTTCTTTGGCGGCTCTAAACGCATAAATCTTGCGTATTTACATAGAATTAGGTGTTTTCGATCTCATATTACGAGCTGAAACGGCTACAGCGAGCGCAACACTCAATCGTTCAATTTTGTTATAAGGCGACTTTGCATTCGTTTGGGGCTTATTTCGCGGCTCGAAACGCATGAATCTTGCATATTTGCATAGAATAGAGTGTTTTTGATCTTATATTACGAGTTGGAACGGCTACACCGAGCGCAAAACGCAATTGTTCGATTCCGTTATAAAGCGACTTTGCATTCGTTTGGGGCTTGTTTAGCGGCTCGAAACGCATGAATCTTGCGCATTTGCATAGAATGAAGTGTTTTCGATCTCATAATACGAGCTGGAACGCCTAAAGCGAGCGCAAAACTCTATCGTTCGATTTCGTTATAAAGCGACTTTGTATTCGTTTGGGGCTTGTTTGGCGGCACGAAACGCATGAATCTTGCGTATTTGCATAGAATGAAGTGTTTTCGATCTCATAATACGATCTGGAACGTCTACAGCGAACGCAAAACTCAATCGTTCGATTTCGTTCTAAAGCGACTTTGCATTCGTTTGGGGCTTGTTTCTCGGCTCGAAACGAGCCGAGTCTTGCGTATTTGCAGAGAATGAAGTAATTTTGATCTCGTAATAAGAGCTGGAACGGCTACAGCGAGCACAAAACTCAATCGTGCGATTTCGTTATAAAGCGACTTTGCATTCGTTTGGGGCTTCTTTGGCGGCTCTAAACGCATGAATCTTGCGTATTTACATAGAATAAAGTGTTTTTGATCTTATTTTACGAGCTGGAACGACTGCTGCGGGTGTAAAACTCAAATCATCGATTTCATTATAAATGGACTTTTTATTCGTTTGGGGCTTGTTTGGCGGCTCTAAACGCATGAATCTTGCGTATGTGCATAGAATGAAGCGTTTTCGATCTTAAAATACGAGCAGGAACGGCTACAGCGAGCGCAAAACTCAATCGTTCGATTTTGTTATAAGGCGAATTTGCATTCGTTTGGGGCTTGTATGGCTGCTTGAAACGCATGAATCTTGCGCATTTGCATAGAATAAAGTGTTTTCGATCTCATAATACGAGCTGGAACGCCTAAAGCGAGCAGAAAACTCAATCGTTCGATTACGTTATAAAGCGACTTTGCATTTGTTTGGGGCTTGTTTGTGGGATCGAAACGCATGAATCTTGCGTATTTGCATAGAATGAGGTGTTTTTCAACTCATAATACGAGCTGGAACGTCTACAGCGAACGCAAAACTCAATCGTTCGATTTCGTTAGAAAGCGACTTTGCATTCGTTTGGGGCTTGTTTCTCGGCTCGAAACGCATGAGTCTTGCGTATTTGCAGAGAATGAAGTAATTTTGATCTCGTAATACGAGCTGGAACGCCTAAAGCGAGCGCAAAACTCTATCGTTCGATTTCGTTATAAAGCGACTTTGTATTCGTTTGGGGCTTGTTTTGCAGCTCGAAAGGCATGAATCTTGCGCATTTGCATAGAATAAAGTGTTTTCGATCTCATAATACGAGCTGGAACGCCTACAGCGAGCGCAAAACTCTATCGTTCGATTTCGTTATAAAGCGACTTTTCATTAGTTTGGGGCTTGTTTGGCGGCACGAAACGCATGAATCTTGCGTGTTTGCATAGAATGAAGTGTTTTCGATCTCATAATACGATCTGGAACGTCTACAGCGAACGCAAAACTCAATCGTTCGATTTTGTTATAAAGCGACTTTGCATTCGTTTGGGGCTTGTTTCTCGGCTCGAAACGCATGAGTCTTGCGTATTTGCAGAGAATGAAGTAATTTTGATCTCGTAATAAGAGCTGGAACGGCTACAGCGAGCACAAAACTCAATCGTGCGATTTCGTTATAAAGCGACTTTGCATTCGTTTGGGGCTTCTTTGGCGGCTCTAAACGCATGAATCTTGCGTATTTACATAGAATTAGGTGTATTCGATCTCATATTATGTCTCATACGCGTATTTACATAGAATTAGGTGTTTTCGATCTCATATGAGCTGTAACGGCTACAGCGAGCGCAACACTCAATCGTTCAATTTTGTTATAAGGCGACTTTGCATTCTTTTGAGGCTTATTTCGCGGCTCGAAACGCATGAATCTTGCATATTTGCATAGAATAGAGTGTTTTTGATCTTATATTACGAGTTGGAACGGCTACACCGAGCGCAAAACGCAATTGTTCGATTACGTTATAAAGCGACTTTGCATTCGTTTGGGGCTTGTTTAGCGGCTCGAAACGCATGAATCTTGCGCATTTGCATAGAATGAAGTGTTTTCTATCTCATAATACGAGCTGGAACGCCTAAAGCGAGCGCAAAACTCTATCGTTCGATTTCGTTATAAAGCGACTTTGTATTCGTTTGGGGCTTGTTTTGCAGCTCATAAGGCATGAATCTTGCGTATTAGCATAGAATGAAGTGTTTCTGATCTCATAATACGAGCTGGAACGGCTACAGCGAGCGCGAAACTCAATCGTTCGATTTCGTTGTAAAGCGACTTTGCATTCGTTTGGGGCTTCTTTGGCGGCTCTAAACGCATGAATCTTGCGCATTTGCATAGAATGAAGTGTTTTCGATCTCATAATACGAGCTGGAACGCCTAAAGCGAGCGCAAAACTCTATCGTTCGATTTCGTTATAAAGCGACTTTTCATTAGTTTGGGGCTTGTTTGGCGGCACGAAACGCATGAATCTTGCGTGTTTGCATAGAATGAAGTGTTTTCGATCTCATAATACGATCTGGAACGTCTACAGCGAACGCAAAACTCAATCGTTCGATTTTGTTATAAAGCGACTTTGCATTCGTTTGGGGCTTGTTTCTCGGCTCGAAACGCATGAGTCTTGCGTATTTGCAGAGAATGAAGTAATTTTGATCTCGTAATAAGAGCTGGAACGGCTACAGCGAGCACAAAACTCAATCGTGCGATTTCGTTATAAAGCGACTTTGCATTCGTTTGGGGCTTCTTTGGCGGCTCTAAACGCATGAATCTTGCGTATTTACATAGAATGAAGTGTTTTTGATCTTATTTTACGAGCTGGAACGACTGCTGCGGGTGTAAAACTCAAATCATCGATTTCATTATAAATGGACTTTTTATTCGTTTGGGGCTTGTTTGGCGGCTCTAAACGCATGAATCTTGCGTATGTGCATAGAATGAAGCGTTTTCGATCTCATAATACGATCTGGAACGTCTACAGCGAACGCAAAACTCAATCGTTCGATTTCGTTATAAAGCGACTTTGCATTCGTTTGGGGCTTGTTTCTCGGCTCGAAACGCATGAGTCTTGCGTATTTGCAGAGAATGAAGTAATTTTGATCTCGTAATACGAGCTGGAACGCCTAAAGCGAGCGCAAAACTCTATCGTTCGATTTCGTTATAAAGCGACTTTGTATTCGTTTGGGGCTTGTTTTGCAGCTCGAAAGGCATGAATCTTGCGTATTTGCATAGAATGAAGTGTTTCTGATCTCATAATACGAGCTGGAGCGGCTACAGCGAGCACAAAACTCAATCGTGCGATTTCGTTATAAAGCGACTTTGCATTCGTTTGGGGCTTCTTTGGCGGCTCTAAACGCATGAATCTTGCGTATTTACATAGAATTAGGTGTTTTCGATCTCATATTATGAGCTGTAACGGCTACAGCGAGCGCAACACTCAATCGTTCAATTTTGTTATAAGGCGACTTTGCATTCGTTTGGGGCTTATTTCGCGGCTCGAAACGCATGAATCTTGCATATTTGCATAGAATAGAGTGTTTTTGATCTTATATTACGAGTTGGAACGGCTACACCGAGCGCAAAACGCAATTGTTCGATTTCGTTATAAAGCGACTTTGCATTCGTTTGGGGCTTGTTTAGCGGCTCGAAACGCATGAATCTTGCGCATTTGCATAGAATGAAGTGTTTTCGATCTCATAATACGAGCTGGAACGCCTAAAGCGCGCGCAAAACTCTATCGTTCGATTTCGTTATAAAGCGACTTTGTATTCGTTTGGGGCTTGTTTGGCGGCACGAAACGCATGAATCTTGCGTATTTGCATAGAATGAAGTGTTTTCGATCTCATAATACGATCTGGAACGTCTACAGCGAACGCAAAACTCAATCGTTCGATTTCGTTATAAAGCGACTTTGCATTCGTTTGGGGCTTGTTTCTCGGCTCGAAACGCATGAGTCTTGCGTATTTGCAGAGAATGAAGTAATTTTGATCTCGTAATAAGAGCTGGAACGGCTACAGCGAGCACAAAACTCAATCGTGCGATTTCGTTATAAAGCGACTTTGCATTCGTTTGGGGCTTCTTTGGCGGCTCTAAACGCATGAATCTTGCGTATTTACATAGAATTAGGTGTTTTCGATCTCATATTATGTCTCATACGCGTATTTACATAGAATTAGGTGTTTTCGATCTCATATGAGCTGTAACGGCTACAGCGAGCGCAACACTCAATCGTTCAATTTTGTTATAAGGCGACTTTGCATTCGTTTGGGGCTTATTTCGCGGCTCGAAACGCATGAATTTTGCATATTTGCATAGAATAGAGTGTTTTTGATCTTATATTACGAGTTGGAACGGCTACACCGAGCGCAAAACGCAATTGTTCGATTCCGTTATAAAGCGACTTTGCATTCGTTTGGGGCTTGTTTAGCAGCTCGAAACGCATGAATCTTGCGCATTTGCATAGAATAAAGTGTTTTCGATCTCATAATACGAGCTGGAACGCCTAAAGCGAGCGCAAAACTCTATCGTTCGATTTCGTTATAAAGCGACTTTTCATTCGTTTGGGGCTTGTTTGGCGGCACGAAACGCATGAATCTTGCGTATTTGCATAGAATGAGGTGTTTTTCAACTCATAATACGAGCTGGAACGGCTGCAGCGAGCAGAAAACTCAATCGTTCGATTACGTTATAAAGCGACTTTGCATTTGTTTGGGGCTTGTTTGTGGGATCGAAACGCATGAATCTTGCGTGTTTGCGTAGAATGAAGTGTTTTCGATCTCATAATACGATCTGGAACGTCTACAGCGAACGCAAAACTCAATCGTTTGATTTCGTTAGAAAGCGACTTTGCATTCGTTTGGGGCTTGTTTCTCGGCTCGAAACGCATGAGTCTTGCGTATTTGCAGAGAATGAAGTAATTTTGATCTCGTAATACGAGCTGGAACGCCTAAAGCGAGCGCAAAACTCTATCGTTCGATTTCGTTATAAAGCGACTTTGTATTCGTTTGGGGCTTGTTTTGCAGCTCGAAAGGCATGAATCTTGCGCATTTGCATAGAATAAAGTGTTTTCGATCTCATAATACGAGCTGGAACGCCTACAGCGAGCGCAAAACTCTATCGTTCGATTTCGTTATAAAGCGACTTTTCATTAGTTTGGGGCTTGTTTGGCGGCACGAAACGCATGAATCTTGCGTGTTTGCATAGAATGAAGTGTTTTCGATCTCATAATACGATCTGGAACGTCTACACCGAACGCAAAACTCAATCGTTCGATTTTGTTATAAAGCGACTTTGCATTCGTTTGGGGCTTGTTTCTCGGCTCGAAACGCATGAGTCTTGCGTATTTGCAGAGAATGAAGTGTTTTTGATCTTATTTTACGAGCTGGAACGGCTACAGCGAGCGCGAAACTCAATCGTTCGATTTCGTTGTAAAGCGACTTTGCATTCGTTTGGGGTTTGTTTGGCGGCTCTAAACGCATGAATCTTGCGTATGTGCATAGAATGAAGCGTTTTCGATCTTAAAATACGAGCTGGAACGGCTACAGCGAGCGCAAAACTCTATCGTTCGATTTCGTTATAAAGCGACTTTTCATTCGTTTGGGGCTTGTTTGGCGGCACGAAACGCATGAATCTTGCGTATTTGCATAGAATGAGGTGTTTTTCAACTCATAATACGAGCTGAAACGGCTGCAGCGAGCCCAAAACTCAATCGTTCGATTACGTTATAAAGCGACTTTGTATTCGTTTGGGGCTTGTTTTGCAGCTCGAAAGGCATGAATCTTGCGTATTTGCATATAATGAAGTGTTTCTGATCTCATAATACGAGCTGGAGCGGCTACAGCGAGCGCGAAACTCAATCGTTCGATTTCGTTATAAAGCGACTTTGTATTCGTTTGGGGCTTCTTTGGCGGCTCTAAACGCATGAATCTTGCGTACTTACATAGAATGAAGTGTTTTTGATCTTATTTTACGAGCTGGAACGACTGCTGCGGGTGTAAAACTCAAATCATCGATTTCATTATAAATGGACTTTTTATTCGTTTGGGGCTTGTTTGGCGGCTCTAAACGCATGAATCTTGCGTATGTGCATAGAATGAAGCGTTTTCGATCTTAAAATACGAGCAGGAACGGCTACAGCGAGCGCAAAACTCAATCGTTCGATTTTGTTATAAGGCGAATTTGCATTCGTTTGGGGCTTGTTTGGCTGCTTGAAACGCATGAATCTTGCGCATTTGCATAGAATAAAGTGTTTTCGATCTCATAATACGAGCTGGAACGGCTACAGCGAGCGCAAAACTCTATCGTTCGATTTCGTTATAAAGCGACTTTTCATTCGTTTGGGGCTTGTTTGGCGGCACGAAACGCATGAATCTTGCGTATTTGCATAGAATGAGGTGTTTTTCAACTCATAATACGAGCTGGAACGGCTACAGCGAGCACAAAACTCAATCGTGCGATTTCGTTATAAAGCGACTTTGCATTCGTTTGGGGCTTCTTTGGCGGCTCTAAACGCATAAATCTTGCGTATTTACATAGAATTAGGTGTTTTCGATCTCATATTACGAGCTGAAACGGCTACAGCGAGCGCAACACTCAATCGTTCAATTTTGTTATAAGGCGACTTTGCATTCGTTTGGGGCTTATTTCGCGGCTCGAAACGCATGAATCTTGCATATTTGCATAGAATAGAGTGTTTTTGATCTTATATTACGAGTTGGAACGGCTACACCGAGCGCAAAACGCAATTGTTCGATTCCGTTATAAAGCGACTTTGCATTCGTTTGGGGCTTGTTTAGCGGCTCGAAACGCATGAATCTTGCGCATTTGCATAGAATGAAGTGTTTTCGATCTCATAATACGAGCTGGAACGCCTAAAGCGAGCGCAAAACTCTATCGTTCGATTTCGTTATAAAGCGACTTTGTATTCGTTTGGGGCTTGTTTGGCGGCACGAAACGCATGAATCTTGCGTATTTGCATAGAATGAAGTGTTTTCGATCTCATAATACGATCTGGAACGTCTACAGCGAACGCAAAACTCAATCGTTCGATTTCGTTCTAAAGCGACTTTGCATTCGTTTGGGGCTTGTTTCTCGGCTCGAAACGCATGAGTCTTGCGTATTTGCAGAGAATGAAGTAATTTTGATCTCGTAATAAGAGCTGGAACGGCTACAGCGAGCACAAAACTCAATCGTGCGATTTCGTTATAAAGCGACTTTGCATTCGTTTGGGGCTTCTTTGGCGGCTCTAAACGCATGAATCTTGCGTATTTACATAGAATAAAGTGTTTTTGATCTTATTTTACGAGCTGGAACGACTGCTGCGGGTGTAAAACTCAAATCATCGATTTCATTATAAATGGACTTTTTATTCGTTTGGGGCTTGTTTGGCGGCTCTAAACGCATGAATCTTGCGTATGTGCATAGAATGAAGCGTTTTCGATCTTAAAATACGAGCAGGAACGGCTACAGCGAGCGCAAAACTCAATCGTTCGATTTTGTTATAAGGCGAATTTGCATTCGTTTGGGGCTTGTATGGCTGCTTGAAACGCATGAATCTTGCGCATTTGCATAGAATAAAGTGTTTTCGATCTCATAATACGAGCTGGAACGCCTAAAGCGAGCAGAAAACTCAATCGTTCGATTACGTTATAAAGCGACTTTGCATTTGTTTGGGGCTTGTTTGTGGGATCGAAACGCATGAATCTTGCGTATTTGCATAGAATGAGGTGTTTTTCAACTCATAATACGAGCTGGAACGTCTACAGCGAACGCAAAACTCAATCGTTCGATTTCGTTAGAAAGCGACTTTGCATTCGTTTGGGGCTTGTTTCTCGGCTCGAAACGCATGAGTCTTGCGTATTTGCAGAGAATGAAGTAATTTTGATCTCGTAATACGAGCTGGAACGCCTAAAGCGAGCGCAAAACTCTATCGTTCGATTTCGTTATAAAGCGACTTTGTATTCGTTTGGGGCTTGTTTTGCAGCTCGAAAGGCATGAATCTTGCGCATTTGCATAGAATAAAGTGTTTTCGATCTCATAATACGAGCTGGAACGCCTACAGCGAGCGCAAAACTCTATCGTTCGATTTCGTTATAAAGCGACTTTTCATTAGTTTGGGGCTTGTTTGGCGGCACGAAACGCATGAATCTTGCGTGTTTGCATAGAATGAAGTGTTTTCGATCTCATAATACGATCTGGAACGTCTACAGCGAACGCAAAACTCAATCGTTCGATTTTGTTATAAAGCGACTTTGCATTCGTTTGGGGCTTGTTTCTCGGCTCGAAACGCATGAGTCTTGCGTATTTGCAGAGAATGAAGTAATTTTGATCTCGTAATAAGAGCTGGAACGGCTACAGCGAGCACAAAACTCAATCGTGCGATTTCGTTATAAAGCGACTTTGCATTCGTTTGGGGCTTCTTTGGCGGCTCTAAACGCATGAATCTTGCGTATTTACATAGAATTAGGTGTATTCGATCTCATATTATGTCTCATACGCGTATTTACATAGAATTAGGTGTTTTCGATCTCATATGAGCTGTAACGGCTACAGCGAGCGCAACACTCAATCGTTCAATTTTGTTATAAGGCGACTTTGCATTCTTTTGAGGCTTATTTCGCGGCTCGAAACGCATGAATCTTGCATATTTGCATAGAATAGAGTGTTTTTGATCTTATATTACGAGTTGGAACGGCTACACCGAGCGCAAAACGCAATTGTTCGATTACGTTATAAAGCGACTTTGCATTCGTTTGGGGCTTGTTTAGCGGCTCGAAACGCATGAATCTTGCGCATTTGCATAGAATGAAGTGTTTTCTATCTCATAATACGAGCTGGAACGCCTAAAGCGAGCGCAAAACTCTATCGTTCGATTTCGTTATAAAGCGACTTTGTATTCGTTTGGGGCTTGTTTTGCAGCTCGAAAGGCATGAATCTTGCGTATTAGCATAGAATGAAGTGTTTCTGATCTCATAATACGAGCTGGAACGGCTACAGCGAGCGCGAAACTCAATCGTTCGATTTCGTTGTAAAGCGACTTTGCATTCGTTTGGGGCTTCTTTGGCGGCTCTAAACGCATGAATCTTGCGTATTTACATAGAATAAAGTGTTTTTGATCTTATTTTACGAGCTGGAACGACTGCTGCGGGTGTAAAACTCAAATCATCGATTTCATTATAAATGGACTTTTTATTCGTTTGGGGCTTGTTTGGCAGCTCTAAACGCATGAATCTTGCGTATGTGCATAGAATGAAGCGTTTTCGATCTTAAAATACGAGCAGGAACGGCTACAGCGAGCGCAAAACTCAATCGTTCGATTTTGTTATAAGGCGAATTTGCATTCGTTTGGGGCTTGTTTGGCTGCTTGAAACGCATGAATCTTGCGCATTTGCATAGAATAAAGTGTTTTCGATCTCATAATACGAGCTGGAACGCCTAAAGCGAGCGCAAAACTCTATCGTTCGATTTCGTTATAAAGCGACTTTTCATTCGTTTGGGGCTTGTTTGGCGGCACGAAACGCATGAATCTTGCGTATTTGCATAGAATGAGGTGTTTTTCAACTCATAATACGAGCTGGAACGGCTGCAGCGAGCAGAAAACTCAATCGTTCGATTACGTTATAAAGCGACTTTGCATTTGTTTGGGGCTTGTTTGTGGGATCGAAACGCATGAATCTTGCATGTTTGCGTAGAATGAAGTGTTTTCGATCTCATAATACGATCTGGAACGTCTACAGCGAACGCAAAACTCAATCGTTCGATTTTGTTATAAAGCGACTTTGCATTCGTTTGGGGCTTGTTTCTCGGCTCGAAACGCATGAGTCTTGCGTATTTGCAGAGAATGAAGTAATTTTGATCTCGTAATAAGAGCTGGAACGGCTACAGCGAGCACAAAACTCAATCGTGCGATTTCGTTATAAAGCGACTTTGCATTCGTTTGGGGCTTCTTTGGCGGCTCTAAACGCATGAATCTTGCGTATTTACATAGAATTAGGTGTTTTCGATCTCATATTATGTCTCATACGCGTATTTACATAGAATTAGGTGTTTTCGATCTCATATGAGCTGTAACGGCTACAGCGAGCGCAACACTCAATCGTTCAATTTTGTTATAAGGCGACTTTGCATTCTTTTGGGGCTTATTTCGCGGCTCGAAACGCATGAATCTTGCATATTTGCATAGAATAGAGTGTTTTTGATCTTATATTACGAGTTGGAACGGCTACACCGAGCGCAAAACGCAATTGTTCGATTACGTTATAAAGCGACTTTGCATTCGTTTGGGGCTTGTTTAGCGGCTCGAAACGCATGAATCTTGCGCATTTGCATAGAATGAAGTGTTTTCGATCTCATAATACGAGCTGGAACGCCTACAGCGAGCGCAAAACTCTATCGTTCGATTTCGTTATAAAGCGACTTTGCATTTGTTGGGGCTTGTTTGTGGGCTCGAAACGCATGAATCTTGCGCATTTGCATAGAATGAAGTGTTTTCGATCTCATAATACGAGCTGGAACGCCTAAAGCGAGCGCAAAACTCTATCGTTCGATTTCGTTATAAAGCGACTTTTCATTAGTTTGGGGCTTGTTTGGCGGCACGAAACGCATGAATCTTGCGTGTTTGCATAGAATGAAGTGTTTTCGATCTCATAATACGATCTGGAACGTCTACAGCGAACGCAAAACTCAATCGTTCGATTTTGTTATAAAGCGACTTTGCATTCGTTTGGGGCTTGTTTCTCGGCTCGAAACGCATGAGTCTTGCGTATTTGCAGAGAATGAAGTAATTTTGATCTCGTAATAAGAGCTGGAACGGCTACAGCGAGCACAAAACTCAATCGTGCGATTTCGTTATAAAGCGACTTTGCATTCGTTTGGGGCTTCTTTGGCGGCTCTAAACGCATGAATCTTGCGTATTTACATAGAATGAAGTGTTTTTGATCTTATTTTACGAGCTGGAACGACTGCTGCGGGTGTAAAACTCAAATCATCGATTTCATTATAAATGGACTTTTTATTCGTTTGGGGCTTGTTTGGCGGCTCTAAACGCATGAATCTTGCGTATGTGCATAGAATGAAGCGTTTTCGATCTCATAATACGATCTGGAACGTCTACAGCGAACGCAAAACTCAATCGTTCGATTTCGTTATAAAGCGACTTTGCATTCGTTTGGGGCTTGTTTCTCGGCTCGAAACGCATGAGTCTTGCGTATTTGCAGAGAATGAAGTAATTTTGATCTCGTAATACGAGCTGGAACGCCTAAAGCGAGCGCAAAACTCTATCGTTCGATTTCGTTATAAAGCGACTTTGTATTCGTTTGGGGCTTGTTTTGCAGCTCGAAAGGCATGAATCTTGCGTATTTGCATAGAATGAAGTGTTTCTGATCTCATAATACGAGCTGGAGCGGCTACAGCGAGCACAAAACTCAATCGTGCGATTTCGTTATAAAGCGACTTTGCATTCGTTTGGGGCTTCTTTGGCGGCTCTAAACGCATGAATCTTGCGTATTTACATAGAATTAGGTGTTTTCGATCTCATATTATGAGCTGTAACGGCTACAGCGAGCGCAACACTCAATCGTTCAATTTTGTTATAAGGCGACTTTGCATTCGTTTGGGGCTTATTTCGCGGCTCGAAACGCATGAATCTTGCATATTTGCATAGAATAGAGTGTTTTTGATCTTATATTACGAGTTGGAACGGCTACACCGAGCGCAAAACGCAATTGTTCGATTTCGTTATAAAGCGACTTTGCATTCGTTTGGGGCTTGTTTAGCGGCTCGAAACGCATGAATCTTGCGCATTTGCATAGAATGAAGTGTTTTCGATCTCATAATACGAGCTGGAACGCCTAAAGCGCGCGCAAAACTCTATCGTTCGATTTCGTTATAAAGCGACTTTGTATTCGTTTGGGGCTTGTTTGGCGGCACGAAACGCATGAATCTTGCGTATTTGCATAGAATGAAGTGTTTTCGATCTCATAATACGATCTGGAACGTCTACAGCGAACGCAAAACTCAATCGTTCGATTTCGTTATAAAGCGACTTTGCATTCGTTTGGGGCTTGTTTCTCGGCTCGAAACGCATGAGTCTTGCGTATTTGCAGAGAATGAAGTAATTTTGATCTCGTAATAAGAGCTGGAACGGCTACAGCGAGCACAAAACTCAATCGTGCGATTTCGTTATAAAGCGACTTTGCATTCGTTTGGGGCTTCTTTGGCGGCTCTAAACGCATGAATCTTGCGTATTTACATAGAATTAGGTGTTTTCGATCTCATATTATGTCTCATACGCGTATTTACATAGAATTAGGTGTTTTCGATCTCATATGAGCTGTAACGGCTACAGCGAGCGCAACACTCAATCGTTCAATTTTGTTATAAGGCGACTTTGCATTCGTTTGGGGCTTATTTCGCGGCTCGAAACGCATGAATTTTGCATATTTGCATAGAATAGAGTGTTTTTGATCTTATATTACGAGTTGGAACGGCTACACCGAGCGCAAAACGCAATTGTTCGATTCCGTTATAAAGCGACTTTGCATTCGTTTGGGGCTTGTTTAGCAGCTCGAAACGCATGAATCTTGCGCATTTGCATAGAATAAAGTGTTTTCGATCTCATAATACGAGCTGGAACGCCTAAAGCGAGCGCAAAACTCTATCGTTCGATTTCGTTATAAAGCGACTTTTCATTCGTTTGGGGCTTGTTTGGCGGCACGAAACGCATGAATCTTGCGTATTTGCATAGAATGAGGTGTTTTTCAACTCATAATACGAGCTGGAACGGCTGCAGCGAGCAGAAAACTCAATCGTTCGATTACGTTATAAAGCGACTTTGCATTTGTTTGGGGCTTGTTTGTGGGATCGAAACGCATGAATCTTGCGTGTTTGCGTAGAATGAAGTGTTTTCGATCTCATAATACGATCTGGAACGTCTACAGCGAACGCAAAACTCAATCGTTTGATTTCGTTAGAAAGCGACTTTGCATTCGTTTGGGGCTTGTTTCTCGGCTCGAAACGCATGAGTCTTGCGTATTTGCAGAGAATGAAGTAATTTTGATCTCGTAATACGAGCTGGAACGCCTAAAGCGAGCGCAAAACTCTATCGTTCGATTTCGTTATAAAGCGACTTTGTATTCGTTTGGGGCTTGTTTTGCAGCTCGAAAGGCATGAATCTTGCGCATTTGCATAGAATAAAGTGTTTTCGATCTCATAATACGAGCTGGAACGCCTACAGCGAGCGCAAAACTCTATCGTTCGATTTCGTTATAAAGCGACTTTTCATTAGTTTGGGGCTTGTTTGGCGGCACGAAACGCATGAATCTTGCGTGTTTGCATAGAATGAAGTGTTTTCGATCTCATAATACGATCTGGAACGTCTACACCGAACGCAAAACTCAATCGTTCGATTTTGTTATAAAGCGACTTTGCATTCGTTTGGGGCTTGTTTCTCGGCTCGAAACGCATGAGTCTTGCGTATTTGCAGAGAATGAAGTGTTTTTGATCTTATTTTACGAGCTGGAACGGCTACAGCGAGCGCGAAACTCAATCGTTCGATTTCGTTGTAAAGCGACTTTGCATTCGTTTGGGGCTTGTTTGGCGGCTCTAAACGCATGAATCTTGCGTATGTGCATAGAATGAAGCGTTTTCGATCTTAAAATACGAGCTGGAACGGCTACAGCGAGCGCAAAACTCTATCGTTCGATTTCGTTATAAAGCGACTTTTCATTCGTTTGGGGCTTGTTTGGCGGCACGAAACGCATGAATCTTGCGTATTTGCATAGAATGAGGTGTTTTTCAACTCATAATACGAGCTGAAACGGCTGCAGCGAGCCCAAAACTCAATCGTTCGATTACGTTATAAAGCGACTTTGTATTCGTTTGGGGCTTGTTTTGCAGCTCGAAAGGCATGAATCTTGCGTATTTGCATATAATGAAGTGTTTCTGATCTCATAATACGAGCTGGAGCGGCTACAGCGAGCGCGAAACTCAATCGTTCGATTTCGTTATAAAGCGACTTTGTATTCGTTTGGGGCTTCTTTGGCGGCTCTAAACGCATGAATCTTGCGTACTTACATAGAATGAAGTGTTTTTGATCTTATTTTACGAGCTGGAACGACTGCTGCGGGTGTAAAACTCAAATCATCGATTTCATTATAAATGGACTTTTTATTCGTTTGGGGCTTGTTTGGCGGCTCTAAACGCATGAATCTTGCGTATGTGCATAGAATGAAGCGTTTTCGATCTTAAAATACGAGCAGGAACGGCTACAGCGAGCGCAAAACTCAATCGTTCGATTTTGTTATAAGGCGAATTTGCATTCGTTTGGGGCTTGTTTGGCTGCTTGAAACGCATGAATCTTGCGCATTTGCATAGAATAAAGTGTTTTCGATCTCATAATACGAGCTGGAACGGCTACAGCGAGCGCAAAACTCTATCGTTCGATTTCGTTATAAAGCGACTTTTCATTCGTTTGGGGCTTGTTTGGCGGCACGAAACGCATGAATCTTGCGTATTTGCATAGAATGAGGTGTTTTTCAACTCATAATACGAGCTGGAACGGCTACAGCGAGCACAAAACTCAATCGTGCGATTTCGTTATAAAGCGACTTTGCATTCGTTTGGGGCTTCTTTGGCGGCTCTAAACGCATAAATCTTGCGTATTTACATAGAATTAGGTGTTTTCGATCTCATATTACGAGCTGAAACGGCTACAGCGAGCGCAACACTCAATCGTTCAATTTTGTTATAAGGCGACTTTGCATTCGTTTGGGGCTTATTTCGCGGCTCGAAACGCATGAATCTTGCATATTTGCATAGAATAGAGTGTTTTTGATCTTATATTACGAGTTGGAACGGCTACACCGAGCGCAAAACGCAATTGTTCGATTCCGTTATAAAGCGACTTTGCATTCGTTTGGGGCTTGTTTAGCGGCTCGAAACGCATGAATCTTGCGCATTTGCATAGAATGAAGTGTTTTCGATCTCATAATACGAGCTGGAACGCCTAAAGCGAGCGCAAAACTCTATCGTTCGATTTCGTTATAAAGCGACTTTGTATTCGTTTGGGGCTTGTTTGGCGGCACGAAACGCATGAATCTTGCGTATTTGCATAGAATGAAGTGTTTTCGATCTCATAATACGATCTGGAACGTCTACAGCGAACGCAAAACTCAATCGTTCGATTTCGTTCTAAAGCGACTTTGCATTCGTTTGGGGCTTGTTTCTCGGCTCGAAACGCATGAGTCTTGCGTATTTGCAGAGAATGAAGTAATTTTGATCTCGTAATAAGAGCTGGAACGGCTACAGCGAGCACAAAACTCAATCGTGCGATTTCGTTATAAAGCGACTTTGCATTCGTTTGGGGCTTCTTTGGCGGCTCTAAACGCATGAATCTTGCGTATTTACATAGAATTAGGTGTTTTCGATCTCATATTATGTCTCATACGCGTATTTACATAGAATTAGGTGTTTTCGATCTCATATGAGCTGTAACGGCTACAGCGAGCGCAACACTCAATCGTTCAATTTTGTTATAAGGCGACTTTGCATTCGTTTGGGGCTTATTTCGCGGCTCGAAACGCATGAATTTTGCATATTTGCATAGAATAGAGTGTTTTTGATCTTATATTACGAGTTGGAACGGCTACACCGAGCGCAAAACGCAATTGTTCGATTCCGTTATAAAGCGACTTTGCATTCGTTTGGGGCTTGTTTAGCAGCTCGAAACGCATGAATCTTGCGCATTTGCATAGAATAAAGTGTTTTCGATCTCATAATACGAGCTGGAACGCCTAAAGCGAGCGCAAAACTCTATCGTTCGATTTCGTTATAAAGCGACTTTTCATTCGTTTGGGGCTTGTTTGGCGGCACGAAACGCATGAATCTTGCGTATTTGCATAGAATGAGGTGTTTTTCAACTCATAATACGAGCTGGAACGGCTGCAGCGAGCAGAAAACTCAATCGTTCGATTACGTTATAAAGCGACTTTGCATTTGTTTGGGGCTTGTTTGTGGGATCGAAACGCATGAATCTTGCGTGTTTGCGTAGAATGAAGTGTTTTCGATCTCATAATACGATCTGGAACGTCTACAGCGAACGCAAAACTCAATCGTTTGATTTCGTTAGAAAGCGACTTTGCATTCGTTTGGGGCTTGTTTCTCGGCTCGAAACGCATGAGTCTTGCGTATTTGCAGAGAATGAAGTAATTTTGATCTCGTAATACGAGCTGGAACGCCTAAAGCGAGCGCAAAACTCTATCGTTCGATTTCGTTATAAAGCGACTTTGTATTCGTTTGGGGCTTGTTTTGCAGCTCGAAAGGCATGAATCTTGCGCATTTGCATAGAATAAAGTGTTTTCGATCTCATAATACGAGCTGGAACGCCTACAGCGAGCGCAAAACTCTATCGTTCGATTTCGTTATAAAGCGACTTTTCATTAGTTTGGGGCTTGTTTGGCGGCACGAAACGCATGAATCTTGCGTGTTTGCATAGAATGAAGTGTTTTCGATCTCATAATACGATCTGGAACGTCTACACCGAACGCAAAACTCAATCGTTCGATTTTGTTATAAAGCGACTTTGCATTCGTTTGGGGCTTGTTTCTCGGCTCGAAACGCATGAGTCTTGCGTATTTGCAGAGAATGAAGTGTTTTTGATCTTATTTTACGAGCTGGAACGGCTACAGCGAGCGCGAAACTCAATCGTTCGATTTCGTTGTAAAGCGACTTTGCATTCGTTTGGGGCTTGTTTGGCGGCTCTAAACGCATGAATCTTGCGTATGTGCATAGAATGAAGCGTTTTCGATCTTAAAATACGAGCTGGAACGGCTACAGCGAGCGCAAAACTCTATCGTTCGATTTCGTTATAAAGCGACTTTTCATTCGTTTGGGGCTTGTTTGGCGGCACGAAACGCATGAATCTTGCGTATTTGCATAGAATGAGGTGTTTTTCAACTCATAATACGAGCTGAAACGGCTGCAGCGAGCCCAAAACTCAATCGTTCGATTACGTTATAAAGCGACTTTGTATTCGTTTGGGGCTTGTTTTGCAGCTCGAAAGGCATGAATCTTGCGTATTTGCATATAATGAAGTGTTTCTGATCTCATAATACGAGCTGGAGCGGCTACAGCGAGCGCGAAACTCAATCGTTCGATTTCGTTATAAAGCGACTTTGTATTCGTTTGGGGCTTCTTTGGCGGCTCTAAACGCATGAATCTTGCGTACTTACATAGAATGAAGTGTTTTTGATCTTATTTTACGAGCTGGAACGACTGCTGCGGGTGTAAAACTCAAATCATCGATTTCATTATAAATGGACTTTTTATTCGTTTGGGGCTTGTTTGGCGGCTCTAAACGCATGAATCTTGCGTATGTGCATAGAATGAAGCGTTTTCGATCTTAAAATACGAGCAGGAACGGCTACAGCGAGCGCAAAACTCAATCGTTCGATTTTGTTATAAGGCGAATTTGCATTCGTTTGGGGCTTGTTTGGCTGCTTGAAACGCATGAATCTTGCGCATTTGCATAGAATAAAGTGTTTTCGATCTCATAATACGAGCTGGAACGGCTACAGCGAGCGCAAAACTCTATCGTTCGATTTCGTTATAAAGCGACTTTTCATTCGTTTGGGGCTTGTTTGGCGGCACGAAACGCATGAATCTTGCGTATTTGCATAGAATGAGGTGTTTTTCAACTCATAATACGAGCTGGAACGGCTACAGCGAGCACAAAACTCAATCGTGCGATTTCGTTATAAAGCGACTTTGCATTCGTTTGGGGCTTCTTTGGCGGCTCTAAACGCATAAATCTTGCGTATTTACATAGAATTAGGTGTTTTCGATCTCATATTACGAGCTGAAACGGCTACAGCGAGCGCAACACTCAATCGTTCAATTTTGTTATAAGGCGACTTTGCATTCGTTTGGGGCTTATTTCGCGGCTCGAAACGCATGAATCTTGCATATTTGCATAGAATAGAGTGTTTTTGATCTTATATTACGAGTTGGAACGGCTACACCGAGCGCAAAACGCAATTGTTCGATTCCGTTATAAAGCGACTTTGCATTCGTTTGGGGCTTGTTTAGCGGCTCGAAACGCATGAATCTTGCGCATTTGCATAGAATGAAGTGTTTTCGATCTCATAATACGAGCTGGAACGCCTAAAGCGAGCGCAAAACTCTATCGTTCGATTTCGTTATAAAGCGACTTTGTATTCGTTTGGGGCTTGTTTGGCGGCACGAAACGCATGAATCTTGCGTATTTGCATAGAATGAAGTGTTTTCGATCTCATAATACGATCTGGAACGTCTACAGCGAACGCAAAACTCAATCGTTCGATTTCGTTCTAAAGCGACTTTGCATTCGTTTGGGGCTTGTTTCTCGGCTCGAAACGCATGAGTCTTGCGTATTTGCAGAGAATGAAGTAATTTTGATCTCGTAATAAGAGCTGGAACGGCTACAGCGAGCACAAAACTCAATCGTGCGATTTCGTTATAAAGCGACTTTGCATTCGTTTGGGGCTTCTTTGGCGGCTCTAAACGCATGAATCTTGCGTATTTACATAGAATAAAGTGTTTTTGATCTTATTTTACGAGCTGGAACGACTGCTGCGGGTGTAAAACTCAAATCATCGATTTCATTATAAATGGACTTTTTATTCGTTTGGGGCTTGTTTGGCGGCTCTAAACGCATGAATCTTGCGTATGTGCATAGAATGAAGCGTTTTCGATCTTAAAATACGAGCAGGAACGGCTACAGCGAGCGCAAAACTCAATCGTTCGATTTTGTTATAAGGCGAATTTGCATTCGTTTGGGGCTTGTATGGCTGCTTGAAACGCATGAATCTTGCGCATTTGCATAGAATAAAGTGTTTTCGATCTCATAATACGAGCTGGAACGCCTAAAGCGAGCAGAAAACTCAATCGTTCGATTACGTTATAAAGCGACTTTGCATTTGTTTGGGGCTTGTTTGTGGGATCGAAACGCATGAATCTTGCGTATTTGCATAGAATGAGGTGTTTTTCAACTCATAATACGAGCTGGAACGTCTACAGCGAACGCAAAACTCAATCGTTCGATTTCGTTAGAAAGCGACTTTGCATTCGTTTGGGGCTTGTTTCTCGGCTCGAAACGCATGAGTCTTGCGTATTTGCAGAGAATGAAGTAATTTTGATCTCGTAATACGAGCTGGAACGCCTAAAGCGAGCGCAAAACTCTATCGTTCGATTTCGTTATAAAGCGACTTTGTATTCGTTTGGGGCTTGTTTTGCAGCTCGAAAGGCATGAATCTTGCGCATTTGCATAGAATAAAGTGTTTTCGATCTCATAATACGAGCTGGAACGCCTACAGCGAGCGCAAAACTCTATCGTTCGATTTCGTTATAAAGCGACTTTTCATTAGTTTGGGGCTTGTTTGGCGGCACGAAACGCATGAATCTTGCGTGTTTGCATAGAATGAAGTGTTTTCGATCTCATAATACGATCTGGAACGTCTACAGCGAACGCAAAACTCAATCGTTCGATTTTGTTATAAAGCGACTTTGCATTCGTTTGGGGCTTGTTTCTCGGCTCGAAACGCATGAGTCTTGCGTATTTGCAGAGAATGAAGTAATTTTGATCTCGTAATAAGAGCTGGAACGGCTACAGCGAGCACAAAACTCAATCGTGCGATTTCGTTATAAAGCGACTTTGCATTCGTTTGGGGCTTCTTTGGCGGCTCTAAACGCATGAATCTTGCGTATTTACATAGAATTAGGTGTATTCGATCTCATATTATGTCTCATACGCGTATTTACATAGAATTAGGTGTTTTCGATCTCATATGAGCTGTAACGGCTACAGCGAGCGCAACACTCAATCGTTCAATTTTGTTATAAGGCGACTTTGCATTCTTTTGAGGCTTATTTCGCGGCTCGAAACGCATGAATCTTGCATATTTGCATAGAATAGAGTGTTTTTGATCTTATATTACGAGTTGGAACGGCTACACCGAGCGCAAAACGCAATTGTTCGATTACGTTATAAAGCGACTTTGCATTCGTTTGGGGCTTGTTTAGCGGCTCGAAACGCATGAATCTTGCGCATTTGCATAGAATGAAGTGTTTTCTATCTCATAATACGAGCTGGAACGCCTAAAGCGAGCGCAAAACTCTATCGTTCGATTTCGTTATAAAGCGACTTTTCATTCGTTTGGGGCTTGTTTGGCGGCACGAAACGCATGAATCTTGCGTATTTGCATAGAATGAGGTGTTTTTCAACTCATAATACGAGCTGGAACGGCTGCAGCGAGCAGAAAACTCAATCGTTCGATTACGTTATAAAGCGACTTTGCATTTGTTTGGGGCTTGTTTGTGGGCTCGAAACGCATGAATCTTGCGTGTTTGCATAGAATGAAGTGTTTTCGATCTCATAATACGATCTGGAACGTCTACAGCGAACGCAAAACTCAATCGTTCGATTTCGTTATAAAGCGACTTTGCATTCGTTTGGGGCTTGTTTCTCGGCTCGAAACGCATGAGTCTTGCGTATTTGCAGAGAATGAAGTAATTTTGATCTCGTAATACGAGCTGGAACGCCTAAAGCGAGCGCAAAACTCTATCGTTCGATTTCGTTATAAAGCGACTTTGTATTCGTTTGGGGCTTGTTTTGCAGCTCGAAAGGCATGAATCTTGCGCATTTGCATAGAATAAAGTGTTTTCGATCTCATAATACGATCTGGAACGTCTACAGCGAACGCAAAACTCAATCGTTCGATTTTGTTATAATGCGACTTTGCATTCGTTTGGGGCTTGTTTCTCGGCTCGAAACGCATGAGTCTTGCGCATTTGCATAGAATGAAGTGTTTTTGATCTTATAATACGAGCTGGAACGTCTTCTGCGGGCGTAAAACTCAATCGTTCGATTTCGTTATAAAGCGACTTTGTATTCGTTTGGGGCTTGTTTGGCGGCTCTAAACGCATGAATGTTGCGTATGTGCATAGAATTAAGTGTTTTCGATCTCATATTACGAGCTGTAACGGCTACAGCGAGCGCAAAACTCAATCGTTCGATTTTTTGATAAGGCGACTTTGCATTCGTTTGGAGCTTGTTTGGCTGCTCAAAACGCGCGAATCTTGCGTATTTGCATAAAATAAAGTAATTTTGATCTCATAAAACGAACTGGAACGGCTACAGCGAGCGCAAAACTCAATCGTTCGATTTTGTTATAAGGCGAATTTTCATTCGTTTGGGGCTTGTTTGGCGGCACGAAACGCATGAATCTTGCGTATTTGCATAGAATGAGGTGTTTTTCAACTCATAATACGAGCTGAAACGGCTGCAGCGAGCCCAAAACTCAATCGTTCGATTACGTTATAAAGCGACTTTGTATTCGTTTGGGGCTTGTTTTGCAGCTCGAAAGGCATGAATCTTGCGTATTTGCATATAATGAAGTGTTTCTGATCTCATAATACGAGCTGGAGCGGCTACAGCGAGCGCGAAACTCAATCGTTCGATTTCGTTGTAAAGCGACTTTGCATTCGTTTGGGGCTTGTTTGGCGGCTCTAAACGCATGAATCTTGCGTATTTACATAGAATGAAGTGTTTTTGATCTTATTTTACGAGCTGGAACGACTGCTGCGGGTGTAAAACTCAAATCATCGATTTCATTATAAATGGAATTTTTTATTCGTTTGGGGCTTGTTTGGCGGCTATAAACGCATGAATCTTGCGTATGTGCATAGAATGAAGCGTTTTCGATCTTAAAATACGAGCTGGAACGGCTACAGCGAGCGCAAAACTCAATCGTTCGATTTTTTTATAAGGCGACTTTGCATTCGTTTGGGGCTTGTTTGGCTGCTCGAAACGCATGAATCTTGCGCATTTGCATAGAATAAAGTGTTTTCGATCTCATAATACGAGCTGGAACGCCTACAGCGAGCGCAAAACTTTATCGTTCGATTTCGTTATAAAGCGACTTTTCATTAGTTTGGGGCTTGTTTGGCGGCACGAAACGCATGAATCTTGCGTGTTTGCATAGAATGAAGTGTTTTCGATCTCATAATACGATCTGGAACGTCTACAGCGAACGCAAAACTCAATCGTTCGATTTTGTTATAAAGCGACTTTGCATTCGTTTGGGGCTTGTTTCTCGGCTCGAAACGCATGAGTCTTGCGTATTTGCAGAGAATGAAGTAATTTTGATCTCGTAATAAGAGCTGGAACGGCTACAGCGAGCACAAAACTCAATCGTGCGATTTCGTTATAAAGCGACTTTGCATTCGTTTGGGGCTTCTTTGGCGGCTCTAAACGCATGAATCTTGCGTATTTACATAGAATGAAGTGTTTTTGATCTTATTTTACGAGCTGGAACGACTGCTGCGGGTGTAAAACTCAAATCATCGATTTCATTATAAATGGACTTTTTATTCGTTTGGGGCTTGTTTGGCGGCTCTAAACGCATGAATCTTGCGTATGTGCATAGAATGAAGCGTTTTCGATCTTAAAATACGAGCAGGAACGGCTACAGCGAGCGCAAAACTCAATCGTTCGATTTTGTTATAAGGCGAATTTGCATTCGTTTGGGGCTTGTTTGGCTGCTTGAAACGCATGAATCTTGCGCATTTGCATTAGAATAAAGTGTTTTCGATCTCATAATACGAGCTGGAACGCCTAAAGCGAGCGCAATACTCTATCGTTCGATTTCGTTATAAAGCGACTTTTCATTCGTTTGGGGCTTGTTTGGCAGCACGAAACGCATGAATCTTGCGTATTTGCATAGAATGAGGTGTTTTTCAACTCGTAATACGAGCTGGAACGGCTGCAGCGAGCAGAAAACTCAATCGTTCGATTACGTTATAAAGCGACTTTGCATTTGTTTGGGGCTTGTTTGTGGGCTCGAAACGCATGAATCTTGCGTGTTTGCATAGAATGAAGTGTTTTCGATCTCATAATACGATCTGGAACGTCTACAGCGAACGCAAAACTCAATCGTTCGATTTCGTTATAAAGCGACTTTGCATTCGTTTGGGGCTTGTTTCTCGGCTCGAAACGCATGAGTCTTGCGTATTTGCAGATAATGAAGTAATTTTGATCTCGTAATAAGAGCTGGAACGGCTACAGCGAGCACAAAACTCAATCGTGAGATTTCGTTATAAAGCGACTTTGCATTCGTTTGGGGCTTCTTTGGCGGCTCTAAACGCATGAATCTTGCGTATTTACATAGAATGAAGTGTTTTTGATCTTATTTTACGAGCTGGAACAACTGCTGCGGGTGTAAAACTCAAATCATCGATTTCATTATGAATGGACTTTTCATTCGTTTGGGGCTTGTTTGGCGGCTCTAAACGCATGAATCTTGCGTATGTGCTGTTACATCTCGTCATAATTTATCGCCTAGAAGACGATCTATTTTTAATATATACAATCTCTTGTCACGGGTCCACACACTCCATAGAGTTGGGCACACTTACGGGAACTATATATCCCTCGGCACTTCGCCGTCTCAAGTAAACATAGGGGAACTGTCGCATCGACGCGGGAGTCCTATTTTCTAGTATTCTATGGGCTAAACCCCGTGCCAATTGTATACTGGTGCCTTTGGTACCGCAATGACACCCGAAAATCGCATTGTGCGCATTTCGACTCCCTCGAAGCTAGTTTCCAAGAAAGATAGATTTAAAAATATCTCCATATGAAGCATAGGAGCGATCTAGTATAAAAAGCGTATGCGCTACGCTCAAATCAGTTATTCCTACCGACACCACCGTGCTGCTACATAATCTACGAGACTCCGAAGAGCGAGCAAAGCTCTGTACGACGAAACTCTGTACGATAGCCCTGCGAGGCTAAGTCTTCGGACATCGACATAGTCTGGTCGAGTAATCTACGAGAACCTGTACATCATCTGGCTTCGAGAAAATAAAATATAATTTCCGTGAGTACTAAACTGAATCATCGAGTCTACATTTGTTCTGCATGCTCTACGACGTGCGAGGGGCTAAGAAGTCTCAAGTATCCTCTCAACGCATCGCTCATCTACAAGGCAGTGTAAGGCGAGGTCTCCGTCCCTGATGTAAAGGGCCAACGCCTTGACTCGAAAGAGAGACCGCCGTTGCGTTTCCCTCAGCGCGAACTCACCGAGAGCTCGACGGGACGTAACACAATAAAAATTTGGTGTCAGAAGTGGGATTTGAACGCCCTCATTGCCATGAGAAATGAAGCATGACGCTTGATAGAACGCCACTGAAAGGCACCGGAGAAGAGACACCTGACCCATCTAGTAATCCACGCATGAGCACTGCTCACGTAGCTCGAGATAATACTAGTACAGGTAACGCAGCAGGTGCAAGTAACGGGGATAACTCAAATCAAGAACAGGCAGAAGATCGACCATTGCTGGATCTAGATAATTCAATTTCGAACGATCTGAATGATCCGAATAATCTAAACGATCCGAACAATCTGAACAATCAAGTAAATCTTGGTCAACAAGCGTTACAGGAAATACAAGCATTGCAAGTAGGTATCGACAACCTAGCTGTTAATATGGCTGTACCCCCAGTCTCCGTCAAGTACGCACTCGAAGCAGTACCCATATTCGACGGACGCAACATTCCGTTGTCACACTTTATTGAGGGATGCGAGGAGGCTCAGCAGATGTTGCCCCAAGAGGCACAGGCGAACCTCGCACTCATACTAAGGAACAAGCTAAGGGGAGAAGCACGCCGAGCAGTGCACGGAGTAACGCTAAACACTGTCCCAGCATTTATGGACTTCCTGAAAACACTCTATCTACCCGCAAAGTCTGTATACCAGCTGCAGGGAGAATTGGGAAGAATATTCCAGCACGATGACGAAGCAGTTCTCACCTATTCTAACCGGGTAAAAGACATCGGGAATAGAATAAGCGATGCTTATAAACAAAGCCACGACGGCGTAGTGGATGACGCTTTCAAACAAAGCCTCGATGTCGATCTGGTCGAATGCTTTAACAGAGGACTCAAACCAGAGATTGAAAACAAAATAACCAGAGATAGATCATTCAGCGAAACAATGAAAGAAGCAATAGATATTGAAAGGAAGGAGCAAGCTAAAAGTGTATTACGAAATTCACGGTTTTCCAAATTTAATAACTACAATCAACTCTTAACCCGCAGAGACAAAATTCACCACATCCAAGAAAGCAAACAGTGCTCAAGCTGTGGCAAATATGGGCACAACAGCGAAAATTGTCGATCTAATCCGCGAAGTTTGCAATCACCGGAAAGGGGTGGCAACCGCGATTCACGCTCAGACCGTAACAGTTTTCAAAGACAGCAAAATAATAATAACAATTATCGTCGTTATCAGGACTCCAGAGGTACAGAACGAAATGACGGTTTTGCTTACAATTCAAATTCGAGACAAAGAATAACATGCCGTTTTTGCAAAAATATTGGACACAGCATCAACGAGTGTCGCAAACTGGAGTACTGGTCCAACCAGAAAACTCGCGGAAATACTTCGTCAAATAATCAAGTAAGTGAACCACGAGAGAATTCGCAACAACGCTCTGTAAAACACCCACGATCCGAAGAAGGTACTAACCAAGCGACAAGGGTAGCTACAGCGCTACTAAACCGCGGAAGTAATGTACCAGTCGTGAAGGTGGACTCAAAAGACTTTTTGGAACCAACATTGCTAATGATTGACACAGGATCTTCTCTGAATTTAATTAAAAGTAAACACGTAGCGCCTCACGTGCAAGTGGATAAATCAGATATTGTTCAAATCAGTGGTATAACGAAAGACTACGTCAGTACACTGGGGAGAACGGAGATACACATACACGATTCCGAAGTCACTTTCCATCTGGTAAAGGATGATTTCCCTATCGAGGACGATGGACTCATCGGCTCAGAGTTCTTCCGTACTTACCACGCTGACGTGTCATATTCTGATCGATGCCTGAGATGGGGTATTAATTCCATCCCCTTTATGAAGCTCGAAACAATTATAGTTCCAGCGCGAACTAAAGGGCATTTCTACGTTCGGGTCGCTAACCCAGAAGTAAAGGTTGGCTACGTACCCCGACAATTCATATCAGAGGGAGTCTTCCTTGGCGAAGCCCTCGTCACAAACAACGATGGCAAGGCTCATCTATATTTAATTAATACCACGGACGAAGAAATCGAAGTCGCCGTACCGGTATTAAACATTGAACCCTACGAGGAATATACAAATGAAAACGATGCTTCTACAACCGAAACAGATGTTACTGTAAACAAACCAGGGGCCACGCCAGCTCTACTTTACGCAGCAGCAGGGTCCAACCAGCTATTGCTTGAAGCCAAGGAGCCACAAGCGCCTCAAGAAAAGGACAAGGCCAAAATACCGTGCGAAGATCACGAAGGGCCCACATATGAATCATTCAAAGATTCGGAATTATATGCGATTCCGGATAACACAAGCTCAAATGAAGCACAAAATGAAACCCACAACGTGGAAGAAATAAATAAAGGCAACGCAAAAACGACATACGGCGTACAGCAAAATGATCGAGTATCGCAAATCAAAAGCCTACTACGCCTGGATCATCTGAATCCAGAAGAAAAAGAGAGTATACAAATACACCTTGAAGAATTTCAAGACAGGTACTATCTACCTGGCGAAAAACTAAAATCTACAAATGTCCTAAAGCATCGCATAATTACGACCGACGAGGTCCCGATTAATTTTCGGCAATACAGATACCCTCCAACTCTAAAGGAGGAGATAAATCGTCAAGTCAACGATCTTCTAGACGGTGGAATAATACAACCGTCGACATCTCCATATAACTCGCCCGTATGGATCGTCCCCAAAAAGGCCGACTCCAAAGGCAACAAGCGGTGGCGAATGGTACTTGACTACCGCGCCCTTAACGAAAAAACTATAAGTGACGCATATCCACTGCCACTTATAAATGAGATACTAGACCAACTGGGAGGAGCAGTCTATTTCTCGACTTTTGACCTCGCATCTGGTTTTCACCAGATCGAGATGCATCCGGAGGACAGGCACAAGACTGCCTTCTCCACACCGTACGGCCACTACGAATTTGTTCGAATGCCGTTCGGATTAAAAAACGCTCCAGCTACTTTCCAACGACTTATGAACCAGGTACTTATGGGAGTCCAGGGCTCCGATGCATTCGTTTATCTGGACGATATCGTGATTTACGCTTCCACCCTGGAAGAACACGAATTAAAACTGGAAAGACTAATGAAGCGATTGAGAGGAGCACAACTTAAGCTCCAGCCTGACAAGTGCGAATTTTTGCGCCGAGAAGTTGCCTACCTCGGGCACATTATAGGAAAGGACGGAGTTAAACCCGATCCAGCAAAACTATCGGCAGTGAAAAATTTTCCGCGTCCAAGGAATGCGAAAAATATACGTCAATTTCTGGGACTCGCCGGCTACTACAGACGTTTTATAGACAACTTCTCTCAAATAGCTAGGCCGCTGACGATCCTCTTAAAAAAGGATGCCGCATTCAAGTGGCAAGAACAGCAGCAGGCCGCCTTCGAGACGCTACGGGACAAGCTATGCGAGGAGCCAGTACTGGAATACCCCGACTTTACCCAACCGTTCATAGTGACAACGGACGCATCTGGTACAGCAGTCGGAGGAATATTGAGTCAAGGACCTCTGGGTAAGGATCGCCCTATAGCATATACCTCGCGTGTACTAAACGACACCGAGCAAAAGTATAGTACATACGAAAAGGAGGCTGTGGCAATATTACATTCGATCTCGCAGTTCCGACCGTACCTCTACGGTAAACAATTCAAATTAGTAACTGATCACAAGCCTCTAGTTTGGATACATACGTCAAAGGATCCGACGTCACGCCTAACGCGCTGGCGCCTACGTCTCGAAGAATATGATTACGAAGTCGTCCACAAGGCTGGAAAAATGAATGTAAACGCCGACGCACTGTCACGCAACCCTTGCGAGGGCGTCTCAAGTGGAGACGAGCCGGAGTCTCGGCCGCAGCACGTGTATCCTATAAAGAAGCGTGCGAGGACGGTCGCAGACACAGTGGAGCCCGACGAGGATGACGAACCGTTAGCCACGCGACTACGGAAACGGGCTCAAGCATCTGCTTCAAAGGCACCTGCTAAGCAATCCACTAAACCCGCTAGTAATAAGCGGCCTGATGAGGAATCACAGGAACCAGCATGCCACACGCTGATTACAGATGATGCACCAATAGCATCACGACTTAGGAGCCGCGGAAATAAAAACGCTCCAACTAACTCCAATCAAGAGAAGCCTAGGGCAAAAGCAGTCCGACGGAAGGCCAACAGACAGGAATCACCTGTCGTGACTAGAGCGGAAAATGAAATTCCGCCACAAGGAAACGCGCTCTATGAAAATTCAATGCTCGCTAATCTCGGCGACGACGAAACATTCAGTATATCTGGGGAATCGGCGGAATATATATTCGATCGGTCCGACTCCGATTCCGAAAATAATTATCCGCAATATGAAGTTGTAGAGAAACCGGCAGAAATTTCAAGCAGCTTGCATATAACAAGCAACGAGCAGCTTTTTATGAGAAAGGATAACTATTTATACTTCCTTTCGGAAGCCGGAGAACCATGCGACGAAGGATCAAAAAGGTTGGCAGATCGACGATCACTACCAAAGTTTCGCAATCTTAGTCTCGGTAGTATCAGTGTGACCAAACATAATTCAAAGCATCACATTGCTATGGTTATAAGGAAGAAGAACGGGCCATTCGTTGACCACCACACGTTTTCCGCTATGCAGAAAGAACTTAAAAGAATTGTCAAAGGATTAGAATTGCGCTCTGTCAGTGTAGCAAAAACTAAGGAAATCGATAGCATGAAATGGGAGTATGTACTGGCTACACTGAAAAAAGCATTCGCTGGCACAGCAACAAAACTAATCGTCTGTTTGGGAATAATAAAATACCCGGAGCCAGCGGAACGAAAAGAAATTATTTGCGAGGCTCACGCTTCAGCAATGGGAGGTCACAAAGGAGTAACAAAGACCTACAACCGGATACGTCAGCGATACTACTGGGAGGACATGAAAAATAATATTAGTGAATATATCCAACACTATCTACCGTGTCACTTGAAGAAACTTGTACGCGTGAAAACTCGGCAGCCGATGATTATCACCGACACACCGGATTCGGCGTTCGACAAAATTTCTATGGATATTGTCGGACCCCTGCCACGCACAGTCAACGGGAATGAGTACATCCTCACTATGCAGGATCTCCTCACCAAGTACTCTCTCGCAGTGGCACTGCCAAGGGCCACTTCAGCGAACATCGCCGACGCTTTAATCAAGCATTGTATATGCATTTTCGGAGCACCCAAGACCGTTCTCACGGATCAGGGAGCTAATTTCTTGAGCTCATTAATGAAGGATGTCGCAAAGAAATTAAAAATAAAACAATGCCGAAGCACGGCCTTTCATCCGCAATCCAACGGATCATTGGAACGATCTCACCATTCCTTGGTAGAATATCTCAAGCAGTATGTAAACAGGGACGATGAGTGGGACGAGTGGCTCGAGCTCGCCACTTTCTCCTACAACACAAGTGTGCATGAAGGGACAAAGCACACGCCGTTCGAGCTCGTTTTTGGAAAACTCGCTCGTCAACCGTCTTACGACCCCCCGGCCGACAACGAGCCGAGCCGGACATATGGAGGCTATTTAGTCGAGCTAGCTACTAAACTCCACGACACGCAAGAGATAGCGAGGAACCATCTCGTAGCGGCTAAAGAACGCTCAAAAAAATATTATGATCGTAAAGTAAACGCACACGAATTTAACCTCGGCGACTGTGTATATTTACAGCGCGGTAAGAAGCAGGGAAAATTCGGCGACCACTATACCGGCCCTCACGAAATAATAGAAATCATGAGGGATGGAAATATAAAAATAAAAATCGGGCGCGATCCCCGCATCGTGCACCCCAACCGCCTACGCTACTCTCACATAGATCTTGGGGAGAGTAACGAGGAGGATTAGTTGAAGTTTACATACGATAAAACGCACGGTCTGCTCAGATGATACGGCAGGCACAAGAAGAGGGCCGCATCATCAACCTGCCGAAGACACCTGAGAAGCCCGGCGTCCCGACGGAAATAGCAGACCAGGCAGCTAGCACCAGCTCTGCTCAGCCGACATCGCAGCCCATCGCTAGCACCAGCCAGCAGTCATCAGCGAACAATCCGACGCATCAGGAAACCAACACGACCATGGAGACATGGCTGGACAGATTGGTCGCAGCTAATGACCGACTCCTGGAGGAAATCGTTTCGCCACTAATAGTGGTACTCGACTCTCCAGACGAGGAAATTCTCGGCATTTAAGTGCAACAGTTAAAGGAGAAGTTATGTGCCAAAAATTACTTAAGGACTATAAGTGCAATAGTATAAGAATAGTGCAGGAACGAGCCAAAAATCAAATCAAACGTGAGTAGTACAACCACAGATACACACAGTACAAACTTCTGCCTTATTATTAATATTTTTTCAAAGAGAAAATTTGAGTGAATAATCAAATATATAATCAAGTATATAATCAAACAAATATATATCTCAAGGCAAAAATATGGCCGTTTACTTAAAAAAAAAGGGGGAAAAAAAAATGTGTGTTTTAAATTACGTCTTCAATGATGCGTATATTATTCTCGTGTTAAGTCATTTCAAATCCGTAACACTCGTTTTAATGGGGGAGGTGTTACATCTCGACATAATTTATCGCCTAGAAGACGATCTATTTTTAATATATACAATCTCTTGTCACGGGTCCACACACTCCATAGAGTTGGGCACACTTACGGGAACTATATATCCCTCGGCACTTCGCCGTCTCAAGTAAACATAGGGGAACTGTCGCATCGACGCGGGAGTCCTATTTTCTAGTATTCTATGGGCTAAACCCCGTGCCAATTGTATACTGGTGCCTTTGGTACCGCAATGACACCCGAAAATCGCATTGTGCGCATTTCGACTCCCTCGAAGCTAGTTTCCAAGAAAGATAGATTTAAAAATATCTCCATATGAAGCATAGGAGCGATCTAGTATAAAAAGCGTATGCGCTACGCTCAAATCAGTTATTCCTACCGACACCACCGTGCTGCTACATAATCTACGAGACTCCGAAGAGCGAGCAAAGCTCTGTACGACGAAACTCTGTACGATAGCCCTGCGAGGCTAAGTCTTCGGACATCGACATAGTCTGGTCGAGTAATCTACGAGAACCTGTACATCATCTGGCTTCGAGAAAATAAAATATAATTTCCGTGAGTACTAAACTGAATCATCGAGTCTACATTTGTTCTGCATGCTCTACGACGTGCGAGGGGCTAAGAAGTCTCAAGTATCCTCTCAACGCATCGCTCATCTACAAGGCAGTGTAAGGCGAGGTCTCCGTCCCTGATGTAAAGGGCCAACGCCTTGACTCGAAAGAGAGACCGCCGTTGCGTTTCCCTCAGCGCGAACTCACCGAGAGCTCGACGGGACGTAACATGTGCATAGAATGAAGCGTTTTCGATCTTATAATACGAGCTGGAACGGCTACAGCGAGCGCAAAACTCTATCGTTCGATTTCGTTATAAAGCGACTTTGTATTCGTTTGGGGCTTGTTTTGCAGCTCGAAAGGCATGAATCTTGCGTATTTACATAGAATGAAGTGTTTTTGATCTTATTTTACGAGCTGGAACGACTGCTGCGGGTGTAAAACTCAAATCATCGATTTCATTATAAATGGACTTTTTATTCGTTTGGGGCTTGTTTGGCGGCTCTAAACGCATGAATCTTGCGTATGTGCATAGAATGAAGCGTTTTCGATCTTAAAATACGAGCAGGAACGGCTACAGCGAGCGCAAAACTAAATCGTTCGATTTTGTTATAAGGCGAATTTGCATTCGTTTGGGGCTTGTTTGGCTGCTCGAAACGCATGAATCTTGCGCATTTGCATAGAATAAAGTGTTTTCGATCTCATAATACGAGCTGGAACGCCTAAAGCGAGCGCAAAACTCTATCGTTCGATTTCGTTACAAAGCGACTTTTCATTCGTTTGGGGCTTGTTTGGCGGCACGAAACGCTTGAATCTTGCGTATTTGCATAGAATGAGGTGTTTTTCAACTCATAATACGAGCTGGAACGGCTGCAGCGAGCAGAAAACTCAATCGTTCGATTACGTTATAAAGCGACTTTGCATTTGTTTGGGGCTTGTTTGTGGGCTCGAAACGCATGAATCTTGCGTGTTTGCATAGAATGAAGTGTTTTCGATCTCATAATACGATCTGGAACGTCTACAGCGAACGCAAAACTCAATCGTTCGATTTCGTTATAAAGCGACTTTGCATTCGTTTGGGGCTTGTTTCTCGGCTCGAAACGCATGAGTCTTGCGTATTTGCAGAGAATGAAGTAATTTTGATCTCGTAATAAGAGCTGGAACGGCTACAGCGAGCACAAAACTCAATCGTGCGATTTCGTTATAAAGCGACTTTGCATTCGTTTGGGGCTTCTTTGGCGGCTCTAACCGCATGAATCTTGCGTATTTACATAGAATGAAGTGTTTTTGATCTTATTTTACGAGCTGGAACGACTGCTGCGGGTGTAAAACTCAAATCATCGATTTCATTATAAATGGACTTTTTATTCGTTTGGGGCTTGTTTGGCGGCTCTAAACGCATGAATCTTGCGTATGTGCATAGAATGAAGCGTTTTCGATCTTAAAATACGAGCAGGAACGGCTACAGCGAGCGCAAAACTCAATCGTTCGATTTTGTTATAAGGCGAATTTGCATTCGTTTGGGGCTTGTTTGGCTGCTTGAAACGCATGAATCTTGCGCATTTGCATAGAATAAAGTGTTTTCGATCTCATAATACGAGCTGGAACGCCTAAAGCGAGCGCAAAACTCTATCGTTCGATTTCGTTATAAAGCGACTTTTCATTCGTTTGGGGCTTGTTTGGCGGAGCGAAACGCATGAATCTTGCGTATTTGCATAGAATGAGGTGTTTTTCAACTCATAATACGAGCTGGAACGGCTGCAGCGAGCAGAAAACTCAATCGTTCGATTACGTTATAAAGCGACTTTGCATTTGTTTGGGGCTTGTTTGTGGGATCGAAACGCATGAATCTTGCGTGTTTGCATAGTATGAAGTGTTTTCGATCTCATAATACGATCTGGAACGTCTACAGCGAACGCAAAACTCAATCGTTCGATTTCGTTATAAAGCGACTTTGCATTCGTTTGGGGCTTGTTTCTCGGCTCGAAACGCATGAGTCTTGCGTATTTGCAGAGAATGAAGTAATTTTGATCTCGTAATACGAGCTGGAACGCCTAAAGCGAGCGCAAAACTCTATCGTTCGATTTCGTTATAAAGCGACTTTGTATTCGTTTGGGGCTTGTTTTGACCCTCGAAAGGCATGAATCTTGCGCATTTGCATAGAATAAAGTGTTTTCGATCTCATAATACGAGCTGGAACGCCTACAGCGAGCGCAAAACTCTATCGTTCGATTTCGTTATAAAGCGACTTTTCATTAGTTTGGGGCTTGTTTGGCGGCACGAAACGCATGAATCTTGCGTGTTTGCATAGAATGAAGTGTTTTCGATCTCATAATACGATCTGGAACGTCTACAGCGAACGCAAAACTCAATCGTTCGATTTTGTTATAAAGCGACTTTGCATTCGTTTGGGGCTTGTTTCTCGGCTCGAAACGCATGAGTCTTGCGTATTTGCAGAGAATGAAGTAATTTTGATCTCGTAATAAGAGCTGGAACGGCTACAGCGAGCACAAAACTCAATCGTGCGATTTCGTTATAAAGCGACTTTGCATTCGTTTGGGGCTTCTTTGGCGGCTCTAAACGCATGAGTCTTGCGCATTTGCATAGAATGAAGTGTTTTTGATCATATAATACGAGCTGGAACGTCTTCTGCGGGCGTAAAACTCAATCGTTCGATTTCGTTATAAAGCGACTTTGTATTCGTTTGGGGCTTGTTTGGCGGCTCTAAACGCATGAATGTTGCGTATGTGCAGAGAATTAAGTGTTTTCGATCTCATATTACGAGCTGTAACGGCTACAGCGAGCGCAAAACTCAATCGTTCGATTTTTTGATAAGGCGACTTTGCATTCGTTTGGAGCTTGTTTGGCTGCTCAAAACGCGCGAATCTTGCGTATTTGCATAAAATAAAGTAATTTTAATCTCATAATACGAGCTGGAACGCCTAAAGCGAGCGCAAAACTCTATCGTTCGATTTCGTTATAAAGCGACTTTGTATTCGTTTGGGGCTTCTTTGGCGGCTCTAAACGCATGAATCTTGCGTATTTACATAGAATGAAGTGTTTTTGATCTTATTTTACGAGCTGGAACGACTGCTGCGGGTGTAAAACTCAAATCATCGATTTCATTATAAATGGACTTTTTATTCGTTTGGGGCTTGTTTGGCGGCTCTAAACGCATGAATCTTGCGTATGTGCATAGAATGAAGCGTTTTCGATCTTAAAATACGAGCAGGAACGGCTACAGCGAGCGCAAAACTCAATCGTTCGATTTTGTTATAAGGCGAATTTGCATTCGTTTGGGGCTTGTTTGGCTGCTTGAAACGCATGAATCTTGCGCATTTGCATTAGAATAAAGTGTTTTCGATCTCATAATACGAGCTGGAACGCCTAAAGCGAGCGCAATACTCTATCGTTCGATTTCGTTATAAAGCGACTTTTCATTCGTTTGGGGCTTGTTTGGCAGCACGAAACGCATGAATCTTGCGTATTTGCATAGAATGAGGTGTTTTTCAACTCGTAATACGAGCTGGAACGGCTGCAGCGAGCAGAAAACTCAATCGTTCGATTACGTTATAAAGCGACTTTGCATTTGTTTGGGGCTTGTTTGTGGGCTCGAAACGCATGAATCTTGCGTGTTTGCATAGAATGAAGTGTTTTCGATCTCATAATACGATCTGGAACGTCTACAGCGAACGCAAAACTCAATCGTTCGATTTCGTTATAAAGCGACTTTGCATTCGTTTGGGGCTTGTTTCTCGGCTCGAAACGCATGAGTCTTGCGTATTTGCAGATAATGAAGTAATTTTGATCTCGTAATAAGAGCTGGAACGGCTACAGCGAGCACAAAACTCAATCGTGAGATTTCGTTATAAAGCGACTTTGCATTCGTTTGGGGCTTCTTTGGCGGCTCTAAACGCATGAATCTTGCGTATTTACATAGAATGAAGTGTTTTTGATCTTATTTTACGAGCTGGAACAACTGCTGCGGGTGTAAAACTCAAATCATCGATTTCATTATGAATGGACTTTTCATTCGTTTGGGGCTTGTTTGGCGGCTCTAAACGCATGAATCTTGCGTATGTGCATAGAATGAAGCGTTTTCGATCTTATAATACGAGCTGGAACGGCTACAGCGAGCGCAAAACTCTATCGTTCGATTTCGTTATAAAGCGACTTTGTATTCGTTTGGGGCTTGTTTTGCAGCTCGAAAGGCATGAATCTTGCGTATTTACATAGAATGAAGTGTTTTTGATCTTATTTTACGAGCTGGAACGACTGCTGCGGGTGTAAAACTCAAATCATCGATTTCATTATAAATGGACTTTTTATTCGTTTGGGGCTTGTTTGGCGGCTCTAAACGCATGAATCTTGCGTATGTGCATAGAATGAAGCGTTTTCGATCTTAAAATACGAGCAGGAACGGCTACAGCGAGCGCAAAACTCAATCGTTCGATTTTGTTATAAGGCGAATTTGCATTCGTTTGGGGCTTGTTTGGCTGCTCGAAACGCATGAATCTTGCGCATTTGCATAGAATAAAGTGTTTTCGATCTCATAATACGAGCTGGAACGCCTAAAGCGAGCGCAAAACTCTATCGTTCGATTTCGTTACAAAGCGACTTTTCATTCGTTTGGGGCTTGTTTGGCGGCACGAAACGCTTGAATCTTGCGTATTTGCATAGAATGAGGTGTTTTTCAACTCATAATACGAGCTGGAACGGCTGCAGCGAGCAGAAAACTCAATCGTTCGATTACGTTATAAAGCGACTTTGCATTTGTTTGGGGCTTGTTTGTGGGCTCGAAACGCATGAATCTTGCGTGTTTGCATAGAATGAAGTGTTTTCGATCTCATAATACGATCTGGAACGTCTACAGCGAACGCAAAACTCAATCGTTCGATTTCGTTATAAAGCGACCTTGCATTCGTTTGGGGCTTGTTTCTCGGCTCGAAACGCATGAGTCTTGCGTATTTGCAGAGAATGAAGTAATTTTGATCTCGTAATAAGAGCTGGAACGGCTACAGCGAGCACAAAACTCAATCGTGCGATTTCGTTATAAAGCGACTTTGCATTCGTTTGGGGCTTCTTTGGCGGCTCTAAACGCATGAATCTTGCGTATTTACATAGAATGAAGTGTTTTTGATCTTATTTTACGAGCTGGAACGACAGCTGCGGGTGTAAAACTCAAATCATCGATTTCATTATAAATGGACTTTTTATTCGTTTGGGGCTTGTTTGGCGGCTCTAAACGCATGAATCTTGCGTATGTGCATAGAATGAAGCGTTTTCGATCTTAAAATACGAGCAGGAACGGCTACAGCGAGCGCAAAACTCAATCGTTCGATTTTGTTATAAGGCGAATTTGCATTCGTTTGGGGCTTGTTTGGCTGCTTGAAACGCATGAATCTTGCGCATTTGCATAGAATAAAGTGTTTTCGATCTCATAATACGAGCTGGAACGCCTAAAGCGAGCGCAAAACTCTATCGTTCGATTTCGTTATAAAGCGACTTTTCATTCGTTTGGGGCTTGTTTGGCGGAGCGAAACGCATGAATCTTGCGTATTTGCATAGAATGAGGTGTTTTTCAACTCATAATACGAGCTGGAACGGCTGCAGCGAGCAGAAAACTCAATCGTTCGATTACGTTATAAAGCGACTTTGCATTTGTTTGGGGCTTGTTTGTGGGATCGAAACGCATGAATCTTGCGTGTTTGCATAGAATGAAGTGTTTTCGATCTTAAAATACGAGCAGGAACGGCTACAGCGAGCGCAAAACTCAATCGTTCGATTTCGTTATAAAGCGACTTTGCATTCGTTTGGGGCTTGTTTCTCGGCTCGAAACGCATGAGTCTTGCGTATTTGCAGAGAATGAAGTAATTTTGATCTCGTAATAAGAGCTGGAACGGCTACAGCGAGCACAAAACTCAATCGTGCGATTTCGTTATAAAGCGACTTTGCATTCGTTTGGGGCTTCTTTGGCGGCTCTAAACGCATGAATCTTGCGTATGTGCATAGAATGAAGCGTTTTCGATCTTAAAATACGAGCAGGAACGGCTACAGCGAGCGCAAAACTCAATCGTTCGATTTTGTTATAAGGCGAATTTGCATTCGTTTGGGGCTTGTTTGGCTGCTTGAAACGCATGAATCTTGCGCATTTGCATTAGAATAAAGTGTTTTCGATCTCATAATACGAGCTGGAACGCCTAAAGCGAGCGCAATACTCTATCGTTCGATTTCGTTATAAAGCGTTTTTTCATTCGTTTGGGGCTTGTTTGGAAGCACGAAACGCATGAATCTTGCGTATTTGCATAGAATGAGGTGTTTTTCAACTCGTAATACGAGCTGGAACGGCTGCAGCGAGCAGAAAACTCAATCGTTCGATTACGTTATAAAGCGACTTTGCATTTGTTTGGGGCTTGTTTGTGGGCTCGAAACGCATGAATCTTGCGTGTTTGCATAGAATGAAGTGTTTTCGATCTCATAATACGATCTGGAACGTCTACAGCGAACGCAAAACTCAATCGTTCGATTTCGTTATAAAGCGACTTTGCATTCGTTTGGGGCTTGTTTCTCGGCTCGAAACGCATGAGTCTTGCGTATTTGCAGATAATGAAGTAATTTTGATCTCGTAATAAGAGCTGGAACGGCTACAGCGAGCACAAAACTCAATCGTGAGATTTCGTTATAAAGCGACTTTGCATTCGTTTGGGGCTTCTTTGGCGGCTCTAAACGCATGAATCTTGCGTAGTTACATAGAATGAAGTGTTTTTGATCTTATTTTACGAGCTGGAACAACTGCTGCGGGTGTAAAACTCAAATCATCGATTTCATTATGAATGGACTTTTCATTCGTTTGGGGCTTGTTTGGCGGCTCTAAACGCATGAATCTTGCGTATGTGCATAGAATGAAGTGTTTTCGATCTCATAATACGAGCTGGAACGCCTACAGCGAGCGCAAAACTCTATCGTTCGATTTCGTTATAAAGCGACTTTGCATTTGTTGGGGCTTGTTTGTGGGCTCGAAACGCATGAATCTTGCGTGTTTGCATAGAATGAAGTGTTTTCGATCTCATAATACGATCTGGAACGTCTACAGCGAACGCAAAACTCAATCGTTCGATTTCGTTATAAAGCGACTTTGCATTCGTTTAAGGCTTCTTTGGCGGCTCTAAACGCATGAATCTTGAGTATTTACATAGAATGAAGTGTTTTTGATTTTATTTTACGAGCTGGAACGACTGCTGCGGGTGTAAAACTCAAATCATCGATTTCATTATAAATGGACTTTTTATTCGTTTGGGGCTTGTTTGGCGGCTCTAAACGCATGAATCTTGCGTATGTGCATAGAATGAAGCGTTTTCGATCTTAAAATACGAGCAGGAACGGCTACAGCGAGCGCAAAACTCAATCGTTCGATTTTGTTATAAAGCGACTTTGCATTCGTTTGGGGCTTCTTTGGCGGCTCTAAACGCATGAGTCTTGCGCATTTGCATAGAATGAAGTGTTTTTGATCATATAATACGAGCTGGAACGTCTTCTGCGGGCGTAAAACTCAATCGTTCGATTTCGTTATAAAGCGACTTTGTATTCGTTTGGGGCTTGTTTTGCAGCTCGAAAGTCATGAATCTTGCGTATTTGCATAGAATAAAGTGTTTCTGATCTCATAATACGAGTTGGAACGGCTACAGCGAGCGCAAAACTCAATCGTTCGATTTTGTTATAAGGCGACTTTGCAATCGTTTGGGGCTCGTTTGGCTGCTCAAAACGCGTGAATCTTGCGTATTTGCATACAATGAAGTAATTTTGATCTCATAATACGAACTGGAACGGCTACAGCGAGCGCAAAACTCAATCGTTCGATTTCGTTATAAAGCGACCTTGAATTCGTTTGGGGCTTGTTTGGCTGCTCGAAACGCATGAATCTTACGCATTTGCATAGAATGAAGTGTTTTCGATCTCATAATACGACGAGCTGGAACGCCTACAGCGAGCGAAAAACTCAATCGATCGATTTCGTTATAAAGCTACTTTGCATTTGTTTGGGGCTTGTTTGGCGGCTCGAAACGCATGAATCTTGCGTATTTGCATAGAATGGAGTGTTTTTGATCTTATTTTACGAGCTGGAACAACTGCTGCGGGTGTAAAACTCAAATCATCGATTTCATTATGAATGGACTTTTCATTCGTTTGGGGCTTGTTTGGCGGCTCTAATCGCATGAATCTTGCGTATGTGCATAGAATGAAGCGTTTTCGATCTTATAATACGAGCTGGAACGGCTACAGCGAGCGCAAAACTCAATCGTTCGATTTCGTTATAAAGCGACTTTGTATTCGTTTGGGGCTTGTTTTGCAGCTCGAAAGGCATGAATCTTGCGTATTTGCATTGAATAAAGTGTTTCTGATCTCATAATACGAGTTGGAACGGCTACAGCGAGCGCGAAACTCAATCGTTCGATTTCGTTGTAAAGCGACTTTGCATTCGTTTGGGGCTTCTTTGGCGGCTCTAAACGCATGAATCTTGCGCATTTGCATAGAATGGAGTGTTTTTGATCTTATTTTACGAGCTGGAACGACTGCTGCGGGTGTAAAACTCAAATCATCGATTTCATTATAAATGGACTTTTTATTCGTTTGGGGCTTGTTTGGCGGCTCTAAACGCATGAATCTTGCGTATGTGCATAGAATGAAGTGTTTTCGATCTCATAATACGAGCTGGAACGCCTACAGCGAGCGCAAAACTCTATCGTTCGATTTCGTTATAAAGCGACTTTGCATTTGTCGGGGCTTGTTTGTGGGCTCGAAACGCATGAATCTTGCGTGTTTGCATAGAATGAAGTGTTTTCGATCTCATAATACGATCTGGAACGTCTACAGCGAACGCAAAACTCAATCGTTCGATTTCGTTATAAAGCGACTTTGCATTCGTTTAAGGCTTCTTTGGCGGCTCTAAACGCATGAATCTTGAGTATTTACATAGAATGAAGTGTTTTTGATTTTATTTTACGAGCTGGAACGACTGCTGCGGGTGTAAAACTCAAATCATCGATTTCATTATAAATGGACTTTTTATTCGTTTGGGGCTTGTTTGGCGGCTCTAAACGCATGAATCTTGCGTATGGGCATAGAATGAAGCGTTTTCGATCTTAAAATACGAGCAGGAACGGCTACAGCGAGCGCAAAACTCAATCGTTCGATTTTGTTATAAGGCGAATTTGCATTCGTTTGGGGCTTGTTTGGCTGCTTGAAACGCATGAATCTTGCGCATTTGCATAGAATAAAGTGTTTTCGATCTCATAATACGAGCTGGAACGCCTAAAGCGAGCGCAAAACTCTATCGTTCGATTTCGTTATAAAGCGACTTTTCATTCGTTTGGGGCTTGTTTGGCGGCACGAAACGCATGAATCTTGCGTATTTGCATAGAATGAGGTGTTTTTCAACTCATAATACGAGCTGGAACGGCTGCAGCGAGCAGAAAACTCAATCGTTCGATTACGTTATAAAGCGACTTTGCATTTGTTTGGGGCTTGTTTGTGGGATCGAAACGCATGAATCTTGCGTGTTTGCATAGAATGAAGTGTTTTCGATCTCATAATACGATCTGGAACGTCTACAGCGAACGCAAAACTCAATCGTTCGATTTCGTTATAAAGCGACTTTGCATTCGTTTGGGGCTTGTTTCTCGGCTCGAAACGCATGAGTCTTGCGTATTTGCAGAGAATGAAGTAATTTTGATCTCGTAATACGAGCTGGAACGCCTAAAGCGAGCGCAAAACTCTATCGTTCGATTTCGTTATAAAGCGACTTTGTATTCGTTTGGGGCTTCTTTGGCGGCTCTAAACGCATGAATCTTGCGTATTTACATAGAATGAAGTGTTTTTGATCTTATTTTACGAGCTGGAACGGCTACAGCGAGCGCGAAACTCAATCGTTCGATTTCGTTGTAAAGCGACTTTGCATTCGTTTGGGGCCTTATTTCGCGGCTCGAAACGCATGAATCTTGCATATTTGCATAGAATAGAGTGTTTTTGATCTTATATTACGAGTTGGAACGGCTACACCGAGCGCAAAACGCAATTGTTCGATTTCGTTATAAAGCGACTTTGCATTCGTTTGGGGCTTGTTTAGCGGCTCGAAACGCATGAATCTTGCGCATTTGCATAGAATGAAGTGTTTTCGATCTCATAATACGAGCTGGAACGCCTAAAGCGAGCGCAAAACTCTATCGTTCGATTTCGTTATAAAGCGACTTTGTATTCGTTTGGGGCTTGTTTTGCAGCTCGAAAGGCATGAATCTTGCGTATTTGCATAGAATGATGTGTTTCTGATCTCATAATACGAGTTGGAACGGCTACAGCGAGCGCGAAACTCAATCGTTCGATTTCGTTATAAAGCGACTTTGCATTCGTTTGGGGCTTGTTTAGCGGCTCGAAACGCATGAATCTTGCACATTTGCATAGAATGAAGTGTTTTCGATCTCATAATACGAGCTGGAACGCCTAAAGCGAGCGCAAAACTCTATCGTTCGATTTCGTTATAAAGCGACTTTGTATTCGTTTGGGGCTTGTTTGGCGGCACGAAACGCATGAATCTTGCGTATTTGCATAGAATGAAGTGTTTTCGATCTCATAATACGATCTGGAACGTCTACAGCGAACGCAAAACTCAATCGTTCGAATTCGTTATAAAGCGACTTTGCATTCGTTTGGGGCTTGTTTCTCGGCTCGAAACGCATGAGTCTTGCGTATTTGCAGAGAATGAAGTAATTTTGATCTCGTAATAAGAGCTGGAACGGCTACAGCGAGCACAAAACTCAATCGTGCGATTTCGTTATAAAGCGACTATGCATTCGTTTGGGGCTTCTTTGGCGGCTCTAAACGCATGAATCTTGCGTATTTACATAGAATAAAGTGTTTTTGATCTTATTTTACGAGCTGGAACGACTGCTGCGGGTGTAAAACTCAAATCATCGATTTCATTATAAATGGACTTTTTATTCGTTTGGGGCTTGTTTGGCGGCTCTAAACGCATGAATCTTGCGTATGTGCATAGAATGAAGCGTTTTCGATCTTAAAATACGAGCAGGAACGGCTACAGCGAGCGCAAAACTCAATCGTTCGATTTTGTTATAAGGCGAATTTGCATTCGTTTGGGGCTTGTATGGCTGCTTGAAACGCATGAATCTTGCGCATTTGCATAGAATAAAGTGTTTTCGATCTCATAATACGAGCTGGAACGCCTAAAGCGAGCAGAAAACTCAATCGTTCGATTACGTTATAAAGCGACTTTGCATTTGTTTGGGGCTTGTTTGTGGGATCGAAACGCATGAATCTTGCGTATTTGCATAGAATGAGGTGTTTTTCAACTCATAATACGAGCTGGAACGTCTACAGCAAACGCAAAACTCAATCGTTCGATTTCGTTAGAAAGCGACTTTGCATTCGTAAGGGGCTCGTTTCTCGGCTCGAAACGCATGAGTCTTGCGTATTTGCAGAGAATGAAGTAATTTTGATCTCGTAATACGAGCTGGAACGCCTAAAGCGAGCGCAAAACTCTATCGTTCGATTTCGTTATAAAGCGACTTTGTATTCGTTTGGGGCTTGTTTTGCAGCTCGAAAGGCATGAATCTTGAGCATTTGCATAGAATAAAGTGTTTTCGATCTCATAATACGAGCTGGAACGCCTACAGCGAGCGCAAAACTCTATCGTTCGATTTCGTTATAAAGCGACTTTTCATTAGTTTGGGGCTTGTTTGGCGGCACGAAACGCATGAATCTTGCGTGTTTGCATAGAATGAAGTGTTTTCGATCTCATAATACGATCTGGAACGTCTACAGCGAACGCAAAACTCAATCGTTCGATTTTGTTATAAAGCGACTTTGCATTCGTTTGGGGCTTGTTTCTCGGCTCGAAACGCATGAGTCTTGCGTATTTGCAGAGAATGAAGTAATTTTGATCTCGTAATAAGAGCTGGAACGGCTACAGCGAGCACAAAACTCAATCGTGCGATTTCGTTATAAAGCGACTTTGCATTCGTTTGGGGCTTCTTTGGCGGCTCTAAACGCATGAATCTTGCGTATTTACATAGAATTAGGTGTTTTCGATCTCATATTATGTCTCATACGCGTATTTACATAGAATTAGGTGTTTTCGATCTCATATTATGTCTCATACGCGTATTTACATAGAATTAGGTGTTTTCGATCTCATATGAGCTGTAACGGCTACAGCGAGCGCAACACTCAATCGTTCAATTTTGTTATAAGGCGACTTTGCATTCTTTTGGGGCTTATTTCGCGGCTCGAAACGCATGAATCTTGCATATTTGCATAGAATAGAGTGTTTTTGATCTTATATTACGAGTTGGAACGGCTACACCGAGCGCAAAACTCTATCGTTCGATTTCGTTATAAAGCGACTTTGTATTCGTTTGGGGCTTGTTTTGCAGCTCGAAAGGCATGAATCTTGCGTATTAGCATAGAATGAAGTGTTTCTGATCTCATAATACGAGCTGGAACGGCTACAGCGAGCGCGAAACTCAATCGTTCGATTTCGTTGTAAAGCGACTTTGCATTCGTTTGGGGCTTCTTTGGCGGCTCTAAACGCATGAATCTTGCGTATTTACATAGAATAAAGTGTTTTTGATCTTATTTTACGAGCTGGAACGACTGCTGCGGGTGTAAAACTCAAATCATCGATTTCATTATAAATGGACTTTTTATTCGTTTGGGGCTTGTTTGGCAGCTCTAAACGCATGAATCTTGCGTATGTGCATAGAATGAAGCGTTTTCGATCTTAAAATACGAGCAGGAACGGCTACAGCGAGCGCAAAACTCAATCGTTCGATTTTGTTATAAGGCGAATTTGCATTCGTTTGGGGCTTGTTTGGCTGCTTGAAACGCATGAATCTTGCGCATTTGCATAGAATAAAGTGTTTTCGATCTCATAATACGAGCTGGAACGCCTAAAGCGAGCGCAAAACTCTATCGTTCGATTTCGTTATAAAGCGACTTTTCATTCGTTTGGGGCTTGTTTGGCGGCACGAAACGCATGAATCTTGCGTATTTGCATAGAATGAGGTGTTTTTCAACTCATAATACGAGCTGGAACGGCTGCAGCGAGCAGAAAACTCAATCGTTCGATTACGTTATAAAGCGACTTTGCATTTGTTTGGGGCTTGTTTGTGGGATCGAAACGCATGAATCTTGCGTGTTTGCGTAGAATGAAGTGTTTTCGATCTCATAATACGATCTGGAACGTCTACAGCGAACGCAAAACTCAATCGTTCGATTTTGTTATAAAGCGACTTTGCATTCGTTTGGGGCTTGTTTCTCGGCTCGAAACGCATGAGTCTTGCGTATTTGCAGAGAATGAAGTAATTTTGATCTCGTAATAAGAGCTGGAACGGCTACAGCGAGCACAAAACTCAATGGTGCGATTTCGTTATAAAGCGACTTTGTATTCGTTTGGGGCTTGTTTTGCAGCTCGAAAGGCATGAATCTTGCGCATTTGCATAGAATAAAGTGTTTTCGATCTCATAATACGAGCTGGAACGCCTACAGCGAGCGCAAAACTCTATCGTTCGATTTCGTTATAAAGCGACTTTTCATTAGTTTGGGGCTTGTTTGGCGGCACGAAACGCATGAATCTTGCGTGTTTGCATAGAATGAAGTGTTTTCGATCTCATAATACGATCTGGAACGTCTACAGCGAACGCAAAACTCAATCGTTCGATTTTGTTATAAAGCGACTTTGCATTCGTTTGGGGCTTGTTTCTCGGCTCGAAACGCATGAGTCTTGCGTATTTGCAGAGAATGAAGTAATTTTGATCTCGTAATAAGAGCTGGAACGGCTACAGCGAGCACAAAACTCAATCGTGCGATTTCGTTATAAAGCGACTTTGCATTCGTTTGGGGCTTCTTTGGCGGCTCTAAACGCATGAATCTTGCGTATTTACATAGAATTAGGTGTTTTCGATCTCATATTATGTCTCATACGCGTATTTACATAGAATTAGGTGTTTTCGATCTCATATGAGCTGTAACGGCTACAGCGAGCGCAACACTCAATCGTTCAATTTTGTTATAAGGCGACTTTGCATTCTTTTGGGGCTTATTTCGCGGCTCGAAACGCATGAATCTTGCATATTTGCATAGAATAGAGTGTTTTTGATCTTATATTACGAGTTGGAACGGCTACACCGAGCGCAAAACGCAATTGTTCGATTACGTTATAAAGCGACTTTGCATTCGTTTGGGGCTTGTTTAGCGGCTCGAAACGCATGAATCTTGCGCATTTGCATAGAATGAAGTGTTTTCTATCTCATAATACGAGCTGGAACGCCTAAAGCGAGCGCAAAACTCTATCGTTCGATTTCGTTATAAAGCGACTTTGTATTCGTTTGGGGCTTGTTTTGCAGCTCGAAAGGCATGAATCTTGCGTATTAGCATAGAATGAAGTGTTTCTGATCTCATAATACGAGCTGGAACGGCTACAGCGAGCGCGAAACTCAATCGTTCGATTTCGTTGTAAAGCGACTTTGCATTCGTTTGGGGCTTCTTTGGCGGCTCTAAACGCATGAATCTTGCGTATTTACATAGAATAAAGTGTTTTTGATCTTATTTTACGAGCTGGAACGACTGCTGCGGGTGTAAAACTCAAATCATCGATTTCATTATAAATGGACTTTTTATTCGTTTGGGGCTTGTTTGGCAGCTCTAAACGCATGAATCTTGCGTATGTGCATAGAATGAAGCGTTTTCGATCTTAAAATACGAGCAGGAACGGCTACAGCGAGCGCAAAACTCAATCGTTCGATTTTGTTATAAGGCGAATTTGCATTCGTTTGGGGCTTGTTTGGCTGCTTGAAACGCATGAATCTTGCGCATTTGCATAGAATAAAGTGTTTTCGATCTCATAATACGAGCTGGAACGCCTAAAGCGAGCGCAAAACTCTATCGTTCGATTTCGTTATAAAGCGACTTTTCATTCGTTTGGGGCTTGTTTGGCGGCACGAAACGCATGAATCTTGCGTATTTGCATAGAATGAGGTGTTTTTCAACTCATAATACGAGCTGGAACGGCTGCAGCGAGCAGAAAACTCAATCGTTCGATTACGTTATAAAGCGACTTTGCATTTGTTTGGGGCTTGTTTGTGGGATCGAAACGCATGAATCTTGCGTGTTTGCGTAGAATGAAGTGTTTTCGATCTCATAATACGATCTGGAACGTCTACAGCGAACGCAAAACTCAATCGTTCGATTTTGTTATAAAGCGACTTTGCATTCGTTTGGGGCTTATTTCGCGGCTCGAAACGCATGAATCTTGCATATTTGCATAGAATAGAGTGTTTTTGATCTTATATTACGAGTTGGAACGGCTACACCGAGCGCAAAACGCAATTGTTCGATTACGTTATAAAGCGACTTTGCATTCGTTTGGGGCTTGTTTAGCGGCTCGAAACGCATGAATCTTGCGCATTTGCATAGAATGAAGTGTTTTCGATCTCATAATACGAGCTGGAACGCCTACAGCGAGCGCAAAACTCTATCGTTCGATTTCGTTATAAAGCGACTTTGCATTTGTTTGGGGCTTGTTTGTGGGCTCGAAAGGCATGAATCTTGCGTATTAGCATAAAATAAAGTAATTTTGATCTCATAATACGAACTGGAACGGGTACAGCGAGCGCAAAACTCTATCGTTCGATTTCGTTATAAAGCGACTTTGCATTTGTTGGGGCTTGTTTGTGGGCTCGAAACGCATGAATCTTGCGCATTTGCATAGAATGAAGTGTTTTCGATCTCATAATACGAGCTGGAACGCCTAAAGCGAGCGCAAAACTCTATCGTTCGATTTCGTTATAAAGCGACTTTGTATTCGTTTGGGGCTTCTTTGGCGGCTCTAAACGCATGAATCTTGCGTATTTACATAGAATGAAGTGTTTTTGATCTTATTTTACGAGCTGGAACGACTGCTGCGGGTGTAAAACTCAAATCATCGATTTCATTATAAATGGACTTTTTATTCGTTTGGGGCTTGTTTGGCGGCTCTAAACGCATGAATCTTGCGTATGTGCATAGAATGAAGCGTTTTCGATCTTAAAATACGAGCAGGAACGGCTACAGCGAGCGCAAAACTCAATCGTTCGATTTTGTTATAAGGCGAATTTGCATTCGTTTGGGGCTTGTTTGGCGGCACGAAACGCATGAATCTTGCGTATTTGCATAGAATGAGGTGTTTTTCAACTCATAATACGAGCTGGAACGGCTACAGCGAGCACAAAACTCAATCGTGCGATTTCGTTATAAAGCGACTTTGCATTCGTTTGGGGCTTGTTTTGCAGCTCGAAAGGCATGAATCTTGCGTATTTGCATATAATGAAGTGTTTCTGATCTCATAATACGAGCTGGAGCGGCTACAGCGAGCGCGAAACTCAATCGTTCGATTTCGTTGTAAAGCGACTTTGCATTCGTTTGGGGCTTGTTTGGCGGCTCTAAACGCATGAATCTTGCGTATTTACATAGAATGAAGTGTTTTTGATCTTATTTTACGAGCTGGAACGACTGCTGCGGGTGTAAAACTCAAATCATCGATTTCATCATAAATGGAATTTTTTATTCGTTTGGGGCTTGTTTGGCGGCTCTAAACGCATGAATCTTGCGTATGTGCATAGAATGAAGCGTTTTCGATCTTAAAATACGAGCTGGAACGGCTACAGCGAGCGCAAAACTCAATCGTTCGATTTTTTTATAAGGCGACTTTGCATTCGTTTGGTGCTTGTTTGGCTGCTCGAAACGCATGAATCTTGCGCATTTGCATAGAATAAAGTGTTTTCGATCTCATAATACGAGCTGGAACGCCTACAGCGAGCGCAAAACTTTATCGTTCGATTTCGTTATAAAGCGACTTTTCATTAGTTTGGGGCTTGTTTGGCGGCACGAAACGCATGAATCTTGCGTGTTTGCATAGAATGAAGTGTTTTCGATCTCATAATACGATCTGGAACGTCTACAGCGAACGCAAAACTCAATCGTTCGATTTTGTTATAAAGCGACTTTGCATTCGTTTGGTGCTTGTTTCTCGGCTCGAAACGCATGAGTCTTGCGTATTTGCAGAGAATGAAGTAATTTTGATCTCGTAATAAGAGTTGGAACGGCTACAGCGAGCACAAAACTCAATCGTGCGATTTCGTTATAAAGCGACTTTGCATTCGTTTGGGGCTTCTTTGGCGGCTCTAAACGCATGAATCTTGCGTATTTACATAGAATGAAGTGTTTTTGATCTTATTTTACGAGCTGGAACGACTGCTGCGGGTGTAAAACTCAAATCATCGATTTCATTATAAATGGACTTTTTATTCGTTTGGGGCTTGTTTGGCGGCTCTAAACGCATGAATCTTGCGTATGTGCATAGAATGAAGCGTTTTCGATCTTAAAATACGAGCAGGAACGGCTACAGCGAGCGCAAAACTCAATCGTTCGATTTTGTTATAAGGCGAATTTGCATTCGTTTGGGGCTTGTTTGGCTGCTTGAAACGCATGAATCTTGCGCATTTGCATAGAATAAAGTGTTTTCGATCTCATAATACGAGCTGGAACGCCTAAAGCGAGCGCAAAACTCTATCGTTCGATTTCGTTATAAAGCGACTTTTCATTCGTTTGGGGCTTGTTTGGCGGCACGAAACGCATGAATCTTGCGTATTTGCATAGAATGAGGTGTTTTTCAACTCATAATACGAGCTGGAACGGCTGCAGCGAGCAGAAAACTCAATCGTTCGATTACGTTATAAAGCGACTTTGCATTTGTTTGGGGCTTGTTTGTGGGCTCGAAACGCATGAATCTTGCGTGTTTGCATAGAATGAAGTGTTTTCGATCTCATAATACGATCTGGAACGTCTACAGCGAACGCAAAACTCAATCGTTCGATTTCGTTATAAAGCGACTTTGCATTCGTTTGGGGCTTGTTTCTCGGCTCGAAACGCATGAGTCTTGCGTATTTGCAGAGAATGAAGTAATTTTGATCTCGTAATACGAGCTGGAACGCCTAAAGCGAGCACAAAACTCAATCGTGCGATTTCGTTATAAAGCGACTTTGTATTCGTTTGGGGCTTGTTTTGCAGCTCGAAAGGCATGAATCTTGCGTATTTGCATATAATGAAGTGTTTCTGATCTCATAATACGAGCTGGAGCGGCTACAGCGAGCGCGAAACTCAATCGTTCGATTTCGTTGTAAAGCGACTTTGCATTCGTTTGGGGCTTGTTTGGCGGCTCTAAACGCATGAATCTTGCGTATTTACATAGAATGAAGTGTTTTTGATCTTATTTTACGAGCTGGAACGACTGCTGCGGGTGTAAAACTCAAATCATCGATTTCATCATAAATGGAATTTTTTATTCGTTTGGGGCTTGTTTGGCGGCTCTAAACGCATGAATCTTGCGTATGTGCATAGAATGAAGCGTTTTCGATCTTAAAATACGAGCTGGAACGGCTACAGCGAGCGCAAAACTCAATCGTTCGATTTTTTTATAAGGCGACTTTGCATTCGTTTGGTGCTTGTTTGGCTGCTCGAAACGCATGAATCTTGCGCATTTGCATAGAATAAAGTGTTTTCGATCTCATAATACGAGCTGGAACGCCTACAGCGAGCGCAAAACTTTATCGTTCGATTTCGTTATAAAGCGACTTTTCATTAGTTTGGGGCTTGTTTGGCGGCACGAAACGCATGAATCTTGCGTGTTTGCATAGAATGAAGTGTTTTCGATCTCATAATACGATCTGGAACGTCTACAGCGAACGCAAAACTCAATCGTTCGATTTTGTTATAAAGCGACTTTGCATTCGTTTGGTGCTTGTTTCTCGGCTCGAAACGCATGAGTCTTGCGTATTTGCAGAGAATGAAGTAATTTTGATCTCGTAATAAGAGTTGGAACGGCTACAGCGAGCACAAAACTCAATCGTGCGATTTCGTTATAAAGCGACTTTGCATTCGTTTGGGGCTTCTTTGGCGGCTCTAAACGCATGAATCTTGCGTATTTACATAGAATGAAGTGTTTTTGATCTTATTTTACGAGCTGGAACGACTGCTGCGGGTGTAAAACTCAAATCATCGATTTCATTATAAATGGACTTTTTATTCGTTTGGGGCTTGTTTGGCGGCTCTAAACGCATGAATCTTGCGTATGTGCATAGAATGAAGCGTTTTCGATCTTAAAATACGAGCAGGAACGGCTACAGCGAGCGCAAAACTCAATCGTTCGATTTTGTTATAAGGCGAATTTGCATTCGTTTGGGGCTTGTTTGGCTGCTTGAAACGCATGAATCTTGCGCATTTGCATAGAATAAAGTGTTTTCGATCTCATAATACGAGCTGGAACGCCTAAAGCGAGCGCAAAACTCTATCGTTCGATTTCGTTATAAAGCGACTTTTCATTCGTTTGGGGCTTGTTTGGCGGCACGAAACGCATGAATCTTGCGTATTTGCATAGAATGAGGTGTTTTTCAACTCATAATACGAGCTGGAACGGCTGCAGCGAGCAGAAAACTCAATCGTTCGATTACGTTATAAAGCGACTTTGCATTTGTTTGGGGCTTGTTTGTGGGCTCGAAACGCATGAATCTTGCGTGTTTGCATAGAATGAAGTGTTTTCGATCTCATAATACGATCTGGAACGTCTACAGCGAACGCAAAACTCAATCGTTCGATTTCGTTATAAAGCGACTTTGCATTCGTTTGGGGCTTGTTTCTCGGCTCGAAACGCATGAGTCTTGCGTATTTGCAGAGAATGAAGTAATTTTGATCTCGTAATACGAGCTGGAACGCCTAAAGCGAGCGCAAAACTCTATCGTTCGATTTCGTTATAAAGCGACTTTGTATTCGTTTGGGGCTTGTTTTGCAGCTCGAAAGGCATGAATCTTGCGTATTTGCATATAATGAAGTGTTTCTGATCTCATAATACGAGCTGGAGCGGCTACAGCGAGCACAAAACTCAATCGTGCGATTTCGTTATAAAGCGACTTTGCATTCGTTTGGGGCTTCTTTGGCGGCTCTAAACGCATGAATCTTGCGTATTTACATAGAATTAGGTGTTTTCGATCTCATATTATGAGCTGTAACGGCTACAGCGAGCGCAACACTCAATCGTTCAATTTTGTTATAAGGCGACTTTGCATTCGTTTGGGGCTTATTTCGCGGCTCGAAACGCATGAATCTTGCATATTTGCATAGAATAGAGTGTTTTTGATCTTATATTACGAGTTGGAACGGCTACACCGAGCGCAAAACGCAATTGTTCGATTTCGTTATAAAGCGACTTTGCATTCGTTTGGGGCTTGTTTAGCGGCTCGAAACGCATGAATCTTGCGCATTTGCATAGAATGAAGTGTTTTCGATCTCATAATACGAGCTGGAACGCCTAAAGCGCGCGCAAAACTCTGTCGTTCGATTTCGTTATAAAGCGACTTTGTATTCGTTTGGGGCTTGTTTGGCGGCACGAAACGCATGAATCTTGCGTATTTGCATAGAATGAAGTGTTTTCGATCTCATAATACGATCTGGAACGTCTACAGCGAACGCAAAACTCAATCGTTCGATTTCGTTATAAAGCGACTTTGCATTCGTTTGGGGCTTGTTTCTCGGCTCGAAACGCATGAGTCTTGCGTATTTGCAGAGAATGAAGTAATTTTGATCTCGTAATAAGAGCTGGAACGGCTACAGCGAGCACAAAACTCAATCGTGCGATTTCGTTATAAAGCGACTTTGCATTCGTTTGGGGCTTCTTTGGCGGCTCTAAACGCATGAATCTTGCGTATTTACATAGAATTAGGTGTTTTCGATCTCATATTATGTCTCATACGCGTATTTACATAGAATTAGGTGTTTTCGATCTCATATGAGCTGTAACGGCTACAGCGAGCGCAACACTCAATCGTTCAATTTTGTTATAAGGCGACTTTGCATTCGTTTGGGGCTTATTTCGCGGCTCGAAACGCATGAATCTTGCATATTTGCATAGAATAGAGTGTTTTTGATCTTATATTACGAGTTGGAACGGCTACACCGAGCGCAAAACGCAATTGTTCGATTCCGTTATAAAGCGACTTTGCATTCGTTTGGGGCTTGTTTAGCGGCTCGAAACGCATGAATCTTGCGCATTTGCATAGAATAAAGTGTTTTCGATCTCATAATACGAGCTGGAACGCCTAAAGCGAGCGCAAAACTCTATCGTTCGATTTCGTTATAAAGCGACTTTGCATTCGTTTGGGGCTTGTTTGGCGGCACGAAACGCATGAATCTTGCGTATTTGCATAGAATGAGGTGTTTTTCAACTCATAATACGAGCTGGAGCGGCTACAGCGAGCGCGAAACTCAATCGTTCGATTTCGTTGTAAAGCGACTTTGCATTCGTTTGGGGCTTGTTTGGCGGCTCTAAACGCATGAATCTTGCGTATTTACATAGAATGAAGTGTTTTTGATCTTATTTTACGAGCTGGAACGACTGCTGCGGGTGTAAAACTCAAATCATCGATTTCATCATAAATGGAATTTTTTATTCGTTTGGGGCTTGTTTGGCGGCTCTAAACGCATGAATCTTGCGTATGTGCATAGAATGAAGCGTTTTCGATCTTAAAATACGAGCTGGAACGGCTACAGCGAGCGCAAAACTCAATCGTTCGATTTTTTTATAAGGCGACTTTGCATTCGTTTGGTGCTTGTTTGGCTGCTCGAAACGCATGAATCTTGCGCATTTGCATAGAATAAAGTGTTTTCGATCTCATAATACGAGCTGGAACGCCTACAGCGAGCGCAAAACTTTATCGTTCGATTTCGTTATAAAGCGACTTTTCATTAGTTTGGGGCTTGTTTGGCGGCACGAAACGCATGAATCTTGCGTGTTTGCATAGAATGAAGTGTTTTCGATCTCATAATACGATCTGGAACGTCTACAGCGAACGCAAAACTCAATCGTTCGATTTTGTTATAAAGCGACTTTGCATTCGTTTGGTGCTTGTTTCTCGGCTCGAAACGCATGAGTCTTGCGTATTTGCAGAGAATGAAGTAATTTTGATCTCGTAATAAGAGTTGGAACGGCTACAGCGAGCACAAAACTCAATCGTGCGATTTCGTTATAAAGCGACTTTGCATTCGTTTGGGGCTTCTTTGGCGGCTCTAAACGCATGAATCTTGCGTATTTACATAGAATGAAGTGTTTTTGATCTTATTTTACGAGCTGGAACGACTGCTGCGGGTGTAAAACTCAAATCATCGATTTCATTATAAATGGACTTTTTATTCGTTTGGGGCTTGTTTGGCGGCTCTAAACGCATGAATCTTGCGTATGTGCATAGAATGAAGCGTTTTCGATCTTAAAATACGAGCAGGAACGGCTACAGCGAGCGCAAAACTCAATCGTTCGATTTTGTTATAAGGCGAATTTGCATTCGTTTGGGGCTTGTTTGGCTGCTTGAAACGCATGAATCTTGCGCATTTGCATAGAATAAAGTGTTTTCGATCTCATAATACGAGCTGGAACGCCTAAAGCGAGCGCAAAACTCTATCGTTCGATTTCGTTATAAAGCGACTTTTCATTCGTTTGGGGCTTGTTTGGCGGCACGAAACGCATGAATCTTGCGTATTTGCATAGAATGAGGTGTTTTTCAACTCATAATACGAGCTGGAACGGCTGCAGCGAGCAGAAAACTCAATCGTTCGATTACGTTATAAAGCGACTTTGCATTTGTTTGGGGCTTGTTTGTGGGCTCGAAACGCATGAATCTTGCGTGTTTGCATAGAATGAAGTGTTTTCGATCTCATAATACGATCTGGAACGTCTACAGCGAACGCAAAACTCAATCGTTCGATTTCGTTATAAAGCGACTTTGCATTCGTTTGGGGCTTGTTTCTCGGCTCGAAACGCATGAGTCTTGCGTATTTGCAGAGAATGAAGTAATTTTGATCTCGTAATACGAGCTGGAACGCCTAAAGCGAGCGCAAAACTCTATCGTTCGATTTCGTTATAAAGCGACTTTGTATTCGTTTGGGGCTTGTTTTGCAGCTCGAAAGGCATGAATCTTGCGTATTTGCATATAATGAAGTGTTTCTGATCTCATAATACGAGCTGGAGCGGCTACAGCGAGCACAAAACTCAATCGTGCGATTTCGTTATAAAGCGACTTTGCATTCGTTTGGGGCTTCTTTGGCGGCTCTAAACGCATGAATCTTGCGTATTTACATAGAATTAGGTGTTTTCGATCTCATATTATGAGCTGTAACGGCTACAGCGAGCGCAACACTCAATCGTTCAATTTTGTTATAAGGCGACTTTGCATTCGTTTGGGGCTTATTTCGCGGCTCGAAACGCATGAATCTTGCATATTTGCATAGAATAGAGTGTTTTTGATCTTATATTACGAGTTGGAACGGCTACACCGAGCGCAAAACGCAATTGTTCGATTTCGTTATAAAGCGACTTTGCATTCGTTTGGGGCTTGTTTAGCGGCTCGAAACGCATGAATCTTGCGCATTTGCATAGAATGAAGTGTTTTCGATCTCATAATACGAGCTGGAACGCCTAAAGCGCGCGCAAAACTCAATCGTGCGATTTCGTTATAAAGCGACTTTGCATTCGTTTGGGGCTTCTTTGGCGGCTCTAAACGCATGAATCTTGCGTATTTACATAGAATTAGGTGTTTTCGATCTCATATTATGTCTCATACGCGTATTTACATAGAATTAGGTGTTTTCGATCTCATATGAGCTGTAACGGCTACAGCGAGCGCAACACTCAATCGTTCAATTTTGTTATAAGGCGACTTTGCATTCTTTTGGGGCTTATTTCGCGGCTCGAAACGCATGAATCTTGCATATTTGCATAGAATAGAGTGTTTTTGATCTTATATTACGAGTTGGAACGGCTACACCGAGCGCAAAACGCAATTGTTCGATTACGTTATAAAGCGACTTTGCATTCGTTTGGGGCTTGTTTAGCGGCTCGAAACGCATGAATCTTGCGCATTTGCATAGAATGAAGTGTTTTCGATCTCATAATACGAGCTGGAACGCCTACAGCGAGCGCAAAACTCTATCGTTCGATTTCGTTATAAAGCGACTTTGCATTTGTTTGGGGCTTGTTTGTGGGCTCGAAAGGCATGAATCTTGCGTATTAGCATAAAATAAAGTAATTTTGATCTCATAATACGAACTGGAACGGGTACAGCGAGCGCAAAACTCTATCGTTCGATTTCGTTATAAAGCGACTTTGCATTTGTTGGGGCTTGTTTGTGGGCTCGAAACGCATGAATCTTGCGCATTTGCATAGAATGAAGTGTTTTCGATCTCATAATACGAGCTGGAACGCCTAAAGCGAGCGCAAAACTCTATCGTTCGATTTCGTTATAAAGCGACTTTGTATTCGTTTGGGGCTTCTTTGGCGGCTCTAAACGCATGAATCTTGCGTATTTACATAGAATGAAGTGTTTTTGATCTTATTTTACGAGCTGGAACGACTGCTGCGGGTGTAAAACTCAAATCATCGATTTCATTATAAATGGACTTTTTATTCGTTTGGGGCTTGTTTGGCGGCTCTAAACGCATGAATCTTGCGTATGTGCATAGAATGAAGCGTTTTCGATCTTAAAATACGAGCAGGAACGGCTACAGCGAGCGCAAAACTCAATCGTTCGATTTTGTTATAAGGCGAATTTGCATTCCTTTGGGGCTTGTTTGGCGGCACGAAACGCATGAATCTTGCGTATTTGCATAGAATGAGGTGTTTTTCAACTCATAATACGAGCTGGAACGGCTACAGCGAGCACAAAACTCAATCGTGCGATTTCGTTATAAAGCGACTTTGCATTCGTTTGGGGCTTGTTTTGCAGCTCGAAAGGCATGAATCTTGCGTATTTGCATATAATGAAGTGTTTCTGATCTCATAATACGAGCTGGAGCGGCTACAGCGAGCGCGAAACTCAATCGTTCGATTTCGTTGTAAAGCGACTTTGCATTCGTTTGGGGCTTGTTTGGCGGCTCTAAACGCATGAATCTTGCGTATTTACATAGAATGAAGTGTTTTTGATCTTATTTTACGAGCTGGAACGACTGCTGCGGGTGTAAAACTCAAATCATCGATTTCATCATAAATGGAATTTTTTATTCGTTTGGGGCTTGTTTGGCGGCTCTAAACGCATGAATCTTGCGTATGTGCATAGAATGAAGCGTTTTCGATCTTAAAATACGAGCTGGAACGGCTACAGCGAGCGCAAAACTCAATCGTTCGATTTTTTTATAAGGCGACTTTGCATTCGTTTGGTGCTTGTTTGGCTGCTCGAAACGCATGAATCTTGCGCATTTGCATAGAATAAAGTGTTTTCGATCTCATAATACGAGCTGGAACGCCTACAGCGAGCGCAAAACTTTATCGTTCGATTTCGTTATAAAGCGACTTTTCATTAGTTTGGGGCTTGTTTGGCGGCACGAAACGCATGAATCTTGCGTGTTTGCATAGAATGAAGTGTTTTCGATCTCATAATACGATCTGGAACGTCTACAGCGAACGCAAAACTCAATCGTTCGATTTTGTTATAAAGCGACTTTGCATTCGTTTGGTGCTTGTTTCTCGGCTCGAAACGCATGAGTCTTGCGTATTTGCAGAGAATGAAGTAATTTTGATCTCGTAATAAGAGTTGGAACGGCTACAGCGAGCACAAAACTCAATCGTGCGATTTCGTTATAAAGCGACTTTGCATTCGTTTGGGGCTTCTTTGGCGGCTCTAAACGCATGAATCTTGCGTATTTACATAGAATGAAGTGTTTTTGATCTTATTTTACGAGCTGGAACGACTGCTGCGGGTGTAAAACTCAAATCATCGATTTCATTATAAATGGACTTTTTATTCGTTTGGGGCTTGTTTGGCGGCTCTAAACGCATGAATCTTGCGTATGTGCATAGAATGAAGCGTTTTCGATCTTAAAATACGAGCAGGAACGGCTACAGCGAGCGCAAAACTCAATCGTTCGATTTTGTTATAAGGCGAATTTGCATTCGTTTGGGGCTTGTTTGGCTGCTTGAAACGCATGAATCTTGCGCATTTGCATAGAATAAAGTGTTTTCGATCTCATAATACGAGCTGGAACGCCTAAAGCGAGCGCAAAACTCTATCGTTCGATTTCGTTATAAAGCGACTTTTCATTCGTTTGGGGCTTGTTTGGCGGCACGAAACGCATGAATCTTGCGTATTTGCATAGAATGAGGTGTTTTTCAACTCATAATACGAGCTGGAACGGCTGCAGCGAGCAGAAAACTCAATCGTTCGATTACGTTATAAAGCGACTTTGCATTTGTTTGGGGCTTGTTTGTGGGCTCGAAACGCATGAATCTTGCGTGTTTGCATAGAATGAAGTGTTTTCGATCTCATAATACGATCTGGAACGTCTACAGCGAACGCAAAACTCAATCGTTCGATTTCGTTATAAAGCGACTTTGCATTCGTTTGGGGCTTGTTTCTCGGCTCGAAACGCATGAGTCTTGCGTATTTGCAGAGAATGAAGTAATTTTGATCTCGTAATACGAGCTGGAACGCCTAAAGCGAGCGCAAAACTCTATCGTTCGATTTCGTTATAAAGCGACTTTGTATTCGTTTGGGGCTTGTTTTGCAGCTCGAAAGGCATGAATCTTGCGTATTTGCATATAATGAAGTGTTTCTGATCTCATAATACGAGCTGGAGCGGCTACAGCGAGCACAAAACTCAATCGTGCGATTTCGTTATAAAGCGACTTTGCATTCGTTTGGGGCTTCTTTGGCGGCTCTAAACGCATGAATCTTGCGTATTTACATAGAATTAGGTGTTTTCGATCTCATATTATGAGCTGTAACGGCTACAGCGAGCGCAACACTCAATCGTTCAATTTTGTTATAAGGCGACTTTGCATTCGTTTGGGGCTTATTTCGCGGCTCGAAACGCATGAATCTTGCATATTTGCATAGAATAGAGTGTTTTTGATCTTATATTACGAGTTGGAACGGCTACACCGAGCGCAAAACGCAATTGTTCGATTTCGTTATAAAGCGACTTTGCATTCGTTTGGGGCTTGTTTAGCGGCTCGAAACGCATGAATCTTGCGCATTTGCATAGAATGAAGTGTTTTCGATCTCATAATACGAGCTGGAACGCCTAAAGCGCGCGCAAAACTCAATCGTGCGATTTCGTTATAAAGCGACTTTGCATTCGTTTGGGGCTTCTTTGGCGGCTCTAAACGCATGAATCTTGCGTATTTACATAGAATTAGGTGTTTTCGATCTCATATTATGTCTCATACGCGTATTTACATAGAATTAGGTGTTTTCGATCTCATATGAGCTGTAACGGCTACAGCGAGCGCAACACTCAATCGTTCAATTTTGTTATAAGGCGACTTTGCATTCTTTTGGGGCTTATTTCGCGGCTCGAAACGCATGAATCTTGCATATTTGCATAGAATAGAGTGTTTTTGATCTTATATTACGAGTTGGAACGGCTACACCGAGCGCAAAACGCAATTGTTCGATTACGTTATAAAGCGACTTTGCATTCGTTTGGGGCTTGTTTAGCGGCTCGAAACGCATGAATCTTGCGCATTTGCATAGAATGAAGTGTTTTCGATCTCATAATACGAGCTGGAACGCCTACAGCGAGCGCAAAACTCTATCGTTCGATTTCGTTATAAAGCGACTTTGCATTTGTTTGGGGCTTGTTTGTGGGCTCGAAAGGCATGAATCTTGCGTATTAGCATAAAATAAAGTAATTTTGATCTCATAATACGAACTGGAACGGGTACAGCGAGCGCAAAACTCTATCGTTCGATTTCGTTATAAAGCGACTTTGCATTTGTTGGGGCTTGTTTGTGGGCTCGAAACGCATGAATCTTGCGCATTTGCATAGAATGAAGTGTTTTCGATCTCATAATACGAGCTGGAACGCCTAAAGCGAGCGCAAAACTCTATCGTTCGATTTCGTTATAAAGCGACTTTGTATTCGTTTGGGGCTTCTTTGGCGGCTCTAAACGCATGAATCTTGCGTATTTACATAGAATGAAGTGTTTTTGATCTTATTTTACGAGCTGGAACGACTGCTGCGGGTGTAAAACTCAAATCATCGATTTCATTATAAATGGACTTTTTATTCGTTTGGGGCTTGTTTGGCGGCTCTAAACGCATGAATCTTGCGTATGTGCATAGAATGAAGCGTTTTCGATCTTAAAATACGAGCAGGAACGGCTACAGCGAGCGCAAAACTCAATCGTTCGATTTTGTTATAAGGCGAATTTGCATTCCTTTGGGGCTTGTTTGGCGGCACGAAACGCATGAATCTTGCGTATTTGCATAGAATGAGGTGTTTTTCAACTCATAATACGAGCTGGAACGGCTACAGCGAGCACAAAACTCAATCGTGCGATTTCGTTATAAAGCGACTTTGCATTCGTTTGGGGCTTGTTTTGCAGCTCGAAAGGCATGAATCTTGCGTATTTGCATATAATGAAGTGTTTCTGATCTCATAATACGAGCTGGAGCGGCTACAGCGAGCGCGAAACTCAATCGTTCGATTTCGTTGTAAAGCGACTTTGCATTCGTTTGGGGCTTGTTTGGCGGCTCTAAACGCATGAATCTTGCGTATTTACATAGAATGAAGTGTTTTTGATCTTATTTTACGAGCTGGAACGACTGCTGCGGGTGTAAAACTCAAATCATCGATTTCATCATAAATGGAATTTTTTATTCGTTTGGGGCTTGTTTGGCGGCTCTAAACGCATGAATCTTGCGTATGTGCATAGAATGAAGCGTTTTCGATCTTAAAATACGAGCTGGAACGGCTACAGCGAGCGCAAAACTCAATCGTTCGATTTTTTTATAAGGCGACTTTGCATTCGTTTGGTGCTTGTTTGGCTGCTCGAAACGCATGAATCTTGCGCATTTGCATAGAATAAAGTGTTTTCGATCTCATAATACGAGCTGGAACGCCTACAGCGAGCGCAAAACTTTATCGTTCGATTTCGTTATAAAGCGACTTTTCATTAGTTTGGGGCTTGTTTGGCGGCACGAAACGCATGAATCTTGCGTGTTTGCATAGAATGAAGTGTTTTCGATCTCATAATACGATCTGGAACGTCTACAGCGAACGCAAAACTCAATCGTTCGATTTTGTTATAAAGCGACTTTGCATTCGTTTGGTGCTTGTTTCTCGGCTCGAAACGCATGAGTCTTGCGTATTTGCAGAGAATGAAGTAATTTTGATCTCGTAATAAGAGTTGGAACGGCTACAGCGAGCACAAAACTCAATCGTGCGATTTCGTTATAAAGCGACTTTGCATTCGTTTGGGGCTTCTTTGGCGGCTCTAAACGCATGAATCTTGCGTATTTACATAGAATGAAGTGTTTTTGATCTTATTTTACGAGCTGGAACGACTGCTGCGGGTGTAAAACTCAAATCATCGATTTCATTATAAATGGACTTTTTATTCGTTTGGGGCTTGTTTGGCGGCTCTAAACGCATGAATCTTGCGTATGTGCATAGAATGAAGCGTTTTCGATCTTAAAATACGAGCAGGAACGGCTACAGCGAGCGCAAAACTCAATCGTTCGATTTTGTTATAAGGCGAATTTGCATTCGTTTGGGGCTTGTTTGGCTGCTTGAAACGCATGAATCTTGCGCATTTGCAAAGAATAAAGTGTTTTCGATCTCATAATACGAGCTGGAACGCCTAAAGCGAGCGCAAAACTCTATCGTTCGATTTCGTTATAAAGCGACTTTTCATTCGTTTGGGGCTTGTTTGGCGGCACGAAACGCATGAATCTTGCGTATTTGCATAGAATGAGGTGTTTTTCAACTCATAATACGAGCTGGAACGGCTGCAGCGAGCAGAAAACTCAATCGTTCGATTACGTTATAAAGCGACTTTGCATTTGTTTGGGGCTTGTTTGTGGGCTCGAAACGCATGAATCTTGCGTGTTTGCATAGAATGAAGTGTTTTCGATCTCATAATACGATCTGGAACGTCTACAGCGAACGCAAAACTCAATCGTTCGATTTCGTTATAAAGCGACTTTGCATTCGTTTGGGGCTTGTTTCTCGGCTCGAAACGCATGAGTCTTGCGTATTTGCAGAGAATGAAGTAATTTTGATCTCGTAATACGAGCTGGAACGCCTAAAGCGAGCGCAAAACTCTATCGTTCGATTTCGTTATAAAGCGACTTTGTATTCGTTTGGGGCTTGTTTTGCAGCTCGAAAGGCATGAATCTTGCGTATTTGCATATAATGAAGTGTTTCTGATCTCATAATACGAGCTGGAGCGGCTACAGCGAGCACAAAACTCAATCGTGCGATTTCGTTATAAAGCGACTTTGCATTCGTTTGGGGCTTCTTTGGCGGCTCTAAACGCATGAATCTTGCGTATTTACATAGAATTAGGTGTTTTCGATCTCATATTATGAGCTGTAACGGCTACAGCGAGCGCAACACTCAATCGTTCAATTTTGTTATAAGGCGACTTTGCATTCGTTTGGGGCTTATTTCGCGGCTCGAAACGCATGAATCTTGCATATTTGCATAGAATAGAGTGTTTTTGATCTTATATTACGAGTTGGAACGGCTACACCGAGCGCAAAACGCAATTGTTCGATTTCGTTATAAAGCGACTTTGCATTCGTTTGGGGCTTGTTTAGCGGCTCGAAACGCATGAATCTTGCGCATTTGCATAGAATGAAGTGTTTTCGATCTCATAATACGAGCTGGAACGCCTAAAGCGCGCGCAAAACTCTGTCGTTCGATTTCGTTATAAAGCGACTTTGTATTCGTTTGGGGCTTGTTTGGCGGCACGAAACGCATGAATCTTGCGTATTTGCATAGAATGAAGTGTTTTCGATCTCATAATACGATCTGGAACGTCTACAGCGAACGCAAAACTCAATCGTTCGATTTCGTTATAAAGCGACTTTGCATTCGTTTGGGGCTTGTTTCTCGGCTCGAAACGCATGAGTCTTGCGTATTTGCAGAGAATGAAGTAATTTTGATCTCGTAATAAGAGCTGGAACGGCTACAGCGAGCACAAAACTCAATCGTGCGATTTCGTTATAAAGCGACTTTGCATTCGTTTGGGGCTTCTTTGGCGGCTCTAAACGCATGAATCTTGCGTATTTACATAGAATTAGGTGTTTTCGATCTCATATTATGTCTCATACGCGTATTTACATAGAATTAGGTGTTTTCGATCTCATATGAGCTGTAACGGCTACAGCGAGCGCAACACTCAATCGTTCAATTTTGTTATAAGGCGACTTTGCATTCGTTTGGGGCTTATTTCGCGGCTCGAAACGCATGAATCTTGCATATTTGCATAGAATAGAGTGTTTTTGATCTTATATTACGAGTTGGAACGGCTACACCGAGCGCAAAACGCAATTGTTCGATTCCGTTATAAAGCGACTTTGCATTCGTTTGGGGCTTGTTTAGCGGCTCGAAACGCATGAATCTTGCGCATTTGCATAGAATAAAGTGTTTTCGATCTCATAATACGAGCTGGAACGCCTAAAGCGAGCGCAAAACTCTATCGTTCGATTTCGTTATAAAGCGACTTTTCATTCGTTTGGGGCTTGTTTGGCGGCACGAAACGCATGAATCTTGCGTATTTGCATAGAATGAGGTGTTTTTCAACTCATAATACGAGCTGGAACGGCTGCAGCGAGCAGAAAACTCAATCGTTCGATTACGTTATAAAGCGACTTTGCATTTGTTTGGGGCTTGTTTGTGGGATCGAAACGCATGAATCTTGCGTGTTTGCGTAGAATGAAGTGTTTTCGATCTCATAATACGATCTGGAACGTCTACAGCGAACGCAAAACTCAATCGTTCGATTTCGTTAGAAAGCGACTTTGCATTCGTTTGGGGCTTGTTTCTCGGCTCGAAACGCATGAGTCTTGCGTATTTGCAGAGAATGAAGTAATTTTGATCTCGTAATACGAGCTGGAACGCCTAAAGCGAGCGCAAAACTCTATCGTTCGATTTCGTTATAAAGCGACTTTGTATTCGTTTGGGGCTTGTTTTGCAGCTCGAAAGGCATGAATCTTGCGTATTTGCATAGAATGAAGTGTTTCTGATCTCATAATACGAGCTGGAGCGGCTACAGCGAGCACAAAACTCAATCGTGCGATTTCGTTATAAAGCGACTTTGCATTCGTTTGGGGCTTCTTTGGCGGCTCTAAACGCATGAATCTTGCGTATTTACATAGAATTAGGTGTTTTCGATCTCATATTATGAGCTGTAACGGCTACAGCGAGCGCAACACTCAATCGTTCAATTTTGTTATAAGGCGACTTTGCATTCGTTTGGGGCTTATTTCGCGGCTCGAAACGCATGAATCTTGCATATTTGCATAGAATAGAGTGTTTTTGATCTTATGTTACGAGTTGGAACGGCTACACCGAGCGCAAAACGCAATTGTTCGATTTCGTTATAAAGCGACTTTGCATTCGTTTGGGGCTTGTTTAGCGGCTCGAAACGCATGAATCTTGCGCATTTGCATAGAATGAAGTGTTTTCGATCTCATAATACGAGCTGGAACGCCTAAAGCGCGCGCAAAACTCTATCGTTCGATTTCGTTATAAAGCGACTTTGTATTCGTTTGGGGCTTGTTTGGCGGCACGAAACGCATGAATCTTGCGTATTTGCATAGAATGAAGTGTTTTCGATCTCATAATACGATCTGGAACGTCTACAGCGAACGCAAAACTCAATCGTTCGATTTCGTTATAAAGCGACTTTGCATTCGTTTGGGGCTTGTTTCTCGGCTCGAAACGCATGAGTCTTGCGTATTTGCAGAGAATGAAGTAATTTTGATCTCGTAATAAGAGCTGGAACGGCTACAGCGAGCACAAAACTCAATCGTGCGATTTCGTTATAAAGCGACTTTGCATTCGTTTGGGGCTTCTTTGGCGGCTCTAAACGCATGAATCTTGCGTATTTACATTGAATTAGGTGTTTTCGATCTCATATTATGTCTCATACGCGTATTTACATAGAATTAGGTGTTTTCGATCTCATATGAGCTGTAACGGCTACAGCGAGCGCAACACTCAATCGTTCAATTTTGTTATAAGGCGACTTTGCATTCGTTTGGGGCTTATTTCGCGGCTCGAAACGCATGAATCTTGCATATTTGCATAGAATAGAGTGTTTTTGATCTTATATTACGAGTTGGAACGGCTACACCGAGCGCAAAACGCAATTGTTCGATTCCGTTATAAAGCGACTTTGCATTCGTTTGGGGCTTGTTTAGCGGCTCGAAACGCATGAATCTTGCGCATTTGCATAGAATAAAGTGTTTTCGATCTCATAATACGAGCTGGAACGCCTAAAGCGAGCGCAAAACTCTATCGTTCGATTTCGTTATAAAGCGACTTTTCATTCGTTTGGGGCTTGTTTGGCGGCACGAAACGCATGAATCTTGCGTATTTGCATAGAATGAGGTGTTTTTCAACTCATAATACGAGCTGGAACGGCTGCAGCGAGCAGAAAACTCAATCGTTCGATTACGTTATAAAGCGACTTTGCATTTGTTTGGGGCTTGTTTGTGGGATCGAAACGCATGAATCTTGCGTGTTTGCGTAGAATGAAGTGTTTTCGATCTCATAATACGATCTGGAACGTCTACAGCGAACGCAAAACTCAATCGTTCGATTTCGTTAGAAAGCGACTTTGCATTCGTTTGGGGCTTGTTTCTCGGCTCGAAACGCATGAGTCTTGCGTATTTGCAGAGAATGAAGTAATTTTGATCTCGTAATACGAGCTGGAACGCCTAAAGCGAGCGCAAAACTCTATCGTTCGATTTCGTTATAAAGCGACTTTGTATTCGTTTGGGGCTTGTTTTGCAGCTCGAAAGGCATGAATCTTGCGCATTTGCATAGAATAAAGTGTTTTCGATCTCATAATACGAGCTGGAACGCCTACAGCGAGCGCAAAACTCTATCGTTCGATTTCGTTATAAAGCGACTTTTCATTAGTTTGGGGCTTGTTTGGCGGCACGAAACGCATGAATCTTGCGTGTTTGCATAGAATGAAGTGTTTTCGATCTCATAATACGATCTGGAACGTCTACAGCGAACGCAAAACTCAATCGTTCGATTTTGTTATAAAGCGACTTTGCATTCGTTTGGGGCTTGTTTCTCGGCTCGAAACGCATGAGTCTTGCGTATTTGCAGAGAATGAAGTGTTTTTGATCTTATTTTACGAGCTGGAACGGCTACAGCGAGCGCGAAACTCAATCGTTCGATTTCGTTGTAAAGCGACTTTGCATTCGTTTGGGGCTTGTTTGGCGGCTCTAAACGCATGAATCTTGCGTATGTGCATAGAATGAAGCGTTTTCGATCTTAAAATACGAGCTGGAACGGCTACAGCGAGCGCAAAACTCTATCGTTCGATTTCGTTATAAAGCGACTTTTCATTCGTTTGGGGCTTGTTTGGCGGCACGAAACGCATGAATCTTGCGTATTTGCATAGAATGAGGTGTTTTTCAACTCATAATACGAGCTGAAACGGCTGCAGCGAGCCCAAAACTCAATCGTTCGATTACGTTATAAAGCGACTTTGTATTCGTTTGGGGCTTGTTTTGCAGCTCGAAAGGCATGAATCTTGCGTATTTGCATATAATGAAGTGTTTCTGATCTCATAATACGAGCTGGAGCGGCTACAGCGAGCGCGAAACTCAATCGTTCGATTTCGTTATAAAGCGACTTTGTATTCGTTTGGGGCTTCTTTGGCGGCTCTAAACGCATGAATCTTGCGTACTTACATAGAATGAAGTGTTTTTGATCTTATTTTACGAGCTGGAACGACTGCTGCGGGTGTAAAACTCAAATCATCGATTTCATTATAAATGGACTTTTTATTCGTTTGGGGCTTGTTTGGCGGCTCTAAACGCATGAATCTTGCGTATGTGCATAGAATGAAGCGTTTTCGATCTTAAAATACGAGCAGGAACGGCTACAGCGAGCGCAAAACTCAATCGTTCGATTTTGTTATAAGGCGAATTTGCATTCGTTTGGGGCTTGTTTGGCTGCTTGAAACGCATGAATCTTGCGCATTTGCATAGAATAAAGTGTTTTCGATCTCATAATACGAGCTGGAACGCCTAAAGCGAGCGCAAAACTCTATCGTTCGATTTCGTTATAAAGCGACTTTTCATTCGTTTGGGGCTTGTTTGGCGGCACGAAACGCATGAATCTTGCGTATTTGCATAGAATGAGGTGTTTTTCAACTCATAATACGAGCTGGAACAGCTACAGCGAGCACAAAACTCAATCGTGCGATTTCGTTATAAAGCGACTTTGCATTCGTTTGGGGCTTCTTTGGCGGCTCTAAACGCATAAATCTTGCGTATTTACATAGAATTAGGTGTTTTCGATCTCATATTACGAGCTGAAACGGCTACAGCGAGCGCAACACTCAATCGTTCAATTTTGTTATAAGGCGACTTTGCATTCGTTTGGGGCTTATTTCGCGGCTCGAAACGCATGAATCTTGCATATTTGCATAGAATAGAGTGTTTTTGATCTTATATTACGAGTTGGAACGGCTACACCGAGCGCAAAACGCAATTGTTCGATTCCGTTATAAAGCGACTTTGCATTCGTTTGGGGCTTGTTTAGCGGCTCGAAACGCATGAATCTTGCGCATTTGCATAGAATGAAGTGTTTTCGATCTCATAATACGAGCTGGAACGCCTAAAGCGAGCGCAAAACTCTATCGTTCGATTTCGTTATAAAGCGACTTTGTATTCGTTTGGGGCTTGTTTTGCAGCTCGAAAGGCATGAATCTTGCGTATTAGCATAGAATGAAGTGTTTCTGATCTCATAATACGAGCTGGAACGGCTACAGCGAGCGCGAAACTCAATCGTTCGATTTCGTTGTAAAGCGACTTTGCATTCGTTTGGGGCTTCTTTGGCGGCTCTAAACTCATGAATCTTGCGTATTTACATAGAATGAAGTGTTTTTGATCTTATTTTACGAGCTGGAACGACTGCTGCGGGTGTAAAACTCAAATCATCGATTTAATTATAAATGGACTTTTTATTCGTTTGGGGCTTGTTTGGCGGCTCTAAACGCATGAATCTTGCGTATGTGCATAGAATGAAGCGTTTTCGATCTTAAAATACGAGCAGGAACGGCTACAGCGAGCGCAAAACTCAATCGTTCGATTTTGTTATAAGGCGAATTTGCATTCGTTTGGGGCTTGTTTGGCTGCTTGAAACGCATGAATCTTGCGCATTTGCATAGAATAAAGTGTTTTCGATCTCATAATACGAGCTGGAACGCCTAAAGCGAGCGCAAAACTCTATCGTTCGATTTCGTTATAAAGCGACTTTTCATTCGTTTGGGGCTTGTTTGGCGGCACGAAACGCATGAATCTTGCGTATTTGCATAGAATGAGGTGTTTTTCAACTCATAATACGAGCTGGAACGGCTGCAGCGAGCAGAAAACTCAATCGTTCGATTACGTTATAAAGCGACTTTGCATTTGTTTGGGACTTGTTTGTGGGATCGAAACGCATGAATCTTGCGTGTTTGCGTAGAATGAAGTGTTTTCGATCTCATAATACGATCTGGAACGTCTACAGCGAACGCAAAACTCAATCGTTCGATTTCGTTAGAAAGCGACTTTGCATTCGTTTGGGGCTTGTTTCTCGGCTCGAAACGCATGAGTCTTGCGTATTTGCAGAGAATGAAGTAATTTTGATCTCGTAATACGAGCTGGAACGCCTAAAGCGAGCGCAAAACTCTATCGTTCGATTTCGTTATAAAGCGACTTTGTATTCGTTTGGGGCTTGTTTTGCAGCTCGAAAGGCATGAATCTTGCGTATTAGCATAGAATGAAGTGTTTCTGATCTCATAATACGAGCTGGAACGGCTACAGCGAGCGCGAAACTCAATCGTTCGATTTCGTTGTAAAGCGACTTTGCATTCGTTTGGGGCTTCTTTGGCGGCTCTAAACGCATGAATCTTGCGTATTTACATAGAATGAAGTGTTTTTGATCTTATTTTACGAGCTGGAACGACTGCTGCGGGTGTAAAACTCAAATCATCGATTTCATTATAAATGGACTTTTTATTCGTTTGGGGCTTGTTTGGCGGCTCTAAACGCATGAATCTTGCGTATGTGCATAGAATGAAGCGTTTTCGATCTTAAAATACGAGCAGGAACGGCTACACCGGGCGCAAAACGCAATTGTTCGATTTCGTTATAAAGCGACTTTGCATTCGTTTGGGCCTTGTTTAGCGGCTCGAAACGCATGAATCTTGCGCATTTGCATAGAATGAAGTGTTTTCGATCTCATAATACGAGCTGGAACGCCTAAAGCGAGCGCAAAACTCTATCGTTCGATTTCGTTATAAAGCGACTTTGTATTCGTTTGGGGCTTGTTTTGCAGCTCGAAAGGCATGAATCTTGCGTATTTGCATAGAATGAAGTGTTTCTGATCTCATAATACGAGCTGGAGCGGCTATAGCGAGCGCGAAACTCAATCGTTCGATTTCGTTGTAAAGCGACTTTGCATTCGTTTGGGGCTTCTTTGGCGGCTCTAAACGCATGAATCTTGCGTATTTACATAGAATGAAGCGTTTTTGATCTTATTTTACGAGCTGGAACGACTGCTGCGGGTGTAAAACTCAAATCATCGATTTCATTATAAATGGACTTTTTATTCGTTTGGGGCTTGTTTGGCGGCTCTAAACGCATGAATCTTGCGTATGTGCATAGAATGAAGCGTTTTCGATCTTAAAATACGAGCTGGAACGGCTACAGCGAGCGCAAAACTCTATCGTTCGATTTCGTTATAAAGCGACATTTCATTCGTTTGGGGCTTGTTTGGCGGCACGAAACGCATGAATCTTGCGTATTTGCATAGAATGAGGTGTTTTTCAACTCATAATAAGAGCTGAAACGGCTGCAGCGAGCCCAAAACTCAATCGTTCGATTACGTTATAAAGCGACTTTGTATTCGTTTGGGGCTTGTTTTGCAGCTCGAAAGGCATGAATCTTGCGTATTTGCATATAATGAAGTGTTTCTGATCTCATAATACGAGCTGGAGCGGCTACAGCGAGCGCGAAACTCAATCGTTCGATTTTTTTATAAGGCGACTTTGCATTCGTTTGGGGCTTGTTTGGCTGCTCGAAACGCATGAATCTTGCGCATTTGCATAGAATAAAGTGTTTTCGATCTCATAATACGAGCTGGAACGCCTACAGCGAGCGCAAAACTTTATCGTTCGATTTCGTTATAAAGCGACTTTTCATTAGTTTGGGGCTTGTTTGGCGGCACGAAACGCATGAATCTTGCGTGTTTGCATAGAATGAAGTGTTTTCGATCTCATAATACGATCTGGAACGTCTACAGCGAACGCAAAACTCAATCGTTCGATTTTGTTATAAAGCGACTTTGCATTCGTTTGGGGCTTGTTTCTCGGCTCGAAACGCATGAGTCTTGCGTATTTGCAGAGAATGAAGTAATTTTGATCTCGTAATACGAGCTGGAACGCCTAAAGCGAGCGCAAAACTCTATCGTTCGATTTCGTTATAAAGCGACTTTGTATTCGTTTGGGGCTTGTTTTGCAGCTCGAAAGGCATGAATCTTGCGTATTTGCATATAATGAAGTGTTTCTGATCTCATAATACGAGCTGGAGCGGCTACAGCGAGCACAAAACTCAATCGTGCGATTTCGTTATAAAGCGACTTTGCATTCGTTTGGGGCTTCTTTGGCGGCTCTAAACGCATGAATCTTGCGTATTTACATAGAATTAGGTGTTTTCGATCTCATATTATGAGCTGTAACGGCTACAGCGAGCGCAACACTCAATCGTTCAATTTTGTTATAAGGCGACTTTGCATTCGTTTGGGGCTTATTTCGCGGCTCGAAACGCATGAATCTTGCATATTTGCATAGAATAGAGTGTTTTTGATCTTATATTACGAGTTGGAACGGCTACACCGAGCGCAAAACGCAATTGTTCGATTTCGTTATAAAGCGACTTTGCATTCGTTTGGGGCTTGTTTAGCGGCTCGAAACGCATGAATCTTGCGCATTTGCATAGAATGAAGTGTTTTCGATCTCATAATACGAGCTGGAACGCCTAAAGCGCGCGCAAAACTCTATCGTTCGATTTCGTTATAAAGCGACTTTGTATTCGTTTGGGGCTTGTTTGGCGGCACGAAACGCATGAATCTTGCGTATTTGCATAGAATGAAGTGTTTTCGATCTCATAATACGATCTGGAACGTCTACAGCGAACGCAAAACTCAATCGTTCGATTACGTTATAAAGCGACTTTGCATTTGTTTGGGGCTTGTTTGTGGGCTCGAAACGCATGAATCTTGCGTGTTTGCATAGAATGAAATGTTTTCGATCTCATAATACGATCTGGAACGTCTACAGCGAACGCAAAACTCAATCGTTCGATTTCGTTATAAAGCGACTTTGCATTCGTTTGGGGCTTGTTTCTCGGCTCGAAACGCATGAGTCTTGCGTATTTGCAGAGAATGAAGTAATTTTGATCTCGTAATACGAGCTGGAACGCCTAAAGCGAGCGCAAAACTCTATCGTTCGATTTCGTTATAAAGCGACTTTGTATTCGTTTGGGGCTTGTTTTGCAGCTCGAAAGGCATGAATCTTGCGTATTTGCATATAATGAAGTGTTTCTGATCTCATAATACGAGCTGGAGCGGCTACAGCGAGCACAAAACTCAATCGTGCGATTTCGTTATAAAGCGACTTTGCATTCGTTTGGGGCTTCTTTGGCGGCTCTAAACGCATGAATCTTGCGTATTTACATAGAATTAGGTGTTTTCGATCTCATATTATGTCTCATACGCGTATTTACATAGAATTAGGTGTTTTCGATCTCATATGAGCTGTAACGGCTACAGCGAGCGCAACACTCAATCGTTCAATTTTGTTATAAGGCGACTTTGCATTCGTTTGGGGCTTATTTCGCGGCTCGAAACGCATGAATCTTGCATATTTGCATAGAATAGAGTGTTTTTGAACTTATATTACGAGTTGGAACGGCTACACCGAGCGCAAAACGCAATTGTTCGATTCCGTTATAAAGCGACTTTGCATTCGTTTGGGGCTTGTTTAGCGGCTCGAAACGCATGAATCTTGCGCATTTGCATAGAATAAAGTGTTTTCGATCTCATAATACGAGCTGGAACGCCTAAAGCGAGCGCAAAACTCTATCGTTCGATTTCGTTATAAAGCGACTTTTCATTCGTTTGGGGCTTGTTTGGCGGCACGAAACGCATGAATCTTGCGTATTTGCATAGAATGAGGTGTTTTTCAACTCATAATACGAGCTGGAACGGCTGCAGCGAGCAGAAAACTCAATCGTTCGATTACGTTATAAAGCGACTTTGCATTTGTTTGGGGCTTGTTTGTGGGATCGAAACGCATGAATCTTGCGTGTTTGCGTAGAATGAAGTGTTTTCGATCTCATAATACGATCTGGAACGTCTACAGCGAACGCAAAACTCAATCGTTCGATTTCGTTAGAAAGCGACTTTGCATTCGTTTGGGGCTTGTTTCTCGGCTCGAAACGCATGAGTCTTGCGTATTTGCAGAGAATGAAGTAATTTTGATCTCGTAATACGAGCTGGAACGCCTAAAGCGAGCGCAAAACTCTATCGTTCGATTTCGTTATAAAGCGACTTTGTATTCGTTTGGGGCTTGTTTTGCAGCTCGAAAGGCATGAATCTTGCGTATTTGCATAGAATGAAGTGTTTCTGATCTCATAATACGAGCTGGAGCGGCTACAGCGAGCACAAAACTCAATCGTGCGATTTCGTTATAAAGCGACTTTGCATTCGTTTGGGGCTTCTTTGGCGGCTCTAAACGCATGAATCTTGCGTATTTACATAGAATTAGGTGTTTTCGATCTCATATTATGAGCTGTAACGGCTACAGCGAGCGCAACACTCAATCGTTCAATTTTGTTATAAGGCGACTTTGCATTCGTTTGGGGCTTATTTCGCGGCTCGAAACGCATGAATCTTGCATATTTGCATAGAATAGAGTGTTTTTGATCTTATATTACGAGTTGGAACGGCTACACCGAGCGCAAAACGCAATTGTTCGATTTCGTTATAAAGCGACTTTGCATTCGTTTGGGGCTTGTTTAGCGGCTCGAAACGCATGAATCTTGCGCATTTGCATAGAATGAAGTGTTTTCGATTTCATAATACGAGCTGGAACGCCTAAAGCGCGCGCAAAACTCTATCGTTCGATTTCGTTATAAAGCGACTTTGTATTCGTTTGGGGCTTGTTTGGCGGCACGAAACGCATGAATCTTGCGTATTTGCATAGAATGAAGTGTTTTCGATCTCATAATACGATCTGGAACGTCTACAGCGAACGCAAAACTCAATCGTTCGATTTCGTTATAAAGCGACTTTGCATTCGTTTGGGGCTTGTTTCTCGGCTCGAAACGCATGAGTCTTGCGTATTTGCAGAGAATGAAGTAATTTTGATCTCGTAATAAGAGCTGGAACGGCTACAGCGAGCACAAAACTCAATCGTGCGATTTCGTTATAAAGCGACTTTGCATTCGTTTGGGGCTTCTTTGGCGGCTCTAAACGCATGAATCTTGCGTATTTACATAGAATTAGGTGTTTTCGATCTCATATTATGTCTCATACGCGTATTTACATAGAATTAGGTGTTTTCGATCTCATATGAGCTGTAAACGGCTACAGCGAGCGCAACACTCAATCGTTCAATTTTGTTATAAGGCGACTTTGCATTCGTTTGGGGCTTATTTCGCGGCTCGAAACGCATGAATCTTGCATATTTGCATAGAATAGAGTGTTTTTGATCTTATATTACGAGTTGGAACGGCTACACCGAGCGCAAAACGCAATTGTTCGATTCCGTTATAAAGCGACTTTGCATTCGTTTGGGGCTTGTTTAGCGGCTCGAAACGCATGAATCTTGCGCATTTGCATAGAATAAAGTGTTTTCGATCTCATAATACGAGCTGGAACGCCTAAAGCGAGCGCAAAACTCTATCGTTCGATTTCGTTATAAAGCGACTTTTCATTCGTTTGTGGCTTGTTTGGCGGCACGAAACGCATGAATCTTGCGTATTTGCATAGAATGAGGTGTTTTTCAACTCATAATACGAGCTGGAACGGCTGCAGCGAGCAGAAAACTCAATGGTTCGATTACGTTATAAAGCGACTTTGCATTTGTTTGGGGCTTGTTTGTGGGATCGAAACGCATGAATCTTGCGTGTTTGCGTAGAATGAAGTGTTTTCGATCTCATAATACGATCTGGAACGTCTACAGCGAACGCAAAACTCAATCGTTCGATTTCGTTAGAAAGCGACTTTGCATTCGTTTGGGGCTTGTTTCTCGGCTCGAAACGCATGAGTCTTGCGTATTTGCAGAGAATGAAGTAATTTTGATCTCGTAATACGAGCTGGAACGCCTAAAGCGAGCGCAAAACTCTATCGTTCGATTTCGTTATAAAGCGACTTTGTATTCGTTTGGGGCTTGTTTTGCAGCTCGAAAGGCATGAATCTTGCGCATTTGCATAGAATAAAGTGTTTTCGATCTCATAATACGAGCTGGAACGCCTACAGCGAGCGCAAAACTCTATCGTTCGATTTCGTTATAAAGCGACTTTTCATTAGTTTGGGGCTTGTTTGGCGGCACGAAACGCATGAATCTTGCGTGTTTGCATAGAATGAAGTGTTTTCGATCTCATAATACGATCTGGAACGTCTACAGCGAACGCAAAACTCAATCGTTCGATTTTGTTATAAAGCGACTTTGCATTCGTTTGGGGCTTGTTTCTCGGCTCGAAACGCATGAGTCTTGCGTATTTGCAGAGAATGAAGTGTTTTTGATCTTATTTTACGAGCTGGAACGGCTACAGCGAGCGCGAAACTCAATCGTTCGATTTCGTTGTAAAGCGACTTTGCATTCGTTTGGGGCTTGTTTGGCGGCTCTAAACCATGAATCTTGCGTATGTGCATAGAATGAAGCGTTTTCGATCTTAAAATACGAGCTGGAACGGCTACAGCGAGCGCAAAACTCTATCGTTCGATTTCGTTATAAAGCGACTTTTCATTCGTTTGGGGCTTGTTTGGCGGCACGAAACGCATGAATCTTGCGTATTTGCATAGAATGAGGTGTTTTTCAACTCATAATACGAGCTGAAACGGCTGCAGCGAGCCCAAAACTCAATCATTCGATTACGTTATAAAGCGACTTTGTATTCGTTTGGGGCTTGTTTTGCAGCTCGAAAGGCATGAATCTTGCGTATTTGCATATAATGAAGTGTTTCTGATCTCATAATACGAGCTGGAGCGGCTACAGCGAGCGCGAAACTCAATCGTTCGATTTCGTTATAAAGCGACTTTGTATTCGTTTGGGGCTTCTTTGGCGGCTCTAAACGCATGAATCTTGCGTACTTACATAGAATGAAGTGTTTTTGATCTTATTTTACGAGCTGGAACGACTGCTGCGGGTGTAAAACTCAAATCATCGATTTCATTATAAATGGACTTTTTATTCGTTTGGGGCTTGTTTGGCGGCTCTAAACGCATGAATCTTGCGTATGTGCATAGAATGAAGCGTTTTCGATCTTAAAATACGAGCAGGAACGGCTACAGCGAGCGCAAAACTCAATCGTTCGATTTTGTTATAAGGCGAATTTGCATTCGTTTGGGGCTTGTTTGGCTGCTTGAAACGCATGAATCTTGCGCATTTGCATAGAATAAAGTGTTTTCGATCTCATAATACGAGCTGGAACGCCTAAAGCGAGCGCAAAACTCTATCGTTCGATTTCGTTATAAAGCGACTTTTCATTCGTTTGGGGCTTGTTTGGCGGCACGAAACGCATGAATCTTGCGTATTTGCATAGAATGAGGTGTTTTTCAACTCATAATACGAGCTGGAACGGCTACAGCGAGCACAAAACTCAATCGTGCGATTTCGTTATAAAGCGACTTTGCATTCGTTTGGGGCTTCTTTGGCGGCTCTAAACGCATAAATCTTGCGTATTTACATAGAATTAGGTGTTTTCGATCTCATATTACGAGCTGAAACGGCTACAGCGAGCGCAACACTCAATCGTTCAATTTTGTTATAAGGCGACTTTGCATTCGTTTGGGGCTTATTTCGCGGCTCGAAACGCATGAATCTTGCATATTTGCATAGAATAGAGTGTTTTTGATCTTATATTACGAGTTGGAACGGCTACACCGAGCGCAAAACGCAATTGTTCGATTCCGTTATAAAGCGACTTTGCATTCGTTTGGGGCTTGTTTAGCGGCTCGAAACGCATGAATCTTGCGCATTTGCATAGAATGAAGTGTTTTCGATCTCATAATACGAGCTGGAACGCCTAAAGCGAGCGCAAAACTCTATCGTTCGATTTCGTTATAAAGCGACTTTGTATTCGTTTGGGGCTTGTTTTGCAGCTAGAAAGGCATGAATCTTGCGTATTAGCATAGAATGAAGTGTTTCTGATCTCATAATACGAGCTGGAACGGCTACAGCGAGCGCGAAACTCAATCGTTCGATTTCGTTGTAAAGCGACTTTGCATTCGTTTGGGGCTTCTTTGGCGGCTCTAAACGCATGAATCTTGCGTATTTACATAGAATGAAGTGTTTTTGATCTTATTTTACGAGCTGGAACGACTGCTGCGGGTGTAAAACTCAAATCATCGATTTAATTATAAATGGACTTTTTATTCGTTTGGGGCTTGTTTGGCGGCTCTAAACGCATGAATCTTGCGTATGTGCATAGAATGAAGCGTTTTCGATCTTAAAATACGAGCAGGAACGGCTACAGCGAGCGCAAAACTCAATCGTTCGATTTTGTTATAAGGCGAATTTGCATTCGTTTGGGGCTTGTTTGGCTGCTTGAAACGCATGAATCTTGCGCATTTGCATAGAATAAAGTGTTTTCGATCTCATAATACGAGCTGGAACGCCTAAAGCGAGCGCAAAACTCTATCGTTCGATTTCGTTATAAAGCGACTTTGTATTCGTTTGGGGCTTGTTTTGCAGCTCGAAAGGCATGAATCTTGCGCATTTGCATAGAATAAAGTGTTTTCGATCTCATAATACGATCTGGAACGTCTACAGCGAACGCAAAACTCAATCGTTCGATTTTGTTATAATGCGACTTTGCATTCGTTTGGGGCTTGTTTCTCGGCTCGAAACGCATGAGTCTTGCGCATTTGCATAGAATGAAGTGTTTTTGATCTTATAATACGAGCTGGAACGTCTTCTGCGGGCGTAAAACTCAATCGTTCGATTTCGTTATAAAGCGACTTTGTATTCGTTTGGGGCTTGTTTGGCGGCTCTAAACGCATGAATGTTGCGTATGTGCATAGAATTAAGTGTTTTCGATCTCATATTACGAGCTGTAACGGCTACAGCGAGCGCAAAACTCAATCGTTCGATTTTTTGATAAGGCGAATTTGCATTCGTTTGGAGCTTGTTTGGCTGCTCAAAACGCGCGAATCTTGCGTATTTGCATAAAATAAAGTAATTTTGATCTCATAAAACGAACTGGAACGGCTACAGCGAGCGCAAAACTCAATCGTTCGATTTTGTTATAAGGCGAATTTTCATTCGTTTGGGGCTTGTTTGGCGGCACGAAACGCATGAATCTTGCGTATTTGCATAGAATGAGGTGTTTTTCAACTCATAATACGAGCTGAAACGGCTGCAGCGAGCCCAAAACTCAATCGTTCGATTACGTTATAAAGCGACTTTGTATTCGTTTGGGGCTTGTTTTGCAGCTCGAAAGGCATGAATCTTGCGTATTTGCATATAATGAAGTGTTTCTGATCTCATAATACGAGCTGGAGCGGCTACAGCGAGCGCGAAACTCAATCGTTCGATTTCGTTGTAAAGCGACTTTGCATTCGTTTGGGGCTTGTTTGGCGGCTCTAAACGCATGAATCTTGCGTATTTACATAGAATGAAGTGTTTTTGATCTTATTTTACGAGCTGGAACGACTGCTGCGGGTGTAAAACTCAAATCATCGATTTCATTATAAATGGAATTTTTTATTCGTTTGGGGCTTGTTTGGCGGCTATAAACGCATGAATCTTGCGTATGTGCATAGAATGAAGCGTTTTCGATCTTAAAATACGAGCTGGAACGGCTACAGCGAGCGCAAAACTCAATCGTTCGATTTTTTTATAAGGCGACTTTGCATTCGTTTGGGGCTTGTTTGGCTGCTCGAAACGCATGAATCTTGCGCATTTGCATAGAATAAAGTGTTTTCGATCTCATAATACGAGCTGGAACGCCTACAGCGAGCGCAAAACTTTATCGTTCGATTTCGTTATAAAGCGACTTTTCATTAGTTTGGGGCTTGTTTGGCGGCACGAAACGCATGAATCTTGCGTGTTTGCATAGAATGAAGTGTTTTCGATCTCATAATACGATCTGGAACGTCTACAGCGAACGAAAAACTCAATCGTTCGATTTTGTTATAAAGCGACTTTGCATTCGTTTGGGGCTTGTTTCTCGGCTCGAAACGCATGAGTCTTGCGTATTTGCAGAGAATGAAGTAATTTTGATCTCGTAATAAGAGCTGGAACGGCTACAGCGAGCACAAAACTCAATCGTGCGATTTCGTTATAAAGCGACTTTGCATTCGTTTGGGGCTTCTTTGGCGGCTCTAAACGCATGAATCTTGCGTATTTACATAGAATGAAGTATTTTTGATCTTATTTTACGAGCTGGAACGACTGCTGCGGGTGTAAAACTCAAATCATCGATTTCATTATAAATGGACTTTTTATTCGTTTGGGGCTTGTTTGGCGGCTCTAAACGCATGAATCTTGCGTATGTGCATAGAATGAAGCGTTTTCGATCTTAAAATACGAGCAGGAACGGCTACAGCGAGCGCAAAACTCAATCGTTCGATTTTGTTATAAGGCGAATTTGCATTCGTTTGGGGCTTGTTTGGCTGCTTGAAACGCATGAATCTTGCGCATTTGCATAGAATAAAGTGTTTTCGATCTCATAATACGAGCTGGAACGCCTAAAGCGAGCGCAAAACTCTATCGTTCGATTTCGTTATAAAGCGACTTTTCATTCGTTTGGGGCTTGTTTGGCGGCACGAAACGCATGAATCTTGCGTATTTGCATAGAATGAGGTGTTTTTCAACTCATAATACGAGCTGGAACGGCTGCAGCGAGCAGAAAACTCAATCGTTCGATTACGTTATAAAGCGACTTTGCATTTGTTTGGGGCTTGTTTGTGGGCTCGAAACGCATGAATCTTGCGTGTTTGCATAGAATGAAGTGTTTTCGATCTCATAATACGATCTGGAACGTCTACAGCGAACGCAAAACTCAATCGTTCGATTTCGTTATAAAGCGACTTTGCATTCGTTTGGGGCTTGTTTCTCGGCTCGAAACGCATGAGTCTTGCGTATTTGCAGAGAATGAAGTAATTTTGATCTCGTAATACGAGCTGGAACGCCTAAAGCGAGCGCAAAACTCTATCGTTCGATTTCGTTATAAAGCGACTTTGTATTCGTTTGGGGCTTGTTTTGCAGCTCGAAAGGCATGAATCTTGCGTATTTGCATAGAATGAAGTGTTTCTGATCTCATAATACGAGCTGGAGCGGCTACAGCGAGCACAAAACTCAATCGTGCGATTTCGTTATAAAGCGACTTTGCATTCGTTTGGGGCTTCTTTGGCGGCTCTAAACGCATGAATCTTGCGTATTTACATAGAATTAGGTGTTTTCGATCTCATATTATGAGCTGTAACGGCTACAGCGAGCGCAACACTCAATCGTTCAATTTTGTTATAAGGCGACTTTGCATTCGTTTGGGGCTTATTTCGCGGCTCGAAACGCATGAATCTTGCATATTTGCATAGAATAGAGTGTTTTTGATCTTATATTACGAGTTGGAACGGCTACACCGAGCGCAAAACGCAATTGTTCGATTTCGTTATAAAGCGACTTTGCATTCGTTTGGGGCTTGTTTAGCGGCTCGAAACGCATGAATCTTGCGCATTTGCATAGAATGAAGTGTTTTCGATCTCATAATACGAGCTGGAACGCCTAAAGCGCGCGCAAAACTCTATCGTTCGATTTCGTTATAAAGCGACTTTGTATTCGTTTGGGGCTTGTTTGGCGGCACGAAACGCATGAATCTTGCGTATTTGCATAGAATGAAGTGTTTTCGATCTCATAATACGATCTGGAACGTCTACAGCGAACGCAAAACTCAATCGTTCGATTTCGTTATAAAGCGACTTTGCATTCGTTTGGGGCTTGTTTCTCGGCTCGAAACGCATGAGTCTTGCGTATTTGCAGAGAATGAAGTAATTTTGATCTCGTAATAAGAGCTGGAACGGCTACAGCGAGCACAAAACTCAATCGTGCGATTTCGTTATAAAGCGACTTTGCATTCGTTTGGGGCTTCTTTGGCGGCTCTAAACGCATGAATCTTGCGTATTTACATAGAATTAGGTGTTTTCGATCTCATATTATGTCTCATACGCGTATTTACATAGAATTAGGTGTTTTCGATCTCATATGAGCTGTAACGGCTACAGCGAGCGCAACACTCAATCGTTCAATTTTGTTATAAGGCGACTTTGCATTCGTTTGGGGCTTATTTCGCGGCTCGAAACGCATGAATCTTGCATATTTGCATAGAATAGAGTGTTTTTGATCTTATATTACGAGTTGGAACGGCTACACCGAGCGCAAAACGCAATTGTTCGATTCCGTTATAAAGCGACTTTGCATTCGTTTGGGGCTTGTTTAGCGGCTCGAAACGCATGAATCTTGCGCATTTGCATAGAATAAAGTGTTTTCGATCTCATAATACGAGCTGGAACGCCTAAAGCGAGCGCAAAACTCTATCGTTCGATTTCGTTATAAAGCGACTTTTCATTCGTTTGGGGCTTGTTTGGCGGCACGAAACGCATGAATCTTGCGTATTTGCATAGAATGAGGTGTTTTTCAACTCATAATACGAGCTGGAACGGCTGCAGCGAGCAGAAAACTCAATCGTTCGATTACGTTATAAAGCGACTTTGCATTTGTTTGGGGCTTGTTTGTGGGATCGAAACGCATGAATCTTGCGTGTTTGCGTAGAATGAAGTGTTTTCGATCTCATAATACGATCTGGAACGTCTACAGCGAACGCAAAACTCAATCGTTCGATTTCGTTAGAAAGCGACTTTGCATTCGTTTGGGGCTTGTTTCTCGGCTCGAAACGCATGAGTCTTGCGTATTTGCAGAGAATGAAGTAATTTTGATCTCGTAATACGAGCTGGAACGCCTAAAGCGAGCGCAAAACTCTATCGTTCGATTTCGTTATAAAGCGACTTTGTATTCGTTTGGGGCTTGTTTTGCAGCTCGAAAGGCATGAATCTTGCGTATTTGCATAGAATGAAGTGTTTCTGATCTCATAATACGAGCTGGAGCGGCTACAGCGAGCACAAAACTCAATCGTGCGATTTCGTTATAAAGCGACTTTGCATTCGTTTGGGGCTTCTTTGGCGGCTCTAAACGCATGAATCTTGCGTATTTACATAGAATTAGGTGTTTTCGATCTCATATTATGAGCTGTAACGGCTACAGCGAGCGCAACACTCAATCGTTCAATTTTGTTATAAGGCGACTTTGCATTCGTTTGGGGCTTATTTCGCGGCTCGAAACGCATGAATCTTGCATATTTGCATAGAATAGAGTGTTTTTGATCTTATATTACGAGTTGGAACGGCTACACCGAGCGCAAAACGCAATTGTTCGATTTCGTTATAAAGCGACTTTGCATTCGTTTGGGGCTTGTTTAGCGGCTCGAAACGCATGAATCTTGCGCATTTGCATAGAATGAAGTGTTTTCGATCTCATAATACGAGCTGGAACGCCTAAAGCGCGCGCAAAACTCTATCGTTCGATTTCGTTATAAAGCGACTTTGTATTCGTTTGGGGCTTGTTTGGCGGCACGAAACGCATGAATCTTGCGTATTTGCATAGAATGAAGTGTTTTCGATCTCATAATACGATCTGGAACGTCTACAGCGAACGCAAAACTCAATCGTTCGATTTCGTTATAAAGCGACTTTGCATTCGTTTGGGGCTTGTTTCTCGGCTCGAAACGCATGAGTCTTGCGTATTTGCAGAGAATGAAGTAATTTTGATCTCGTAATAAGAGCTGGAACGGCTACAGCGAGCACAAAACTCAATCGTGCGATTTCGTTATAAAGCGACTTTGCATTCGTTTGGGGCTTCTTTGGCGGCTCTAAACGCATGAATCTTGCGTATTTACATAGAATTAGGTGTTTTCGATCTCATATTATGTCTCATACGCGTATTTACATAGAATTAGGTGTTTTCGATCTCATATGAGCTGTAACGGCTACAGCGAGCGCAACACTCAATCGTTCAATTTTGTTATAAGGCGACTTTGCATTCGTTTGGGGCTTATTTCGCGGCTCGAAACGCATGAATCTTGCATATTTGCATAGAATAGAGTGTTTTTGATCTTATATTACGAGTTGGAACGGCTACACCGAGCGCAAAACGCAATTGTTCGATTCCGTTATAAAGCGACTTTGCATTCGTTTGGGGCTTGTTTAGCGGCTCGAAACGCATGAATCTTGCGCATTTGCATAGAATAAAGTGTTTTCGATCTCATAATACGAGCTGGAACGCCTAAAGCGAGCGCAAAACTCTATCGTTCGATTTCGTTATAAAGCGACTTTTCATTCGTTTGGGGCTTGTTTGGCGGCACGAAACGCATGAATCTTGCGTATTTGCATAGAATGAGGTGTTTTTCAACTCATAATACGATCTGGAACGTCTACAGCGAACGCAAAACTCAATCGTTCGATTTCGTTATAAAGCGACTTTGCATTCGTTTGGGGCTTGTTTCTCGGCTCGAAACGCATGAGTCTTGCGTATTTGCAGAGAATGAAGTAATTTTGATCTCGTAATAAGAGCTGGAACGGCTACAGCGAGCACAAAACTCAATCGTGCGATTTCGTTATAAAGCGACTTTGCATTCGTTTGGGCCTTCTTTGGCGGCTCTAAACGCATGAATCTTGCGTATTTACATAGAATTAGGTGTTTTCGATCTCATATTATGTCTCATACGCGTATTTACATAGAATTAGGTGTTTTCGATCTCATATGAGCTGTAACGGCTACAGCGAGCGCAACACTCAATCGTTCAATTTTGTTATAAGGCGACTTTGCATTCGTTTGGGGCTTATTTCGCGGCTCGAAACGCATGAATCTTGCATATTTGCATAGAATAGAGTGTTTTTGATCTTATATTACGAGTTGGAACGGCTACACCGAGCGCAAAACGCAATTGTTCGATTCCGTTATAAAGCGACTTTGCATTCGTTTGGGGCTTGTTTAGCGGCTCGAAACGCATGAATCTTGCGCATTTGCATAGAATAAAGTGTTTTCGATCTCATAATACGAGCTGGAACGCCTAAAGCGAGCGCAAAACTCTATCGTTTGATTTCGTTATAAAGCGACTTTTCATTCGTTTGGGGCTTGTTTGGCGGCACGAAACGCATGAATCTTGCGTATTTGCATAGAATGAGGTGTTTTTCAACTCATAATACGAGCTGGAACGGCTGCAGCGAGCAGAAAACTCAATCGTTCGATTACGTTATAAAGCGACTTTGCATTTGTTTGGGGCTTGTTTGTGGGATCGAAACGCATGAATCTTGCGTGTTTGCGTAGAATGAAGTGTTTTCGATCTCATAATACGATCTGGAACGTCTACAGCGAACGCAAAACTCAATCGTTCGATTTCGTTAGAAAGCGACTTTGCATTCGTTTGGGGCTTGTTTCTCGGCTCGAAACGCATGAGTCTTGCGTATTTGCAGAGAATGAAGTAATTTTGATCTCGTAATACGAGCTGGAACGCCTAAAGCGAGCGCAAAACTCTATCGTTCGATTTCGTTATAAAGCGACTTTGTATTCGTTTGGGGCTTGTTTTGCAGCTCGAAAGGCATGAATCTTGCGCATTTGCATAGAATAAAGTGTTTTCGATCTCATAATACGAGCTGGAACGCCTACAGCGAGCGCAAAACTCTATCGTTCGATTTCGTTATAAAGCGACTTTTCATTAGTTTGGGGCTTGTTTGGCGGCACGAAACGCATGAATCTTGCGTGTTTGCATAGAATGAAGTGTTTTCGATCTCATAATACGATCTGGAACGTCTACAGCGAACGCAAAACTCAATCGTTCGATTTTGTTATAAAGCGACTTTGCATTCGTTTGGGGCTTGTTTCTCGGCTCGAAACGCATGAGTCTTGCGTATTTGCAGAGAATGAAGTGTTTTTGATCTTATTTTACGAGCTGGAACGGCTACAGCGAGCGCGAAACTCAATCGTTCGATTTCGTTGTAAAGCGACTTTGCATTCGTTTGGGGCTTGTTTGGCGGCTCTAAACGCATGAATCTTGCGTATGTTCATAGAATGAAGCGTTTTCGATCTTAAAATACGAGCTGGAACGGCTACAGCGAGCGCAAAACTCTATCGTTCGATTTCGTTATAAAGCGACTTTTCATTCGTTTGGGGCTTGTTTGGCGGCACGAAACGCATGAATCTTGCGTATTTGCATAGAATGAGGTGTTTTTCAACTCATAATACGAGCTGAAACGGCTGCAGCGAGCCCAAAACTCAATCGTTCGATTACGTTATAAAGCGACTTTGTATTCGTTTGGGGCTTGTTTTGCAGCTCGAAAGGCATGAATCTTGCGTATTTGCATATAATGAAGTGTTTCTGATCTCATAATACGAGCTGGAGCGGCTACAGCGAGCGCGAAACTCAATCGTTCGATTTCGTTATAAAGCGACTTTGTATTCGTTTGGGGCTTCTTTGGCGGCTCTAAACGCATGAATCTTGCGTACTTACATAGAATGAAGTGTTTTTGATCTTATTTTACGAGCTGGAACGACTGCTGCGGGTGTAAAACTCAAATCATCGATTTCATTATAAATGGACTTTTTATTCGTTTGGGGCTTGTTTGGCGGCTCTAAACGCATGAATCTTGCGTATGTGCATAGAATGAAGCGTTTTCGATCTTAAAATACGAGCAGGAACGGCTACAGCGAGCGCAAAACTCAATCGTTCGATTTTGTTATAAGGCGAATTTGCATTCGTTTGGGGCTTGTTTGGCTGCTTGAAACGCATGAATCTTGCGCATTTGCATAGAATAAAGTGTTTTCGATCTCATAATACGAGCTGGAACGCCTAAAGCGAGCGCAAAACTCTATCGTTCGATTTCGTTATAAAGCGACTTTTCATTCGTTTGGGGCTTGTTTGGCGGCACGAAACGCATGAATCTTGCGTATTTGCATAGAATGAGGTGTTTTTCAACTCATAATACGAGCTGGAACGGCTGCAGCGAGCAGAAAACTCAATCGTTCGATTACGTTATAAAGCGACTTTGCATTTGTTTGGGACTTGTTTGTGGGATCGAAACGCATGAATCTTGCGTGTTTGCGTAGAATGAAGTGTTTTCGATCTCATAATACGATCTGGAACGTCTACAGCGAACGCAAAACTCAATCGTTCGATTTCGTTAGAAAGCGACTTTGCATTCGTTTGGGGCTTGTTTCTCGGCTCGAAACGCATGAGTCTTGCGTATTTGCAGAGAATGAAGTAATTTTGATCTCGTAATACGAGCTGGAACGCCTAAAGCGAGCGCAAAACTCTATCGTTCGATTTCGTTATAAAGCGACTTTGTATTCGTTTGGGGCTTGTTTTGCAGCTCGAAAGGCATGAATCTTGCGCATTTGCATAGAATAAAGTGTTTTCGATCTCATAATACGAGCTGGAACGCCTACAGCGAGCGCAAAACTCTATCGTTCGATTTCGTTATAAAGCGACTTTTCATTAGTTTGGGGCTTGTTTGGCGGCACGAAACGCATGAATCTTGCGTGTTTGCATAGAATGAAGTGTTTTCGATCTCATAATACGATCTGGAACGTCTACAGCGAACGCAAAACTCAATCGTTCGATTTTGTTATAAAGCGACTTTGCATTCGTTTGGGGCTTGTTTCTCGGCTCGAAACGCATGAGTCTTGCGTATTTGCAGAGAATGAAGTGTTTTTGATCTTATTTTACGAGCTGGAACGGCTACAGCGAGCGCGAAACTCAATCGTTCGATTTCGTTGTAAAGCGACTTTGCATTCGTTTGGGGCTTGTTTGGCGGCTCTAAACGCATGAATCTTGCGTATGTTCATAGAATGAAGCGTTTTCGATCTTAAAATACGAGCTGGAACGGCTACAGCGAGCGCAAAACTCTATCGTTCGATTTCGTTATAAAGCGACTTTTCATTCGTTTGGGGCTTGTTTGGCGGCACGAAACGCATGAATCTTGCGTATTTGCATAGAATGAGGTGTTTTTCAACTCATAATACGAGCTGAAACGGCTGCAGCGAGCCCAAAACTCAATCGTTCGATTACGTTATAAAGCGACTTTGTATTCGTTTGGGGCTTGTTTTGCAGCTCGAAAGGCATGAATCTTGCGTATTTGCATATAATGAAGTGTTTCTGATCTCATAATACGAGCTGGAGCGGCTACAGCGAGCGCGAAACTCAATCGTTCGATTTCGTTATAAAGCGACTTTGTATTCGTTTGGGGCTTCTTTGGCGGCTCTAAACGCATGAATCTTGCGTACTTACATAGAATGAAGTGTTTTTGATCTTATTTTACGAGCTGGAACGACTGCTGCGGGTGTAAAACTCAAATCATCGATTTCATTATAAATGGACTTTTTATTCGTTTGGGGCTTGTTTGGCGGCTCTAAACGCATGAATCTTGCGTATGTGCATAGAATGAAGCGTTTTCGATCTTAAAATACGAGCAGGAACGGCTACAGCGAGCGCAAAACTCAATCGTTCGATTTTGTTATAAGGCGAATTTGCATTCGTTTGGGGCTTGTTTGGCTGCTTGAAACGCATGAATCTTGCGCATTTGCATAGAATAAAGTGTTTTCGATCTCATAATACGAGCTGGAACGCCTAAAGCGAGCGCAAAACTCTATCGTTCGATTTCGTTATAAAGCGACTTTTCATTCGTTTGGGGCTTGTTTGGCGGCACGAAACGCATGAATCTTGCGTATTTGCATAGAATGAGGTGTTTTTCAACTCATAATACGAGCTGGAACGGCTGCAGCGAGCAGAAAACTCAATCGTTCGATTACGTTATAAAGCGACTTTGCATTTGTTTGGGACTTGTTTGTGGGATCGAAACGCATGAATCTTGCGTGTTTGCGTAGAATGAAGTGTTTTCGATCTCATAATACGATCTGGAACGTCTACAGCGAACGCAAAACTCAATCGTTCGATTTCGTTAGAAAGCGACTTTGCATTCGTTTGGGGCTTGTTTCTCGGCTCGAAACGCATGAGTCTTGCGTATTTGCAGAGAATGAAGTAATTTTGATCTCGTAATACGAGCTGGAACGCCTAAAGCGAGCGCAAAACTCTATCGTTCGATTTCGTTATAAAGCGACTTTGTATTCGTTTGGGGCTTGTTTTGCAGCTCGAAAGGCATGAATCTTGCGTATTAGCATAGAATGAAGTGTTTCTGATCTCATAATACGAGCTGGAACGGCTACAGCGAGCGCGAAACTCAATCGTTCGATTTCGTTGTAAAGCGACTTTGCATTCGTTTGGGGCTTCTTTGGCGGCTCTAAACGCATGAATCTTGCGTATTTACATAGAATGAAGTGTTTTTGATCTTATTTTACGAGCTGGAACGACTGCTGCGGGTGTAAAACTCAAATCATCGATTTCATTATAAATGGACTTTTTATTCGTTTGGGGCTTGTTTGGCGGCTCTAAACGCATGAATCTTGCGTATGTGCATAGAATGAAGCGTTTTCGATCTTAAAATACGAGCAGGAACGGCTACAGCGAGCGCAAAACTCAATCGTTCGATTTTGTTATAAGGCGAATTTGCATTCGTTTGGGGCTTGTTTGGCTGCTTGAAACGCATGAATCTTGCGCATTTGCATAGAATAAAGTGTTTTCGATCTCATAATACGAGCTGGAACGCCTAAAGCGAGCGCAAAACTCTATCGTTCGATTTCGTTATAAAGCGACTTTTCATTCGTTTGGGGCTTGTTTGTGGGCTCGAAACGCATGAATCTTGCGTGTTTGCATAGAATGAAGTGTTTTCGATCTCATAATACGATCTGGAACGTCTACAGCGAACGCAAAACTCAATCGTTCGATTTCGTTATAAAGCGACTTTGCATTCGTTTGGGGCTTGTTTCTCGGCTCGAAACGCATGAGTCTTGCGTATTTGCAGAGAATGAAGTAATTTTGATCTCGTAATACGAGCTGGAACGCCTAAAGCGAGCGCAAAACTCTATCGTTCGATTTCGTTATAAAGCGACTTTGTATTCGTTTGGGGCTTGTTTTGCAGCTCGAAAGGCATGAATCTTGCGTATTTGCATAGAATGAAGTGTTTCTGATCTCATAATACGAGCTGGAGCGGCTACAGCGAGCACAAAACTCAATCGTGCGATTTCGTTATAAAGCGACTTTGCATTCGTTTGGGGCTTGTTTAGCGGCTCGAAACGCATGAATCTTGCGCAGTTGCATAGAATGAAGTGTTTTCGATCTCATAATACGCGCTGGAACGCCTAAAGCGAGCGCAAAACTCTATCGTTCGATTTCGTTATAAAGCGACTTTGTATTCGTTTGGGGCTTGTTTTGCAGCTCGAAAGGCATGAATCTTGCGTATTTGCATAGAATGAAGTGTTTCTGATCTCATAATATGAGCTGGAGCGGCTATAGCGAGCGCGAAACTCAATCGTTCGATTTCGTTGTAAAGCGACTTTGCATTCGTTTGGGGCTTCTTTGGCGGCTCTAAACGCATGAATCTTGCGTATTTACATAGAATGAAGTGTTTTTGATCTTATTTTACGAGCTGGAACGACTGCTGCGGGTGTAAAACTCAAATCATCGATTTCATTATAAATGGACTTTTTATTCGTTTGGGGCTTGTTTGGCGGCTCTAAACGCATGAATCTTGCGTATGTGCATAGAATGAAGCGTTTTCGATCTTAAAATACGAGCAGGAACGGCTACAGCGAGCGCAAAACTCAGTCGTTCGATTTTGTTATAAGGCGAATTTGCATTCGTTTGGGGCTTGTTTGGCTGCTTGAAACGCATGAATCTTGCGCATTTGCATAGAATAAAGTGTTTTCGATCTCATAATACGAGCTGGAACGCCTAAAGCGAGCGCAAAACTCTATCGTTCGATTTCGTTATAAAGCGACTTTTCATTCGTTTGGGGCTTGTTTGGCGGCACGAAACGCATGAATCTTGCGTATTTGCATAGAATGAAGTGTTTTCGATCTCATAATACGATCTGGAACGCCTAAAGCGAGCGCAAAACTCTATCGTTCGATTTCGTTATAAAGCGACTTTTCATTCGTTTGGGGCTTGTTTGGCGGCACGAAACGCATGAATCTTGCGTATTTGCATAGAATGAGGTGTTTTTCAACTCATAATACGATCTGGAACGTCTACAGCGAACGCAAAACTCAATCGTTCGATTTCGTTATAAAGCGACTTTGCATTCGTTTGGGGCTTGTTTCTCGGCTCGAAACGCATGAGTCTTGCGTATTTGCAGAGAATGAAGTAATTTTGATCTCGTAATAAGAGCTGTAACGGCTACAGCGAGCGCAACACTCAATCGTTCAATTTTGTTATAAGGCGACTTTGCATTCGTTTGGGGCTTATTTCGCGGCTCGAAACGCATGAATCTTGCATATTTGCATAGAATAGAGTGTTTTTGATCTTATATTACGAGTTGGAACGGCTACACCGAGCGCAAAACGCAATTGTTCGATTCCGTTATAAAGCGACTTTGCATTCGTTTGGGGCTTGTTTAGCGGCTCGAAACGCATGAATCTTGCGCATTTGCATAGAATAAAGTGTTTTCGATCTCATAATACGAGCTGGAACGCCTAAAGCGAGCGCAAAACTCTATCGTTCGATTTCGTTATAAAGCGACTTTTCATTCGTTTGGGGCTTGTTTGTGGGCTCGAAACGCATGAATCTTGCGTATTTGCATAGAATGAGGTGTTTTTCAACTCATAATACGAGCTGGAACGGCTGCAGCGAGCAGAAAACTCAATCGTTCGATTACGTTATAAAGCGACTTTGCATTTGTTTGGGGCTTGTTTGTGGGATCGAAACGCATGAATCTTGCGTGTTTGCGTAGAATGAAGTGTTTTCGATCTCATAATACGATCTGGAACGTCTACAGCGAACGCAAAACTCAATCGTTCGATTTCGTTATAAAGCGACTTTGCATTCGTTTGGGGCTTGTTTCTCGGCTCGAAACGCATGAGTCTTGCGTATTTGCAGAGAATGAAGTAATTTTGATCTCGTAATACGAGCTGGAACGCCTAAAGCGAGCGCAAAACTCTATCGTTCGATTTCGTTATAAAGCGACTTTGTATTCGTTTGGGGCTTGTTTTGCAGCTCGAAAGGCATGAATCTTGCGTATTTGCATAGAATGAAGTGTTTCTGATCTCATAATACGAGCTGGAGCGGCTACAGCGAGCACAAAACTCAATCGTGCGATTTCGTTATAAAGCGACTTTGCATTCGTTTGGGGCTTGTTTAGCGGCTCGAAACGCATGAATCTTGCGCAGTTGCATAGAATGAAGTGTTTTCGACCTCATAATACGCGCTGGAACGCCTAAAGCGAGCGCAAAACTCTATCGTTCGATTTCGTTATAAAGCGACTTTGTATTCGTTTGGGGCTTGTTTTGCAGCTCGAAAGGCATGAATCTTGCGTATTTGCATAGAATGAAGTGTTTCTGATCTCATAATATGAGCTGGAGCGGCTATAGCGAGCGCGAAACTCAATCGTTCGATTTCGTTGTAAAGCGACTTTGCATTCGTTTGGGGCTTCTTTGGCGGCTCTAAACGCATGAATCTTGCGTATTTACATAGAATGAAGTGTTTTTGATCTTATTTTACGAGCTGGAACGACTGCTGCGGGTGTAAAACTCAAATCATCGATTTCATTATAAATGGACTTTTTATTCGTTTGGGGCTTGTTTGGCGGCTCTAAACGCATGAATCTTGCGTATGTGCATAGAATGAAGCGTTTTCGATCTTAAAATACGAGCAGGAACGGCTACAGCGAGCGCAAAACTCAATCGTTCGATTTTGTTATAAGGCGAATTTGCATTCGTTTGGGGCTTGTTTGGCTGCTTGAAACGCATGAATCTTGCGCATTTGCATAGAATAAAGTGTTTTCGATCTCATAATACGAGCTGGAACGCCTAAAGCGAGCGCAAAACTCTATCGTTCGATTTCGTTATAAAGCGACTTTTCATTCGTTTGGGGCTTGTTTGGCGGCACGAAACGCATGAATCTTGCGTATTTGCATAGAATGAAGTGTTTTCGATCTCATAATACGATCTGGAACGCCTAAAGCGAGCGCAAAACTCTATCGTTCGATTTCGTTATAAAGCGACTTTTCATTCGTTTGGGGCTTGTTTGGCGGCACGAAACGCATGAATCTTGCGTATTTGCATAGAATGAGGTGTTTTTCAACTCATAATACGATCTGGAACGTCTACAGCGAACGCAAAACTCAATCGTTCGATTTCGTTATAAAGCGACTTTGCATTCGTTTGGGGCTTGTTTCTCGGCTCGAAACGCATGAGTCTTGCGTATTTGCAGAGAATGAAGTAATTTTGATCTCGTAATAAGAGCTGTAACGGCTACAGCGAGCGCAACACTCAATCGTTCAATTTTGTTATAAGGCGACTTTGCATTCGTTTGGGGCTTATTTCGCGGCTCGAAACGCATGAATCTTGCATATTTGCATAGAATAGAGTGTTTTTGATCTTATATTACGAGTTGGAACGGCTACACCGAGCGCAAAACGCAATTGTTCGATTCCGTTATAAAGCGACTTTGCATTCGTTTGGGGCTTGTTTAGCGGCTCGAAACGCATGAATCTTGCGCATTTGCATAGAATAAAGTGTTTTCGATCTCATAATACGAGCTGGAACGCCTAAAGCGAGCGCAAAACTCTATCGTTCGATTTCGTTATAAAGCGACTTTTCATTCGTTTGGGGCTTGTTTGTGGGCTCGAAACGCATGAATCTTGCGTATTTGCATAGAATGAGGTGTTTTTCAACTCATAATACGAGCTGGAACGGCTGCAGCGAGCAGAAAACTCAATCGTTCGATTACGTTATAAAGCGACTTTGCATTTGTTTGGGGCTTGTTTGTGGGATCGAAACGCATGAATCTTGCGTGTTTGCGTAGAATGAAGTGTTTTCGATCTCATAATACGATCTGGAACGTCTACAGCGAACGCAAAACTCAATCGTTCGATTTCGTTATAAAGCGACTTTGCATTCGTTTGGGGCTTGTTTCTCGGCTCGAAACGCATGAGTCTTGCGTATTTGCAGAGAATGAAGTAATTTTGATCTCGTAATACGAGCTGGAACGCCTAAAGCGAGCGCAAAACTCTATCGTTCGATTTCGTTATAAAGCGACTTTGTATTCGTTTGGGGCTTGTTTTGCAGCTCGAAAGGCATGAATCTTGCGTATTTGCATAGAATGAAGTGTTTCTGATCTCATAATACGAGCTGGAGCGGCTACAGCGAGCACAAAACTCAATCGTGCGATTTCGTTATAAAGCGACTTTGCATTCGTTTGGGGCTTGTTTAGCGGCTCGAAACGCATGAATCTTGCGCAGTTGCATAGAATGAAGTGTTTTCGACCTCATAATACGCGCTGGAACGCCTAAAGCGAGCGCAAAACTCTATCGTTCGATTTCGTTATAAAGCGACTTTGTATTCGTTTGGGGCTTGTTTTGCAGCTCGAAAGGCATGAATCTTGCGTATTTGCATAGAATGAAGTGTTTCTGATCTCATAATATGAGCTGGAGCGGCTATAGCGAGCGCGAAACTCAATCGTTCGATTTCGTTGTAAAGCGACTTTGCATTCGTTTGGGGCTTCTTTGGCGGCTCTAAACGCATGAATCTTGCGTATTTACATAGAATGAAGTGTTTTTGATCTTATTTTACGAGCTGGAACGACTGCTGCGGGTGTAAAACTCAAATCATCGATTTCATTATAAATGGACTTTTTATTCGTTTGGGGCTTGTTTGGCGGCTCTAAACGCATGAATCTTGCGTATGTGCATAGAATGAAGCGTTTTCGATCTTAAAATACGAGCAGGAACGGCTACAGCGAGCGCAAAACTCAATCGTTCGATTTTGTTATAAGGCGAATTTGCATTCGTTTGGGGCTTGTTTGGCTGCTTGAAACGCATGAATCTTGCGCATTTGCATAGAATAAAGTGTTTTCGATCTCATAATACGAGCTGGAACGCCTAAAGCGAGCGCAAAACTCTATCGTTCGATTTCGTTATAAAGCGACTTTTCATTCGTTTGGGGCTTGTTTGGCGGCACGAAACGCATGAATCTTGCGTATTTGCATAGAATGAAGTGTTTTCGATCTCATAATACGATCTGGAACGCCTAAAGCGAGCGCAAAACTCTATCGTTCGATTTCGTTATAAAGCGACTTTTCATTCGTTTGGGGCTTGTTTGGCGGCACGAAACGCATGAATCTTGCGTATTTGCATAGAATGAGGTGTTTTTCAACTCATAATACGATCTGGAACGTCTACAGCGAACGCAAAACTCAATCGTTCGATTTCGTTATAAAGCGACTTTGCATTCGTTTGGGGCTTGTTTCTCGGCTCGAAACGCATGAGTCTTGCGTATTTGCAGAGAATGAAGTAATTTTGATCTCGTAATAAGAGCTGGAACGGCTACAGCGAGCACAAAACTCAATCGTGCGATTTCGTTATAAAGCGACTTTGCATTCGTTTGGGGCTTCTTTGGCGGCTCTAAACGCATGAATCTTGCGTATTTACATAGAATTAGGTGTTTTCGATCTCATATTATGTCTCATACGCGTATTTACATAGAATTAGGTGTTTTCGATCTCATATGAGCTGTAACGGGTACAGCGAGCGCAACACTCAATCGTTCAATTTTGTTATAAGGCGACTTTGCATTCGTTTGGGGCTTATTTCGCGGCTCGAAACGTATGAATCTTGCATATTTGCATAGAATAGAGTGTTTTTGATCTTATATTACGAGTTGGAACGGCTACACCGAGCGCAAAACGCAATTGTTCGATTCCGTTATAAAGCGACTTTGCATTCGTTTGGGGCTTGTTTAGCGGCTCGAAACGCATGAATCTTGCGCATTTGCATAGAATAAAGTGTTTTCGATCTCATAATACGAGCTGGAACGCCTAAAGCGAGCGCAAAACTCTATCGTTCGATTTCGTTATAAAGCGACTTTTCATTCGTTTGGGGCTTGTTTGTGGGCTCGAAACGCATGAATCTTGCGTATTTGCATAGAATGAGGTGTTTTTCAACTCATAATACGAGCTGGAACGGCTGCAGCGAGCAGAAAACTCAATCGTTCGATTACGTTATAAAGCGACTTTGCATTTGTTTGGGGCTTGTTTGTGGGATCGAAACGCATGAATCTTGCGTGTTTGCGTAGAATGAAGTGTTTTCGATCTCATAATACGATCTGGAACGTCTACAGCGAACGCAAAACTCAATCGTTCGATTTCGTTATAAAGCGACTTTGCATTCGTTTGGGGCTTGTTTCTCGGCTCGAAACGCATGAGTCTTGCGTATTTGCAGAGAATGAAGTAATTTTGATCTCGTAATACGAGCTGGAACGCCTAAAGCGAGCGCAAAACTCTATCGTTCGATTTCGTTATAAAGCGACTTTGTATTCGTTTGGGGCTTGTTTTGCAGCTCGAAAGGCATGAATCTTGCGTATTTGCATAGAATGAAGTGTTTCTGATCTCATAATACGAGCTGGAGCGGCTACAGCGAGCACAAAACTCAATCGTGCGATTTCGTTATAAAGCGACTTTGCATTCGTTTGGGGCTTGTTTAGCGGCTCGAAACGCATGAATCTTGCGCAGTTGCATAGAATGAAGTGTTTTCGACCTCATAATACGCGCTGGAACGCCTAAAGCGAGCGCAAAACTCTATCGTTCGATTTCGTTATAAAGCGACTTTGTATTCGTTTGGGGCTTGTTTTGCAGCTCGAAAGGCATGAATCTTGCGTATTTGCATAGAATGAAGTGTTTCTGATCTCATAATATGAGCTGGAGCGGCTATAGCGAGCGCGAAACTCAATCGTTCGATTTCGTTGTAAAGCGACTTTGCATTCGTTTGGGGCTTCTTTGGCGGCTCTAAACGCATGAATCTTGCGTATTTACATAGAATGAAGTGTTTTTGATCTTATTTTACGAGCTGGAACGACTGCTGCGGGTGTAAAACTCAAATCATCGATTTCATTATAAATGGACTTTTTATTCGTTTGGGGCTTGTTTGGCGGCTCTAAACGCATGAATCTTGCGTATGTGCATAGAATGAAGCGTTTTCGATCTTAAAATACGAGCAGGAACGGCTACAGCGAGCGCAAAACTCAATCGTTCGATTTTGTTATAAGGCGAATTTGCATTCGTTTGGGGCTTGTTTGGCTGCTTGAAACGCATGAATCTTGCGCATTTGCATAGAATAAAGTGTTTTCGATCTCATAATACGAGCTGGAACGCCTAAAGCGAGCGCAAAACTCTATCGTTCGATTTCGTTATAAAGCGACTTTTCATTCGTTTGGGGCTTGTTTGGCGGCACGAAACGCATGAATCTTGCGTATTTGCATAGAATGAAGTGTTTTCGATCTCATAATACGATCTGGAACGCCTAAAGCGAGCGCAAAACTCTATCGTTCGATTTCGTTATAAAGCGACTTTTCATTCGTTCGGGGCTTGTTTGGCGGCACGAAACGCATGAATCTTGCGTATTTGCATAGAATGAGGTGTTTTTCAACTCATAATACGATCTGGAACGTCTACAGCGAACGCAAAACTCAATCGTTCGATTTCGTTATAAAGCGACTTTGCATTCGTTTGGGGCTTGTTTCTCGGCTCGAAACGCATGAGTCTTGCGTATTTGCAGAGAATGAAGTAATTTTGATCTCGTAATAAGAGCTGTAACGGCTACAGCGAGCGCAACACTCAATCGTTCAATTTTGTTATAAGGCGACTTTGCATTCGTTTGGGGCTTATTTCGCGGCTCGAAACGCATGAATCTTGCATATTTGCATAGAATAGAGTGTTTTTGATCTTATATTACGAGTTGGAACGGCTACACCGAGCGCAAAACGCAATTGTTCGATTCCGTTATAAAGCGACTTTGCATTCGTTTGGGGCTTGTTTAGCGGCTCGAAACGCATGAATCTTGCGCATTTGCATAGAATAAAGTGTTTTCGATCTCATAATACGAGCTGGAACGCCTAAAGCGAGCGCAAAACTCTATCGTTCGATTTCGTTATAAAGCGACTTTTCATTCGTTTGGGGCTTGTTTGTGGGCTCGAAACGCATGAATCTTGCGTATTTGCATAGAATGAGGTGTTTTTCAACTCATAATACGAGCTGGAACGGCTGCAGCGAGCAGAAAACTCAATCGTTCGATTACGTTATAAAGCGACTTTGCATTTGTTTGGGGCTTGTTTGTGGGATCGAAACGCATGAATCTTGCGTGTTTGCGTAGAATGAAGTGTTTTCGATCTCATAATACGATCTGGAACGTCTACAGCGAACGCAAAACTCAATCGTTCGATTTCGTTATAAAGCGACTTTGCATTCGTTTGGGGCTTGTTTCTCGGCTCGAAACGCATGAGTCTTGCGTATTTGCAGAGAATGAAGTAATTTTGATCTCGTAATACGAGCTGGAACGCCTAAAGCGAGCGCAAAACTCTATCGTTCGATTTCGTTATAAAGCGACTTTGTATTCGTTTGGGGCTTGTTTTGCAGCTCGAAAGGCATGAATCTTGCGTATTTGCATAGAATGAAGTGTTTCTGATCTCATAATACGAGCTGGAGCGGCTACAGCGAGCACAAAACTCAATCGTGCGATTTCGTTATAAAGCGACTTTGCATTCGTTTGGGGCTTGTTTAGCGGCTCGAAACGCATGAATCTTGCGCAGTTGCATAGAATGAAGTGTTTTCGACCTCATAATACGCGCTGGAACGCCTAAAGCGAGCGCAAAACTCTATCGTTCGATTTCGTTATAAAGCGACTTTGTATTCGTTTGGGGCTTGTTTTGCAGCTCGAAAGGCATGAATCTTGCGTATTTGCATAGAATGAAGTGTTTCTGATCTCATAATATGAGCTGGAGCGGCTATAGCGAGCGCGAAACTCAATCGTTCGATTTCGTTGTAAAGCGACTTTGCATTCGTTTGGGGCTTCTTTGGCGGCTCTAAACGCATGAATCTTGCGTATTTACATAGAATGAAGTGTTTTTGATCTTATTTTACGAGCTGGAACGACTGCTGCGGGTGTAAAACTCAAATCATCGATTTCATTATAAATGGACTTTTTATTCGTTTGGGGCTTGTTTGGCGGCTCTAAACGCATGAATCTTGCGTATGTGCATAGAATGAAGCGTTTTCGATCTTAAAATACGAGCAGGAACGGCTACAGCGAGCGCAAAACTCAATCGTTCGATTTTGTTATAAGGCGAATTTGCATTCGTTTGGGGCTTGTTTGGCTGCTTGAAACGCATGAATCTTGCGCATTTGCATAGAATAAAGTGTTTTCGATCTCATAATACGAGCTGGAACGCCTAAAGCGAGCGCAAAACTCTATCGTTCGATTTCGTTATAAAGCGACTTTTCATTCGTTTGGGGCTTGTTTGGCGGCACGAAACGCATGAATCTTGCGTATTTGCATAGAATGAAGTGTTTTCGATCTCATAATACGATCTGGAACGCCTAAAGCGAGCGCAAAACTCTATCGTTCGATTTCGTTATAAAGCGACTTTTCATTCGTTTGGGGCTTGTTTGGCGGCACGAAACGCATGAATCTTGCGTATTTGCATAGAATGAGGTGTTTTTCAACTCATAATACGATCTGGAACGTCTACAGCGAACGCAAAACTCAATCGTTCGATTTCGTTATAAAGCGACTTTGCATTCGTTTGGGGCTTGTTTCTCGGCTCGAAACGCATGAGTCTTGCGTATTTGCAGAGAATGAAGTAATTTTGATCTCGTAATAAGAGCTGGAACGGCTACAGCGAGCACAAAACTCAATCGTGCGATTTCGTTATAAAGCGACTTTGCATTCGTTTGGGGCTTCTTTGGCGGCTCTAAACGCATGAATCTTGCGTATTTACATAGAATTAGGTGTTTTCGATCTCATATTATGTCTCATACGCGTATTTACATAGAATTAGGTGTTTTCGATCTCATATGAGCTGTAACGGCTACAGCGAGCGCAACACTCAATCGTTCAATTTTGTTATAAGGCGACTTTGCATTCGTTTGGGGCTTATTTCGCGGCTCGAAACGTATGAATCTTGCATATTTGCATAGAATAGAGTGTTTTTGATCTTATATTACGAGTTGGAACGGCTACACCGAGCGCAAAACGCAATTGTTCGATTCCGTTATAAAGCGACTTTGCATTCGTTTGGGGCTTGTTTAGCGGCTCGAAACGCATGAATCTTGCGCATTTGCATAGAATAAAGTGTTTTCGATCTCATAATACGAGCTGGAACGCCTAAAGCGAGCGCAAAACTCTATCGTTCGATTTCGTTATAAAGCGACTTTTCATTCGTTTGGGGCTTGTTTGTGGGCTCGAAACGCATGAATCTTGCGTATTTGCATAGAATGAGGTGTTTTTCAACTCATAATACGAGCTGGAACGGCTGCAGCGAGCAGAAAACTCAATCGTTCGATTACGTTATAAAGCGACTTTGCATTTGTTTGGGGCTTGTTTGTGGGATCGAAACGCATGAATCTTGCGTGTTTGCGTAGAATGAAGTGTTTTCGATCTCATAATACGATCTGGAACGTCTACAGCGAACGCAAAACTCAATCGTTCGATTTCGTTATAAAGCGACTTTGCATTCGTTTGGGGCTTGTTTCTCGGCTCGAAACGCATGAGTCTTGCGTATTTGCAGAGAATGAAGTAATTTTGATCTCGTAATACGAGCTGGAACGCCTAAAGCGAGCGCAAAACTCTATCGTTCGATTTCGTTATAAAGCGACTTTGTATTCGTTTGGGGCTTGTTTTGCAGCTCGAAAGGCATGAATCTTGCGTATTTGCATAGAATGAAGTGTTTCTGATCTCATAATACGAGCTGGAGCGGCTACAGCGAGCACAAAACTCAATCGTGCGATTTCGTTATAAAGCGACTTTGCATTCGTTTGGGGCTTGTTTAGCGGCTCGAAACGCATGAATCTTGCGCAGTTGCATAGAATGAAGTGTTTTCGACCTCATAATACGCGCTGGAACGCCTAAAGCGAGCGCAAAACTCTATCGTTCGATTTCGTTATAAAGCGACTTTGTATTCGTTTGGGGCTTGTTTTGCAGCTCGAAAGGCATGAATCTTGCGTATTTGCATAGAATGAAGTGTTTCTGATCTCATAATATGAGCTGGAGCGGCTATAGCGAGCGCGAAACTCAATCGTTCGATTTCGTTGTAAAGCGACTTTGCATTCGTTTGGGGCTTCTTTGGCGGCTCTAAACGCATGAATCTTGCGTATTTACATAGAATGAAGTGTTTTTGATCTTATTTTACGAGCTGGAACGACTGCTGCGGGTGTAAAACTCAAATCATCGATTTCATTATAAATGGACTTTTTATTCGTTTGGGGCTTGTTTGGCGGCTCTAAACGCATGAATCTTGCGTATGTGCATAGAATGAAGCGTTTTCGATCTTAAAATACGAGCAGGAACGGCTACAGCGAGCGCAAAACTCAATCGTTCGATTTTGTTATAAGGCGAATTTGCATTCGTTTGGGGCTTGTTTGGCTGCTTGAAACGCATGAATCTTGCGCATTTGCATAGAATAAAGTGTTTTCGATCTCATAATACGAGCTGGAACGCCTAAAGCGAGCGCAAAACTCTATCGTTCGATTTCGTTATAAAGCGACTTTTCATTCGTTTGGGGCTTGTTTGGCGGCACGAAACGCATGAATCTTGCGTATTTGCATAGAATGAAGTGTTTTCGATCTCATAATACGATCTGGAACGCCTAAAGCGAGCGCAAAACTCTATCGTTCGATTTCGTTATAAAGCGACTTTTCATTCGTTCGGGGCTTGTTTGGCGGCACGAAACGCATGAATCTTGCGTATTTGCATAGAATGAGGTGTTTTTCAACTCATAATACGATCTGGAACGTCTACAGCGAACGCAAAACTCAATCGTTCGATTTCGTTATAAAGCGACTTTGCATTCGTTTGGGGCTTGTTTCTCGGCTCGAAACGCATGAGTCTTGCGTATTTGCAGAGAATGAAGTAATTTTGATCTCGTAATAAGAGCTGTAACGGCTACAGCGAGCGCAACACTCAATCGTTCAATTTTGTTATAAGGCGACTTTGCATTCGTTTGGGGCTTATTTCGCGGCTCGAAACGCATGAATCTTGCATATTTGCATAGAATAGAGTGTTTTTGATCTTATATTACGAGTTGGAACGGCTACACCGAGCGCAAAACGCAATTGTTCGATTCCGTTATAAAGCGACTTTGCATTCGTTTGGGGCTTGTTTAGCGGCTCGAAACGCATGAATCTTGCGCATTTGCATAGAATAAAGTGTTTTCGATCTCATAATACGAGCTGGAACGCCTAAAGCGAGCGCAAAACTCTATCGTTCGATTTCGTTATAAAGCGACTTTTCATTCGTTTGGGGCTTGTTTGTGGGCTCGAAACGCATGAATCTTGCGTATTTGCATAGAATGAGGTGTTTTTCAACTCATAATACGAGCTGGAACGGCTGCAGCGAGCAGAAAACTCAATCGTTCGATTACGTTATAAAGCGACTTTGCATTTGTTTGGGGCTTGTTTGTGGGATCGAAACGCATGAATCTTGCGTGTTTGCGTAGAATGAAGTGTTTTCGATCTCATAATACGATCTGGAACGTCTACAGCGAACGCAAAACTCAATCGTTCGATTTCGTTATAAAGCGACTTTGCATTCGTTTGGGGCTTGTTTCTCGGCTCGAAACGCATGAGTCTTGCGTATTTGCAGAGAATGAAGTAATTTTGATCTCGTAATACGAGCTGGAACGCCTAAAGCGAGCGCAAAACTCTATCGTTCGATTTCGTTATAAAGCGACTTTGTATTCGTTTGGGGCTTGTTTTGCAGCTCGAAAGGCATGAATCTTGCGTATTTGCATAGAATGAAGTGTTTCTGATCTCATAATACGAGCTGGAGCGGCTACAGCGAGCACAAAACTCAATCGTGCGATTTCGTTATAAAGCGACTTTGCATTCGTTTGGGGCTTGTTTAGCGGCTCGAAACGCATGAATCTTGCGCAGTTGCATAGAATGAAGTGTTTTCGACCTCATAATACGCGCTGGAACGCCTAAAGCGAGCGCAAAACTCTATCGTTCGATTTCGTTATAAAGCGACTTTGTATTCGTTTGGGGCTTGTTTTGCAGCTCGAAAGGCATGAATCTTGCGTATTTGCATAGAATGAAGTGTTTCTGATCTCATAATATGAGCTGGAGCGGCTATAGCGAGCACAAAACTCAATCGTGCGATTTCGTTATAAAGCGACTTTGCATTCGTTTGGGGCTTCTTTGGCGGCTCTAAACGCATGAATCTTGCGTATTTACATAGAATTAGGTGTTTTCGATCTCATATTATGAGCTGTAACGGCTACAGCGAGCGCAACACTCAATCGTTCAATTTTGTTATAAGGCGACTTTGCATTCGTTTGGGGCTTATTTCGCGGCTCGAAACGCATGAATCTTGCATATTTGCATAGAATAGAGTGTTTTTGATCTTATATTACGAGTTGGAACGGCTACACCGAGCGCAAAACGCAATTGTTCGATTTCGTTATAAAGCGACTTTGCATTCGTTTGGGGCTTGTTTAGCGGCTCGAAACGCATGAATCTTGCGCATTTGCATAGAATGAAGTGTTTTCGATCTCATAATACGAGCTGGAACGCCTAAAGCGCGCGCAAAACTCTATCGTTCGATTTCGTTATAAAGCGACTTCGTATTCGTTTGGGGCTTGTTTGGCGGCACGAAACGCATGAATCTTGCGTATTTGCATAGAATGAAGTGTTTTCGATCTCATAATACGATCTGGAACGTCTACAGCGAACGCAAAACTCAATCGTTCGATTTCGTTATAAAGCGACTTTGCATTCGTTTGGGGCTTGTTTCTCGGCTCGAAACGCATGAGTCTTGCGTATTTGCAGAGAATGAAGTAATTTTGATCTCGTAATAAGAGCTGGAACGGCTACAGCGAGCACAAAACTCAATCGTGCGATTTCGTTATAAAGCGACTTTGCATTCGTTTGGGGCTTCTTTGGCGGCTCTAAACGCATGAATCTTGCGTATTTACATAGAATTAGGTGTTTTCGATCTCATATTATGTCTCATACGCGTATTTACATAGAATTAGGTGTTTTCGATCTCATATGAGCTGTAACGGCTACAGCGAGCGCAACACTCAATCGTTCAATTTTGTTATAAGGCGACTTTGCATTCGTTTGGGGCTTATTTCGCGGCTCGAAACGCATGAATCTTGCATATTTGCATAGAATAGAGTGTTTTTGATCTTATATTACGAGTTGGAACGGCTACACCGAGCGCAAAACGCAATTGTTCGATTCCGTTATAAAGCGACTTTGCATTCGTTTGGGGCTTGTTTAGCGGCTCGAAACGCATGAATCTTGCGCATTTGCATAGAATAAAGTGTTTTCGATCTCATAATACGAGCTGGAACGCCTAAAGCGAGCGCAAAACTCTATCGTTCGATTTCGTTATAAAGCGACTTTTCATTCGTTTGGGGCTTGTTTGGCGGCACGAAACGCATGAATCTTGCGTATTTGCATAGAATGAGGTGTTTTTCAACTCATAATACGATCTGGAACGTCTACAGCGAACGCAAAACTCAATCGTTCGATTTCGTTATAAAGCGACTTTGCATTCGTTTGGGGCTTGTTTCTCGGCTCGAAACGCATGAGTCTTGCGTATTTGCAGAGAATGAAGTAATTTTGATCTCGTAATAAGAGCTGGAACGGCTACAGCGAGCACAAAACTCAATCGTGCGATTTCGTTATAAAGCGACTTTGCATTCGTTTGGGGCTTCTTTGGCGGCTCTAAACGCATGAATCTTGCGTATTTACATAGAATTAGGTGTTTTCGATCTCATATTATGTCTCATACGCGTATTTACATAGAATTAGGTGTTTTCGATCTCATATTATGTCTCATACGCGTATTTACATAGAATTAGGTGTTTTCGATCTCATATGAGCTGTAACGGCTACAGCGAGCGCAACACTCAATCGTTCAATTTTGTTATAAGGCGACTTTGCATTCGTTTGGGGCTTATTTCGCGGCTCGAAACGCATGAATCTTGCATATTTGCATAGAATAGAGTGTTTTTGATCTTATATTACGAGTTGGAACGGCTACACCGAGCGCAAAACGCAATTGTTCGATTCCGTTATAAAGCGACTTTGCATTCGTTTGGGGCTTGTTTAGCGGCTCGAAACGCATGAATCTTGCGCATTTGCATAGAATAAAGTGTTTTCGATCTCATAATACGAGCTGGAACGCCTAAAGCGAGCGCAAAACTCTATCGTTTGATTTCGTTATAAAGCGACTTTTCATTCGTTTGGGGCTTGTTTGGCGGCACGAAACGCATGAATCTTGCGTATTTGCATAGAATGAGGTGTTTTTCAACTCATAATACGAGCTGGAACGGCTGCAGCGAGCAGAAAACTCAATCGTTCGATTACGTTATAAAGCGACTTTGCATTTGTTTGGGGCTTGTTTGTGGGATCGAAACGCATGAATCTTGCGTGTTTGCGTAGAATGAAGTGTTTTCGATCTCATAATACGATCTGGAACGTCTACAGCGAACGCAAAACTCAATCGTTCGATTTCGTTAGAAAGCGACTTTGCATTCGTTTGGGGCTTGTTTCTCGGCTCGAAACGCATGAGTCTTGCGTATTTGCAGAGAATGAAGTAATTTTGATCTCGTAATACGAGCTGGAACGCCTAAAGCGAGCGCAAAACTCTATCGTTCGATTTCGTTATAAAGCGACTTTGTATTCGTTTGGGGCTTGTTTTGCAGCTCGAAAGGCATGAATCTTGCGCATTTGCATAGAATAAAGTGTTTTCGATCTCATAATACGAGCTGGAACGCCTACAGCGAGCGCAAAACTCTATCGTTCGATTTCGTTATAAAGCGACTTTTCATTAGTTTGGGGCTTGTTTGGCGGCACGAAACGCATGAATCTTGCGTGTTTGCATAGAATGAAGTGTTTTCGATCTCATAATACGATCTGGAACGTCTACAGCGAACGCAAAACTCAATCGTTCGATTTTGTTATAAAGCGACTTTGCATTCGTTTGGGGCTTGTTTCTCGGCTCGAAACGCATGAGTCTTGCGTATTTGCAGAGAATGAAGTGTTTTTGATCTTATTTTACGAGCTGGAACGGCTACAGCGAGCGCGAAACTCAATCGTTCGATTTCGTTGTAAAGCGACTTTGCATTCGTTTGGGGCTTGTTTGGCGGCTCTAAACGCATGAATCTTGCGTATGTTCATAGAATGAAGCGTTTTCGATCTTAAAATACGAGCTGGAACGGCTACAGCGAGCGCAAAACTCTATCGTTCGATTTCGTTATAAAGCGACTTTTCATTCGTTTGGGGCTTGTTTGGCGGCACGAAACGCATGAATCTTGCGTATTTGCATAGAATGAGGTGTTTTTCAACTCATAATACGAGCTGAAACGGCTGCAGCGAGCCCAAAACTCAATCGTTCGATTACGTTATAAAGCGACTTTGTATTCGTTTGGGGCTTGTTTTGCAGCTCGAAAGGCATGAATCTTGCGTATTTGCATATAATGAAGTGTTTCTGATCTCATAATACGAGCTGGAGCGGCTACAGCGAGCGCGAAACTCAATCGTTCGATTTCGTTATAAAGCGACTTTGTATTCGTTTGGGGCTTCTTTGGCGGCTCTAAACGCATGAATCTTGCGTACTTACATAGAATGAAGTGTTTTTGATCTTATTTTACGAGCTGGAACGACTGCTGCGGGTGTAAAACTCAAATCATCGATTTCATTATAAATGGACTTTTTATTCGTTTGGGGCTTGTTTGGCGGCTCTAAACGCATGAATCTTGCGTATGTGCATAGAATGAAGCGTTTTCGATCTTAAAATACGAGCAGGAACGGCTACAGCGAGCGCAAAACTCAATCGTTCGATTTTGTTATAAGGCGAATTTACATTCGTTTGGGGCTTGTTTGGCTGCTTGAAACGCATGAATCTTGCGCATTTGCATAGAATAAAGTGTTTTCGATCTCATAATACGAGCTGGAACGCCTAAAGCGAGCGCAAAACTCTATCGTTCGATTTCGTTATAAAGCGACTTTTCATTCGTTTGGGGCTTGTTTGGCGGCACGAAACGCATGAATCTTGCGTATTTGCATAGAATGAGGTGTTTTTCAACTCATAATACGAGCTGGAACGGCTGCAGCGAGCAGAAAACTCAATCGTTCGATTACGTTATAAAGCGACTTTGCATTTGTTTGGGACTTGTTTGTGGGATCGAAACGCATGAATCTTGCGTGTTTGCGTAGAATGAAGTGTTTTCGATCTCATAATACGATCTGGAACGTCTACAGCGAACGCAAAACTCAATCGTTCGATTTCGTTAGAAAGCGACTTTGCATTCGTTTGGGGCTTGTTTCTCGGCTCGAAACGCATGAGTCTTGCGTATTTGCAGAGAATGAAGTAATTTTGATCTCGTAATACGAGCTGGAACGCCTAAAGCGAGCGCAAAACTCTATCGTTCGATTTCGTTATAAAGCGACTTTGTATTCGTTTGGGGCTTGTTTTGCAGCTCGAAAGGCATGAATCTTGCGTATTAGCATAGAATGAAGTGTTTCTGATCTCATAATACGAGCTGGAACGGCTACAGCGAGCGCGAAACTCAATCGTTCGATTTCGTTGTAAAGCGACTTTGCATTCGTTTGGGGCTTCTTTGGCGGCTCTAAACGCATGAATCTTGCGTATTTACATAGAATGAAGTGTTTTTGATCTTATTTTACGAGCTGGAACGACTGCTGCGGGTGTAAAACTCAAATCATCGATTTCATTATAAATGGACTTTTTATTCGTTTGGGGCTTGTTTGGCGGCTCTAAACGCATGAATCTTGCGTATGTGCATAGAATGAAGCGTTTTCGATCTTAAAATACGAGCAGGAACGGCTACAGCGAGCGCAAAACTCAATCGTTCGATTTTGTTATAAGGCGAATTTGCATTCGTTTGGGGCTTGTTTGGCTGCTTGAAACGCATGAATCTTGCGCATTTGCATAGAATAAAGTGTTTTCGATCTCATAATACGAGCTGGAACGCCTAAAGCGAGCGCAAAACTCTATCGTTCGATTTCGTTATAAAGCGACTTTTCATTCGTTTGGGGCTTGTTTGTGTGCTCGAAACGCATGAATCTTGCGTGTTTGCATAGAATGAAGTGTTTTCGATCTCATAATACGATCTGGAACGTCTACAGCGAACGCAAAACTCAATCGTTCGATTCCGTTATAAAGCGACTTTGCATTCGTTTGGGGCTTGTTTAGCGGCTCGAAACGCATGAATCTTGCGCATTTGCATAGAATAAAGTGTTTTCGATCTCATAATACGAGCTGGAACGCCTAAAGCGAGCGCAAAACTCTATCGTTTGATTTCGTTATAAAGCGACTTTTCATTCGTTTGGGGCTTGTTTGGCGGCACGAAACGCATGAATCTTGCGTATTTGCATAGAATGAGGTGTTTTTCAACTCATAATACGAGCTGGAACGGCTGCAGCGAGCAGAAAACTCAATCGTTCGATTACGTTATAAAGCGACTTTGCAATTGTTTGGGGCTTGTTTGTGGGATCGAAACGCATGAATCTTGCGTGTTTGCGTAGAATGAAGTGTTTTCGATCTCATAATACGATCTGGAACGTCTACAGCGAACGCAAAACTCAATCGTTCGATTTCGTTAGAAAGCGACTTTGCATTCGTTTGGGGCTTGTTTCTCGGCTCGAAACGCATGAGTCTTGCGTATTTGCAGAGAATGAAGTAATTTTGATCTCGTAATACGAGCTGGAACGCCTAAAGCGAGCGCAAAACTCTATCGTTCGATTTCGTTATAAAGCGACTTTGTATTCGTTTGGGGCTTGTTTTGCAGCTCGAAAGGCATGAATCTTGCGCATTTGCATAGAATAAAGTGTTTTCGATCTCATAATACGAGCTGGAACGCCTACAGCGAGCGCAAAACTCTATCGTTCGATTTCGTTATAAAGCGACTTTTCATTAGTTTGGGGCTTGTTTGGCGGCACGAAACGCATGAATCTTGCGTGTTTGCATAGAATGAAGTGTTTTCGATCTCATAATACGATCTGGAACGTCTACAGCGAACGCAAAACTCAATCGTTCGATTTTGTTATAAAGCGACTTTGCATTCGTTTGGGGCTTGTTTCTCGGCTCGAAACGCATGAGTCTTGCGTATTTGCAGAGAATGAAGTGTTTTTGATCTTATTTTACGAGCTGGAACGGCTACAGCGAGCGCGAAACTCAATCGTTCGATTTCGTTGTAAAGCGACTTTGCATTCGTTTGGGGCTTGTTTGGCGGCTCTAAACGCATGAATCTTGCGTATGTTCATAGAATGAAGCGTTTTCGATCTTAAAATACGAGCTGGAACGGCTACAGCGAGCGCAAAACTCTATCGTTCGATTTCGTTATAAAGCGACTTTTCATTCGTTTGGGGCTTGTTTGGCGGCACGAAACGCATGAATCTTGCGTATTTGCATAGAATGAGGTGTTTTTCAACTCATAATACGAGCTGAAACGGCTGCAGCGAGCCCAAAACTCAATCGTTCGATTACGTTATAAAGCGACTTTGTATTCGTTTGGGGCTTGTTTTGCAGCTCGAAAGGCATGAATCTTGCGTATTTGCATATAATGAAGTGTTTCTGATCTCATAATACGAGCTGGAGCGGCTACAGCGAGCGCGAAACTCAATCGTTCGATTTCGTTATAAAGCGACTTTGTATTCGTTTGGGGCTTCTTTGGCGGCTCTAAACGCATGAATCTTGCGTACTTACATAGAATGAAGTGTTTTTGATCTTATTTTACGAGCTGGAACGACTGCTGCGGGTGTAAAACTCAAATCATCGATTTCATTATAAATGGACTTTTTATTCGTTTGGGGCTTGTTTGGCGGCTCTAAACGCATGAATCTTGCGTATGTGCATAGAATGAAGCGTTTTCGATCTTAAAATACGAGCAGGAACGGCTACAGCGAGCGCAAAACTCAATCGTTCGATTTTGTTATAAGGCGAATTTGCATTCGTTTGGGGCTTGTTTGGCTGCTTGAAACGCATGAATCTTGCGCATTTGCATAGAATAAAGTGTTTTCGATCTCATAATACGAGCTGGAACGCCTAAAGCGAGCGCAAAACTCTATCGTTCGATTTCGTTATAAAGCGACTTTTCATTCGTTTGGGGCTTGTTTGGCGGCACGAAACGCATGAATCTTGCGTATTTGCATAGAATGAGGTGTTTTTCAACTCATAATACGAGCTGGAACGGCTGCAGCGAGCAGAAAACTCAATCGTTCGATTACGTTATAAAGCGACTTTGCATTTGTTTGGGACTTGTTTGTGGGATCGAAACGCATGAATCTTGCGTGTTTGCGTAGAATGAAGTGTTTTCGATCTCATAATACGATCTGGAACGTCTACAGCGAACGCAAAACTCAATCGTTCGATTTCGTTAGAAAGCGACTTTGCATTCGTTTGGGGCTTGTTTCTCGGCTCGAAACGCATGAGTCTTGCGTATTTGCAGAGAATGAAGTAATTTTGATCTCGTAATACGAGCTGGAACGCCTAAAGCGAGCGCAAAACTATATCGTTCGATTTCGTTATAAAGCGACTTTGTATTCGTTTGGGGCTTGTTTTGCAGCTCGAAAGGCATGAATCTTGCGCATTTGCATAGAATAAAGTGTTTTCGATCTCATAATACGAGCTGGAACGCCTACAGCGAGCGCAAAACTCTATCGTTCGATTTCGTTATAAAGCGACTTTTCATTAGTTTGGGGCTTGTTTGGCGGCACGAAACGCATGAATCTTGCGTGTTTGCATAGAATGAAGTGTTTTCGATCTCATAATACGATCTGGAACGTCTACAGCGAACGCAAAACTCAATCGTTCGATTTTGTTATAAAGCGACTTTGCATTCGTTTGGGGCTTGTTTCTCGGCTCGAAACGCATGAGTCTTGCGTATTTGCAGAGAATGAAGTGTTTTTGATCTTATTTTACGAGCTGGAACGGCTACAGCGAGCGCGAAACTCAATCGTTCGATTTCGTTGTAACGCGACTTTGCATTCGTTTGGGGCTTGTTTGGCGGCTCTAAACGCATGAATCTTGCGTATGTTCATAGAATGAAGCGTTTTCGATCTTAAAATACGAGCTGGAACGGCTACAGCGAGCGCAAAACTCTATCGTTCGATTTCGTTATAAAGCGACTTTTCATTCGTTTGGGGCTTGTTTGGCGGCACGAAACGCATGAATCTTGCGTATTTGCATAGAATGAGGTGTTTTTCAACTCATAATACGAGCTGAAACGGCTGCAGCGAGCCCAAAACTCAATCGTTCGATTACGTTATAAAGCGACTTTGTATTCGTTTGGGGCTTGTTTTGCAGCTCGAAAGGCATGAATCTTGCGTATTTGCATATAATGAAGTGTTTCTGATCTCATAATACGAGCTGGAGCGGCTACAGCGAGCGCGAAACTCAATCGTTCGATTTCGTTATAAAGCGACTTTGTATTCGTTTGGGGCTTCTTTGGCGGCTCTAAACGCATGAATCTTGCGTACTTACATAGAATGAAGTGTTTTTGATCTTATTTTACGAGCTGGAACGACTGCTGCGGGTGTAAAACTCAAATCATCGATTTCATTATAAATGGACTTTTTATTCGTTTGGGGCTTGTTTGGCGGCTCTAAACGCATGAATCTTGCGTATGTGCATAGAATGAAGCGTTTTCGATCTTAAAATACGAGCAGGAACGGCTACAGCGAGCGCAAAACTCAATCGTTCGATTTTGTTATAAGGCGAATTTGCATTCGTTTGGGGCTTGTTTGGCTGCTTGAAACGCATGAATCTTGCGCATTTGCATAGAATAAAGTGTTTTCGATCTCATAATACGAGCTGGAACGCCTAAAGCGAGCGCAAAACTCTATCGTTCGATTTCGTTATAAAGCGACTTTTCATTCGTTTGGGGCTTGTTTGTGGGCTCGAAACGCATGAATCTTGCGTATTTGCATAGAATGAGGTGTTTTTCAACTCATAATACGAGCTGGAACGGCTGCAGCGAGCAGAAAACTCAATCGTTCGATTACGTTATAAAGCGACTTTGCATTTGTTTGGGGCTTGTTTGTGGGATCGAAACGCATGAATCTTGCGTGTTTGCGTAGAATGAAGTGTTTTCGATCTCATAATACGATCTGGAACGTCTACAGCGAACGCAAAACTCAATCGTTCGATTTCGTTATAAAGCGACTTTGCATTCGTTTGGGGCTTGTTTCTCGGCTCGAAACGCATGAGTCTTGCGTATTTGCAGAGAATGAAGTAATTTTGATCTCGTAATACGAGCTGGAACGCCTAAAGCGAGCGCAAAACTCTATCGTTCGATTTCGTTATAAAGCGACTTTGTATTCGTTTGGGGCTTGTTTTGCAGCTCGAAAGGCATGAATCTTGCGTATTTGCATAGAATGAAGTGTTTCTGATCTCATAATACGAGCTGGAGCGGCTACAGCGAGCACAAAACTCAATCGTGCGATTTCGTTATAAAGCGACTTTGCATTCGTTTGGGGCTTGTTTAGCGGCTCGAAACGCATGAATCTTGCGCAGTTGCATAGAATGAAGTGTTTTCGACCTCATAATACGCGCTGGAACGCCTAAAGCGAGCGCAAAACTCTATCGTTCGATTTCGTTATAAAGCGACTTTGTATTCGTTTGGGGCTTGTTTTGCAGCTCGAAAGGCATGAATCTTGCGTATTTGCATAGAATGAAGTGTTTCTGATCTCATAATATGAGCTGGAGCGGCTATAGCGAGCGCGAAACTCAATCGTTCGATTTCGTTGTAAAGCGACTTTGCATTCGTTTGGGGCTTCTTTGGCGGCTCTAAACGCATGAATCTTGCGTATTTACATAGAATGAAGTGTTTTTGATCTTATTTTACGAGCTGGAACGACTGCTGCGGGTGTAAAACTCAAATCATCGATTTCATTATAAATGGACTTTTTATTCGTTTGGGGCTTGTTTGGCGGCTCTAAACGCATGAATCTTGCGTATGTGCATAGAATGAAGCGTTTCCGATCTTAAAATACGAGCAGGAACGGCTACAGCGAGCGCAAAACTCAATCGTTCGATTTTGTTATAAGGCGAATTTGCATTCGTTTGGGGCTTGTTTGGCTGCTTGAAACGCATGAATCTTGCGCATTTGCATAGAATAAAGTGTTTTCGATCTCATAATACGAGCTGGAACGCCTAAAGCGAGCGCAAAACTCTATCGTTCGATTTCGTTATAAAGCGACTTTTCATTCGTTTGGGGCTTGTTTGGCGGCACGAAACGCATGAATCTTGCGTATTTGCATAGAATGAAGTGTTTTCGATCTCATAATACGATCTGGAACGCCTAAAGCGAGCGCAAAACTCTATCGTTCGATTTCGTTATAAAGCGACTTTTCATTCGTTTGGGGCTTGTTTGGCGGCACGAAACGCATGAATCTTGCGTATTTGCATAGAATGAGGTGTTTTTCAACTCATAATACGATCTGGAACGTCTACAGCGAACGCAAAACTCAATCGTTCGATTTCGTTATAAAGCGACTTTGCATTCGTTTGGGGCTTGTTTCTCGGCTCGAAACGCATGAGTCTTGCGTATTTGCAGAGAATGAAGTAATTTTGATCTCGTAATAAGAGCTGGAACGGCTACAGCGAGCACAAAACTCAATCGTGCGATTTCGTTATAAAGCGACTTTGCATTCGTTTGGGGCTTCTTTGGCGGCTCTAAACGCATGAATCTTGCGTATTTACATAGAATTAGGTGTTTTCGATCTCATATTATGTCTCATACGCGTATTTACATAGAATTAGGTGTTTTCGATCTCATATGAGCTGTAACGGCTACAGCGAGCGCAACACTCAATCGTTCAATTTTGTTATAAGGCGACTTTGCATTCGTTTGGGGCTTATTTCGCGGCTCGAAACGTATGAATCTTGCATATTTGCATAGAATAGAGTGTTTTTGATCTTATATTACGAGTTGGAACGGCTACACCGAGCGCAAAACGCAATTGTTCGATTCCGTTATAAAGCGACTTTGCATTCGTTTGGGGCTTGTTTAGCGGCTCGAAACGCATGAATCTTGCGCATTTGCATAGAATAAAGTGTTTTCGATCTCATAATACGAGCTGGAACGCCTAAAGCGAGCGCAAAACTCTATCGTTCGATTTCGTTATAAAGCGACTTTTCATTCGTTTGGGGCTTGTTTGTGGGCTCGAAACGCATGAATCTTGCGTATTTGCATAGAATGAGGTGTTTTTCAACTCATAATACGAGCTGGAACGGCTGCAGCGAGCAGAAAACTCAATCGTTCGATTACGTTATAAAGCGACTTTGCATTTGTTTGGGGCTTGGTTGTGGGATCGAAACGCATGAATCTTGCGTGTTTGCGTAGAATGAAGTGTTTTCGATCTCATAATACGATCTGGAACGTCTACAGCGAACGCAAAACTCAATCGTTCGATTTCGTTATAAAGCGACTTTGCATTCGTTTGGGGCTTGTTTCTCGGCTCGAAACGCATGAGTCTTGCGTATTTGCAGAGAATTAAGTAATTTTGATCTCGTAATACGAGCTGGAACGCCTAAAGCGAGCGCAAAACTCTATCGTTCGATTTCGTTATAAAGCGACTTTGTATTCGTTTGGGGCTTGTTTTGCAGCTCGAAAGGCATGAATCTTGCGTATTTGCATAGAATGAAGTGTTTCTGATCTCATAATACGAGCTGGAGCGGCTACAGCGAGCACAAAACTCAATCGTGCGATTTCGTTATAAAGCGACTTTGCATTCGTTTGGGGCTTGTTTAGCGGCTCGAAACGCATGAATCTTGCGCAGTTGCATAGAATGAAGTGTTTTCGACCTCATAATACGCGCTGGAACGCCTAAAGCGAGCGCAAAACTCTATCGTTCGATTTCGTTATAAAGCGACTTTGTATTCGTTTGGGGCTTGTTTTGCAGCTCGAAAGGCATGAATCTTGCGTATTTGCATAGAATGAAGTGTTTCTGATCTCATAATATGAGCTGGAGCGGCTATAGCGAGCGCGAAACTCAATCGTTCGATTTCGTTGTAAAGCGACTTTGCATTCGTTTGGGGCTTCTTTGGCGGCTCTAAACGCATGAATCTTGCGTATTTACATAGAATGAAGTGTTTTTGATCTTATTTTACGAGCTGGAACGACTGCTGCGGGTGTAAAACTCAAATCATCGATTTCATTATAAATGGACTTTTTATTCGTTTGGGGCTTGTTTGGCGGCTCTAAACGCATGAATCTTGCGTATGTGCATAGAATGAAGCGTTTTCGATCTTAAAATACGAGCAGGAACGGCTACAGCGAGCGCAAAACTCAATCGTTCGATTTTGTTATAAGGCGAATTTGCATTCGTTTGGGGCTTGTTTGGCTGCTTGAAACGCATGAATCTTGCGCATTTGCATAGAATAAAGTGTTTTCGATCTCATAATACGAGCTGGAACGCCTAAAGCGAGCGCAAAACTCTATCGTTCGATTTCGTTATAAAGCGACTTTTCATTCGTTTGGGGCTTGTTTGGCGGCACGAAACGCATGAATCTTGCGTATTTGCATAGAATGAAGTGTTTTCGATCTCATAATACGATCTGGAACGCCTAAAGCGAGCGCAAAACTCTATCGTTCGATTTCGTTATAAAGCGACTTTTCATTCGTTTGGGGCTTGTTTGGCGGCACGAAACGCATGAATCTTGCGTATTTGCATAGAATGAGGTGTTTTTCAACTCATAATACGATCTGGAACGTCTACAGCGAACGCAAAACTCAATCGTTCGATTTCGTTATAAAGCGACTTTGCATTCGTTTGGGGCTTGTTTCTCGGCTCGAAACGCATGAGTCTTGCGTATTTGCAGAGAATGAAGTAATTTTGATCTCGTAATAAGAGCTGTAACGGCTACAGCGAGCGCAACACTCAATCGTTCAATTTTGTTATAAGGCGACTTTGCATTCGTTTGGGGCTTATTTCGCGGCTCGAAACGCATGAATCTTGCATATTTGCATAGAATAGAGTGTTTTTGATCTTATATTACGAGTTGGAACGGCTACACCGAGCGCAAAACGCAATTGTTCGATTCCGTTATAAAGCGACTTTGCATTCGTTTGGGGCTTGTTTAGCGGCTCGAAACGCATGAATCTTGCGCATTTGCATAGAATAAAGTGTTTTCGATCTCATAATACGAGCTGGAACGCCTAAAGCGAGCGCAAAACTCTATCGTTCGATTTCGTTATAAAGCGACTTTTCATTCGTTTGGGGCTTGTTTGTGGGCTCGAAACGCATGAATCTTGCGTATTTGCATAGAATGAGGTGTTTTTCAACTCATAATACGAGCTGGAACGGCTGCAGCGAGCAGAAAACTCAATCGTTCGATTACGTTATAAAGCGACTTTGCATTTGTTTGGGGCTTGTTTGTGGGATCGAAACGCATGAATCTTGCGTGTTTGCGTAGAATGAAGTGTTTTCGATCTCATAATACGATCTGGAACGTCTACAGCGAACGCAAAACTCAATCGTTCGATTTCGTTATAAAGCGACTTTGCATTCGTTTGGGGCTTGTTTCTCGGCTCGAAACGCATGAGTCTTGCGTATTTGCAGAGAATGAAGTAATTTTGATCTCGTAATACGAGCTGGAACGCCTAAAGCGAGCGCAAAACTCTATCGTTCGATTTCGTTATAAAGCGACTTTGTATTCGTTTGGGGCTTGTTTTGCAGCTCGAAAGGCATGAATCTTGCGTATTTGCATAGAATGAAGTGTTTCTGATCTCATAATACGAGCTGGAGCGGCTACAGCGAGCACAAAACTCAATCGTGCGATTTCGTTATAAAGCGACTTTGCATTCGTTTGGGGCTTGTTTAGCGGCTCGAAACGCATGAATCTTGCGCAGTTGCATAGAATGAAGTGTTTTCGACCTCATAATACGCGCTGGAACGCCTAAAGCGAGCGCAAAACTCTATCGTTCGATTTCGTTATAAAGCGACTTTGTATTCGTTTGGGGCTTGTTTTGCAGCTCGAAAGGCATGAATCTTGCGTATTTGCATAGAATGAAGTGTTTCTGATCTCATAATATGAGCTGGAGCGGCTATAGCGAGCGCGAAACTCAATCGTTCGATTTCGTTGTAAAGCGACTTTGCATTCGTTTGGGGCTTCTTTGGCGGCTCTAAACGCATGAATCTTGCGTATTTACATAGAATGAAGTGTTTTTGATCTTATTTTACGAGCTGGAACGACTGCTGCGGGTGTAAAACTCAAATCATCGATTTCATTATAAATGGACTTTTTATTCGTTTGGGGCTTGTTTGGCGGCTCTAAACGCATGAATCTTGCGTATGTGCATAGAATGAAGCGTTTTCGATCTTAAAATACGAGCAGGAACGGCTACAGCGAGCGCAAAACTCAATCGTTCGATTTTGTTATAAGGCGAATTTGCATTCGTTTGGGGCTTGTTTGGCTGCTTGAAACGCATGAATCTTGCGCATTTGCATAGAATAAAGTGTTTTCGATCTCATAATACGAGCTGGAACGCCTAAAGCGAGCGCAAAACTCTATCGTTCGATTTCGTTATAAAGCGACTTTTCATTCGTTTGGGGCTTGTTTGGCGGCACGAAACGCATGAATCTTGCGTATTTGCATAGAATGAAGTGTTTTCGATCTCATAATACGATCTGGAACGCCTAAAGCGAGCGCAAAACTCTATCGTTCGATTTCGTTATAAAGCGACTTTTCATTCGTTTGGGGCTTGTTTGGCGGCACGAAACGCATGAATCTTGCGTATTTGCATAGAATGAGGTGTTTTTCAACTCATAATACGATCTGGAACGTCTACAGCGAACGCAAAACTCAATCGTTCGATTTCGTTATAAAGCGACTTTGCATTCGTTTGGGGCTTGTTTCTCGGCTCGAAACGCATGAGTCTTGCGTATTTGCAGAGAATGAAGTAATTTTGATCTCGTAATAAGAGCTGGAACGGCTACAGCGAGCACAAAACTCAATCGTGCGATTTCGTTATAAAGCGACTTTGCATTCGTTTGGGGCTTCTTTGGCGGCTCTAAACGCATGAATCTTGCGTATTTACATAGAATTAGGTGTTTTCGATCTCATATTATGTCTCATACGCGTATTTACATAGAATTAGGTGTTTTCGATCTCATATGAGCTGTAACGGCTACAGCGAGCGCAACACTCAATCGTTCAATTTTGTTATAAGGCGACTTTGCATTCGTTTGGGGCTTATTTCGCGGCTCGAAACGTATGAATCTTGCATATTTGCATAGAATAGAGTGTTTTTGATCTTATATTACGAGTTGGAACGGCTACACCGAGCGCAAAACGCAATTGTTCGATTCCGTTATAAAGCGACTTTGCATTCGTTTGGGGCTTGTTTAGCGGCTCGAAACGCATGAATCTTGCGCATTTGCATAGAATAAAGTGTTTTCGATCTCATAATACGAGCTGGAACGCCTAAAGCGAGCGCAAAACTCTATCGTTCGATTTCGTTATAAAGCGACTTTTCATTCGTTTGGGGCTTGTTTGGCGGCACGAAACGCATGAATCTTGCGTATTTGCATAGAATGAGGTGTTTTTCAACTCATAATACGAGCTGGAACGGCTGCAGCGAGCAGAAAACTCAATCGTTCGATTACGTTATAAAGCGACTTTGCATTTGTTTGGGGCTTGTTTGTGGGATCGAAACGCATGAATCTTGCGTGTTTGCGTAGAATGAAGTGTTTTCGATCTCATAATACGATCTGGAACGTCTACAGCGAACGCAAAACTCAATCGTTCGATTTCGTTAGAAAGCGACTTTGCATTCGTTTGGGGCTTGTTTCTCGGCTCGAAACGCATGAGTCTTGCGTATTTGCAGAGAATGAAGTAATTTTGATCTCGTAATACGAGCTGGAACGCCTAAAGCGAGCGCAAAACTCTATCGTTCGATTTCGTTATAAAGCGACTTTGTATTCGTTTGGGGCTTGTTTTGCAGCTCGAAAGGCATGAATCTTGCGTATTTGCATAGAATGAAGTGTTTCTGATCTCATAATACGAGCTGGAGCGGCTACAGCGAGCACAAAACTCAATCGTGCGATTTCGTTATAAAGCGACTTTGCATTCGTTTGGGGCTTCTTTGGCGGCTCTAAACGCATGAATCTTGCGTATTTACATAGAATTAGGTTTTTTCGATCTCATATTATGAGCTGTAACGGCTACAGCGAGCGCAACACTCAATCGTTCAATTTTGTTATAAGGCGACTTTGCATTCGTTTGGGGCTTATTTCGCGGCTCGAAACGCATGAATCTTGCATATTTGCATAGAATAGAGTGTTTTTGATCTTATATTACGAGTTGGAACGGCTACACCGAGCGCAAAACGCAATTGTTCGATTCCGTTATAAAGCGACTTTGCATTCGTTTGGGGCTTGTTTAGCGGCTCGAAACGCATGAATCTTGCGCATTTGCATAGAATAAAGTGTTTTCGATCTCATAATACGAGCTGGAACGCCTAAAGCGAGCGCAAAACTCTATCGTTCGATTTCGTTATAAAGCGACTTTTCATTCGTTTGGGGCTTGTTTGGCGGCACGAAACGCATGAATCTTGCGTATTTGCATAGAATGAGGTGTTTTTCAACTCATAATACGATCTGGAACGTCTACAGCGAACGCAAAACTCAATCGTTCGATTTCGTTATAAAGCGACTTTGCATTCGTTTGGGGCTTGTTTCTCGGCTCGAAACGCATGAGTCTTGCGTATTTGCAGAGAATGAAGTAATTTTGATCTCGTAATAAGAGCTGGAACGGCTACAGCGAGCACAAAACTCAATCGTGCGATTTCGTTATAAAGCGACTTTGCATTCGTTTGGGGCTTCTTTGGCGGCTCTAAACGCATGAATCTTGCGTATTTACATAGAATTAGGTGTTTTCGATCTCATATTATGTCTCATACGCGTATTTACATAGAATTAGGTGTTTTCGATCTCATATGAGCTGTAACGGCTACAGCGAGCGCAACACTCAATCGTTCAATTTTGTTATAAGGCGACTTTGCATTCGTTTGGGGCTTATTTCGCGGCTCGAAACGCATGAATCTTGCATATGTGCATAGAATAGAGTGTTTTTGATCTTATATTACGAGTTGGAACGGCTACACCGAGCGCAAAACGCAATTGTTCGATTCCGTTATAAAGCGACTTTGCATTCGTTTGGGGCTTGTTTAGCGGCTCGAAACGCATGAATCTTGCGCATTTGCATAGAATAAAGTGTTTTCGATCTCATAATACGAGCTGGAACGCCTAAAGCGAGCGCAAAACTCTATCGTTCGATTTCGTTATAAAGCGACTTTTCATTCGTTTGGGGCTTGTTTGGCGGCACGAAACGCATGAATCTTGCGTATTTGCATAGAATGAGGTATTTTTCAACTCATAATACGAGCTGGAACGGCTGCAGCGAGCAGAAAACTCAATCGTTCGATTACGTTATAAAGCGACTTTGCATTTGTTTGGGGCTTGTTTGTGGGATCGAAACGCATGAATCTTGCGTGTTTGCGTAGAATGAAGTGTTTTCGATCTCATAATACGATCTGGAACGTCTACAGCGAACGCAAAACTCAATCGTTCGATTTCGTTAGAAAGCGACTTTGCATTCGTTTGGGGCTTGTTTCTCGGCTCGAAACGCATGAGTCTTGCGTATTTGCAGAGAATGAAGTAATTTTGATCTCGTAATACGAGCTGGAACGCCTAAAGCGAGCGCAAAACTCTATCGTTCGATTTCGTTATAAAGCGACTTTTCATTCGTTTGGGGCTTGTTTGGCGGCACGAAACGCATGAATCTTGCGTATTTGCATAGAATGAGGTGTTTTTCAACTCATAATACGATCTGGAACGTCTACAGCGAACGCAAAACTCAATCGTTCGATTTCGTTATAAAGCGACTTTGCATTCGTTTGGGGCTTGTTTCTCGGCTCGAAACGCATGAATCTTGCGCATTTGCATAGAATAAAGTGTTTTCGATCTCATAATACGAGCTGGAACGCCTAAAGCGAGCGCAAAACTCTATCGTTCGATTTCGTTATAAAGCGACTTTTCATTCGTTTGGGGCTTGTTTGGCGGCACGAAACGCATGAATCTTGCGTATTTGCATAGAATGAGGTGTTTTTCAACTCATAATACGAGCTGGAACGGCTGCAGCGAGCAGAAAACTCAATCGTTCGATTACGTTATAAAGCGACTTTGCATTTGTTTGGGGCTTGTTTGTGGGATCGAAACGCATGAATCTTGCGTGTTTGCGTAGAATGAAGTGTTTTCGATCTCATAATACGATCTGGAACGTCTACAGCGAACGCAAAACTCAATCGTTCGATTTCGTTAGAAAGCGACTTTGCATTCGTTTGGGGCTTGTTTCTCGGCTCGAAACGCATGAGTCTTGCGTATTTGCAGAGAATGAAGTAATTTTGATCTCGTAATAAGAGCTGGAACGGCTACAGCGAGCACAAAACTCAATCGTGCGATTTCGTTATAAAGCGACTTTGCATTCGTTTGGGGCTTCTTTGGCGGCTCTAAACGCATGAATCTTGCGTATTTACATAGAATTAGGTGTTTTCGATCTCATATTATGTCTCATACGCGTATTTACATAGAATTAGGTGTTTTCGATCTCATATGAGCTGTAACGGCTACAGCGAGCGCAACACTCAATCGTTCAATTTTGTTATAAGGCGACTTTGCATTCGTTTGGGGCTTATTTCGCGGCTCGAAACGTATGAATCTTGCATATTTGCATAGAATAGAGTATTTTTGATCTTATATTACGAGTTGGAACGGCTACACCGAGCGCAAAACGCAATTGTTCGATTCCGTTATAAAGCGACTTTGCATTCGTTTGGGGCTTGTTTAGCGGCTCGAAACGCATGAATCTTGCGCATTTGCATAGAATAAAGTGTTTTCGATCTCATAATACGAGCTGGAACGCCTAAAGCGAGCGCAAAACTCTATCGTTCGATTTCGTTATAAAGCGACTTTTCATTCGTTTGGGGCTTGTTTGGCGGCACGAAACGCATGAATCTTGCGTATTTGCATAGAATGAGGTGTTTTTCAACTCATAATACGAGCTGGAACGGCTGCAGCGAGCAGAAAACTCAATCGTTCGATTACGTTATAAAGCGACTTTGCATTTGTTTGGGGCTTGTTTGTGGGATCGAAACGCATGAATCTTGCGTGTTTGCGTAGAATGAAGTGTTTTCGATCTCATAATACGATCTGGAACGTCTACAGCGAACGCAAAACTCAATCGTTCGATTTCGTTAGAAAGCGACTTTGCATTCGTTTGGGGCTTGTTTCTCGGCTCGAAACGCATGAGTCTTGCGTATTTGCAGAGAATGAAGTAATTTTGATCTCGTAATACGAGCTGGAACGCCTAAAGCGAGCGCAAAACTCTATCGTTCGATTTCGTTATAAAGCGACTTTGTATTCGTTTGGGGCTTGTTTTGCAGCTCGAAAGGCATGAATCTTGCGTATTTGCATAGAATGAAGTGTTTCTGATCTCATAATACGAGCTGGAGCGGCTACAGCGAGCACAAAACTCAATCGTGCGATTTCGTTATAAAGCGACTTTGCATTCGTTTGGGGCTTCTTTGGCGGCTCTAAACGCATGAATCTTGCGTATTTACATAGAATAGAGTGTTTTTGATCTTATATTACGAGTTGGAACGGCTACACCGAGCGCAAAACGCAATTGTTCGATTCCGTTATAAAGCGACTTTGCATTCGTTTGGGGCTTGTTTAGCGGCTCGAAACGCATGAATCTTGCGCATTTGCATAGAATAAAGTGTTTTCGATCTCATAATACGAGCTGGAACGCCTAAAGCGAGCGCAAAACTCTATCGTTCGATTTCGTTATAAAGCGACTTTTCATTCGTTTGGGGCTTGTTTGGCGGCACGAAACGCATGAATCTTGCGTATTTGCATAGAATGAGGTGTTTTTCAACTCATAATACGATCTGGAACGTCTACAGCGAACGCAAAACTCAATCGTTCGATTTCGTTATAAAGCGACTTTGCATTCGTTTGGGGCTTGTTTCTCGGCTCGAAACGCATGAGTCTTGCGTATTTGCAGAGAATGAAGTAATTTTGATCTCGTAATAAGAGCTGGAACGGCTACAGCGAGCACAAAACTCAATCGTGCGATTTCGTTATAAAGCGACTTTGCATTCGTTTGGGGCTTCTTTGGCGGCTCTAAACGCATGAATCTTGCGTATTTACATAGAATTAGGTGTTTTCGATCTCATATTATGTCTCATACGCGTATTTACATAGAATTAGGTGTTTTCGATCTCATATGAGCTGTAACGGCTACAGCGAGCGCAACACTCAATCGTTCAATTTTGTTATAAGGCGACTTTGCATTCGTTTGGGGCTTATTTCGCGGCTCGAAACGCATGAATCTTGCATATGTGCATAGAATAGAGTGTTTTTGATCTTATATTACGAGTTGGAACGGCTACACCGAGCGCAAAACGCAATTGTTCGATTCCGTTATAAAGCGACTTTGCATTCGTTTGGGGCTTGTTTAGCGGCTCGAAACGCATGAATCTTGCGCATTTGCATAGAATAAAGTGTTTTCGATCTCATAATACGAGCTGGAACGCCTAAAGCGAGCGCAAAACTCTATCGTTCGATTTCGTTATAAAGCGACTTTTCATTCGTTTGGGGCTTGTTTGGCGGCACGAAACGCATGAATCTTGCGTATTTGCATAGAATGAGGTATTTTTCAACTCATAATACGAGCTGGAACGGCTGCAGCGAGCAGAAAACTCAATCGTTCGATTACGTTATAAAGCGACTTTGCATTTGTTTGGGGCTTGTTTGTGGGATCGAAACGCATGAATCTTGCGTGTTTGCGTAGAATGAAGTGTTTTCGATCTCATAATACGATCTGGAACGTCTACAGCGAACGCAAAACTCAATCGTTCGATTTCGTTAGAAAGCGACTTTGCATTCGTTTGGGGCTTGTTTCTCGGCTCGAAACGCATGAGTCTTGCGTATTTGCAGAGAATGAAGTAATTTTGATCTCGTAATACGAGCTGGAACGCCTAAAGCGAGCGCAAAACTCTATCGTTCGATTTCGTTATAAAGCGACTTTTCATTCGTTTGGGGCTTGTTTGGCGGCACGAAACGCATGAATCTTGCGTATTTGCATAGAATGAGGTGTTTTTCAACTCATAATACGATCTGGAACGTCTACAGCGAACGCAAAACTCAATCGTTCGATTTCGTTATAAAGCGACTTTGCATTCGTTTGGGGCTTGTTTCTCGGCTCGAAACGCATGAATCTTGCGCATTTGCATAGAATAAAGTGTTTTCGATCTCATAATACGAGCTGGAACGCCTAAAGCGAGCGCAAAACTCTATCGTTCGATTTCGTTATAAAGCGACTTTTCATTCGTTTGGGGCTTGTTTGGCGGCACGAAACGCATGAATCTTGCGTATTTGCATAGAATGAGGTGTTTTTCAACTCATAATACGAGCTGGAACGGCTGCAGCGAGCAGAAAACTCAATCGTTCGATTACGTTATAAAGCGACTTTGCATTTGTTTGGGGCTTGTTTGTGGGATCGAAACGCATGAATCTTGCGTGTTTGCGTAGAATGAAGTGTTTTCGATCTCATAATACGATCTGGAACGTCTACAGCGAACGCAAAACTCAATCGTTCGATTTCGTTAGAAAGCGACTTTGCATTCGTTTGGGGCTTGTTTCTCGGCTCGAAACGCATGAGTCTTGCGTATTTGCAGAGAATGAAGTAATTTTGATCTCGTAATAAGAGCTGGAACGGCTACAGCGAGCACAAAACTCAATCGTGCGATTTCGTTATAAAGCGACTTTGCATTCGTTTGGGGCTTCTTTGGCGGCTCTAAACGCATGAATCTTGCGTATTTACATAGAATTAGGTGTTTTCGATCTCATATTATGTCTCATACGCGTATTTACATAGAATTAGGTGTTTTCGATCTCATATGAGCTGTAACGGCTACAGCGAGCGCAACACTCAATCGTTCAATTTTGTTATAAGGCGACTTTGCATTCGTTTGGGGCTTATTTCGCGGCTCGAAACGCATGAATCTTGCATATTGGCATAGAATAGAGTGTTTTTGATCTTATATTACGAGTTGGAACGGCTACACCGAGCGCAAAACGCAATTGTTCGATTCCGTTATAAAGCGACTTTGCATTCGTTTGGGGCTTGTTTAGCGGCTCGAAACGCATGAATCTTGCGCATTTGCATAGAATAAAGTGTTTTCGATCTCATAATACGAGCTGGAACGCCTAAAGCGAGCGCAAAACTCTATCGTTCGATTTCGTTATAAAGCGACTTTTCATTCGTTTGGGGCTTGTTTGGCGGCACGAAACGCATGAATCTTGCGTATTTGCATAGAATGAGGTGTTTTTCAACTCATAATACGATCTGGAACGTCTACAGCGAACGCAAAACTCAATCGTTCGATTTCGTTATAAAGCGACTTTGCATTCGTTTGGGGCTTGTTTCTCGGCTCGAAACGCATGAGTCTTGCGTATTTGCAGAGAATGAAGTAATTTTGATCTCGTAATAAGAGCTGGAACGGCTACAGCGAGCACAAAACTCAATCGTGCGATTTCGTTATAAAGCGACTTTGCATTCGTTTGGGGCTTCTTTGGCGGCTCTAAACGCATGAATCTTGCGTATTTACATAGAATTAGGTGTTTTCGATCTCATATTATGTCTCATACGCGTATTTACATAGAATTAGGTGTTTTCGATCTCATATTATGTCTCATACGCGTATTTACATAGAATTAGGTGTTTTCGATCTCATATGAGCTGTAACGGCTACAGCGAGCGCAACACTCAATCGTTCAATTTTGTTATAAGGCGACTTTGCATTCGTTTGGGGCTTATTTCGCGGCTCGAAACGCATGAATCTTGCATATTTGCATAGAATAGAGTGTTTTTGATCTTATATTACGAGTTGGAACGGCTACACCGAGCGCAAAACGCAATTGTTCGATTCCGTTATAAAGCGACTTTGCATTCGTTTGGGGCTTGTTTAGCGGCTCGAAACGCATGAATCTTGCGCATTTGCATAGAATAAAGTGTTTTCGATCTCATAATACGAGCTGGAACGCCTAAAGCGAGCGCAAAACTCTATCGTTTGATTTCGTTATAAAGCGACTTTTCATTCGTTTGGGGCTTGTTTGGCGGCACGAAACGCATGAATCTTGCGTATTTGCATAGAATGAGGTGTTTTTCAACTCATAATACGAGCTGGAACGGCTGCAGCGAGCAGAAAACTCAATCGTTCGATTACGTTATAAAGCGACTTTGCATTTGTTTGGGGCTTGTTTGTGGGATCGAAACGCATGAATCTTGCGTGTTTGCGTAGAATGAAGTGTTTTCGATCTCATAATACGATCTGGAACGTCTACAGCGAACGCAAAACTCAATCGTTCGATTTCGTTAGAAAGCGACTTTGCATTCGTTTGGGGCTTGTTTCTCGGCTCGAAACGCATGAGTCTTGCGTATTTGCAGAGAATGAAGTAATTTTGATCTCGTAATACGAGCTGGAACGCCTAAAGCGAGCGCAAAACTCTATCGTTCGATTTCGTTATAAAGCGACTTTGTATTCGTTTGGGGCTTGTTTTGCAGCTCGAAAGGCATGAATCTTGCGCATTTGCATAGAATAAAGTGTTTTCGATCGCATAATACGAGCTGGAACGCCTACAGCGAGCGCAAAACTCTATCGTTCGATTTCGTTATAAAGCGACTTTTCATTAGTTTGGGGCTTGTTTGGCGGCACGAAACGCATGAATCTTGCGTGTTTGCATAGAATGAAGTGTTTTCGATCTCATAATACGATCTGGAACGTCTACAGCGAACGCAAAACTCAATCGTTCGATTTTGTTATAAAGCGACTTTGCATTCGTTTGGGGCTTGTTTCTCGGCTCGAAACGCATGAGTCTTGCGTATTTGCAGAGAATGAAGTGTTTTTGATCTTATTTTACGAGCTGGAACGGCTACAGCGAGCGCGAAACTCAATCGTTCGATTTCGTTGTAAAGCGACTTTGCATTCGTTTGGGGCTTGTTTGGCGGCTCTAAACGCATGAATCTTGCGTATGTTCATAGAATGAAGCGTTTTCGATCTTAAAATACGAGCTGGAACGGCTACAGCGAGCGCAAAACTCTATCGTTCGATTTCGTTATAAAGCGACTTTTCATTCGTTTGGGGCTTGTTTGGCGGCACGAAACGCATGAATCTTGCGTATTTGCATAGAATGAGGTGTTTTTCAACTCATAATACGAGCTGAAACGGCTGCAGCGAGCCCAAAACTCAATCGTTCGATTACGTTATAAAGCGACTTTGTATTCGTTTGGGGCTTGTTTTGCAGCTCGAAAGGCATGAATCTTGCGTATTTGCATATAATGAAGTGTTTCTGATCTCATAATACGAGCTGGAGCGGCTACAGCGAGCGCGAAACTCAATCGTTCGATTTCGTTGTAAAGCGACTTTGCATTCGTTTGGGGCTTCTTTGGCGGCTCTAAACGCATGAATCTTGCGTATTTACATAGAATGAAGTGTTTTTGATCTTATTTTACGAGCTGGAACGACTGCTGCGGGTGTAAAACTCAAATCATCGATTTCATTATAAATGGACTTTTTATTCGTTTGGGGCTTGTTTGGCGGCTCTAAACGCATGAATCTTGCGTATGTGCATAGAATGAAGCGTTTTCGATCTTAAAATACGAGCAGGAACGGCTACAGCGAGCGCAAAACTCAATCGTTCGATTTTGTTATAAGGCGAATTTACATTCGTTTGGGGCTTGTTTGGCTGCTTGAAACGCATGAATCTTGCGCATTTGCATAGAATAAAGTGTTTTCGATCTCATAATACGAGCTGGAACGCCTAAAGCGAGCGCAAAACTCTATCGTTCGATTTCGTTATAAAGCGACTTTTCATTCGTTTGGGGCTTGTTTGGCGGCACGAAACGCATGAATCTTGCGTATTTGCATAGAATGAGGTGTTTTTCAACTCATAATACGAGCTGGAACGGCTGCAGCGAGCAGAAAACTCAATCGTTCGATTACGTTATAAAGCGACTTTGCATTTGTTTGGGACTTGTTTGTGGGATCGAAACGCATGAATCTTGCGCATTTGCATAGAATAAAGTGTTTTCGATCTCATAATACGAGCTGGAACGCCTAAAGCGAGCGCAAAACTCTATCGTTTGATTTCGTTATAAAGCGACTTTTCATTCGTTTGGGGCTTGTTTGGCGGCACGAAACGCATGAATCTTGCGTATTTGCATAGAATGAGGTGTTTTTCAACTCATAATACGAGCTGGAACGGCTGCAGCGAGCAGAAAACTCAATCGTTCGATTACGTTATAAAGCGACTTTGCATTTGTTTGGGGCTTGTTTGTGGGATCGAAACGCATGAATCTTGCGTGTTTGCGTAGAATGAAGTGTTTTCGATCTCATAATACGATCTGGAACGTCTACAGCGAACGCAAAACTCAATCGTTCGATTTCGTTAGAAAGCGACTTTGCATTCGTTTGGGGCTTGTTTCTCGGCTCGAAACGCATGAGTCTTGCGTATTTGCAGAGAATGAAGTAATTTTGATCTCGTAATACGAGCTGGAACGCCTAAAGCGAGCGCAAAACTCTATCGTTCGATTTCGTTATAAAGCGACTTTGTATTCGTTTGGGGCTTGTTTTGCAGCTCGAAAGGCATGAATCTTGCGCATTTGCATAGAATAAAGTGTTTTCGATCTCATAATACGAGCTGGAACGCCTACAGCGAGCGCAAAACTCTATCGTTCGATTTCGTTATAAAGCGACTTTTCATTAGTTTGGGGCTTGTTTGGCGGCACGAAACGCATGAATCTTGCGTGTTTGCATAGAATGAAGTGTTTTCGATCTCATAATACGATCTGGAACGTCTACAGCGAACGCAAAACTCAATCGTTCGATTTTGTTATAAAGCGACTTTGCATTCGTTTGGGGCTTGTTTCTCGGCTCGAAACGCATGAGTCTTGCGTATTTGCAGAGAATGAAGTGTTTTTGATCTTATTTTACGAGCTGGAACGGCTACAGCGAGCGCGAAACTCAATCGTTCGATTTCGTTGTAAAGCGACTTTGCATTCGTTTGGGGCTTGTTTGGCGGCTCTAAACGCATGAATCTTGCGTATGTTCATAGAATGAAGCGTTTTCGATCTTAAAATACGAGCTGGAACGGCTACAGCGAGCGCAAAACTCTATCGTTCGATTTCGTTATAAAGCGACTTTTCATTCGTTTGGGGCTTGTTTGGCGGCACGAAACGCATGAATCTTGCGTATTTGCATAGAATGAAGCGTTTTCGATCTTAAAATACGAGCAGGAACGGCTACAGCGAGCGCAAAACTCAATCGTTCGATTTTGTTATAAGGCGAATTTGCATTCGTTTGGGGCTTGTTTGGCTGCTTGAAACGCATGAATCTTGCGCATTTGCATAGAATAAAGTGTTTTCGATCTCATAATACGAGCTGGAACGCCTAAAGCGAGCGCAAAACTCTATCGTTCGATTTCGTTATAAAGCGACTTTTCATTCGTTTGGGGCTTGTTTGTGGGCTCGAAACGCATGAATCTTGCGTGTTTGCATAGAATGAAGTGTTTTCGATCTCATAATACGATCTGGAACGTCTACAGCGAACGCAAAACTCAATCGTTCGATTCCGTTATAAAGCGACTTTGCATTCGTTTGGGGCTTGTTTAGCGGCTCGAAACGCATGAATCTTGCGCATTTGCATAGAATAAAGTGTTTTCGATCTCATAATACGAGCTGGAACGCCTAAAGCGAGCGCAAAACTCTATCGTTTGATTTCGTTATAAAGCGACTTTTCATTCGTTTGGGGCTTGTTTGGCGGCACGAAACGCATGAATCTTGCGTATTTGCATAGAATGAGGTGTTTTTCAACTCATAATACGAGCTGGAACGGCTGCAGCGAGCAGAAAACTCAATCGTTCGATTACGTTATAAAGCGACTTTGCATTTGTTTGGGGCTTGTTTGTGGGATCGAAACGCATGAATCTTGCGTGTTTGCGTAGAATGAAGTGTTTTCGATCTCATAATACGATCTGGAACGTCTACAGCGAACGCAAAACTCAATCGTTCGATTTCGTTAGAAAGCGACTTTGCATTCGTTTGGGGCTTGTTTCTCGGCTCGAAACGCATGAGTCTTGCGTATTTGCAGAGAATGAAGTAATTTTGATCTCGTAATACGAGCTGGAACGCCTAAAGCGAGCGCAAAACTCTATCGTTCGATTTCGTTATAAAGCGACTTTGTATTCGTTTGGGGCTTGTTTTGCAGCTCGAAAGGCATGAATCTTGCGCATTTGCATAGAATAAAGTGTTTTCGATCTCATAATACGAGCTGGAACGCCTACAGCGAGCGCAAAACTCTATCGTTCGATTTCGTTATAAAGCGACTTTTCATTAGTTTGGGGCTTGTTTGGCGGCACGAAACGCATGAATCTTGCGTGTTTGCATAGAATGAAGTGTTTTCGATCTCATAATACGATCTGGAACGTCTACAGCGAACGCAAAACTCAATCGTTCGATTTTGTTATAAAGCGACTTTGCATTCGTTTGGGGCTTGTTTCTCGGCTCGAAACGCATGAGTCTTGCGTATTTGCAGAGAATGAAGTGTTTTTGATCTTATTTTACGAGCTGGAACGGCTACAGCGAGCGCGAAACTCAATCGTTCGATTTCGTTGTAAAGCGACTTTGCATTCGTTTGGGGCTTGTTTGGCGGCTCTAAACGCATGAATCTTGCGTATGTTCATAGAATGAAGCGTTTTCGATCTTAAAATACGAGCTGGAACGGCTACAGCGAGCGCAAAACTCTATCGTTCGATTTCGTTATAAAGCGACTTTTCATTCGTTTGGGGCTTGTTTGGCGGCACGAAACGCATGAATCTTGCGTATTTGCATAGAATGAGGTGTTTTTCAACTCATAATACGAGCTGAAACGGCTGCAGCGAGCCCAAAACTCAATCGTTCGATTACGTTATAAAGCGACTTTGTATTCGTTTGGGGCTTGTTTTGCAGCTCGAAAGGCATGAATCTTGCGTATTTGCATATAATGAAGTGTTTCTGATCTCATAATACGAGCTGGAGCGGCTACAGCGAGCGCGAAACTCAATCGTTCGATTTCGTTATAAAGCGACTTTGTATTCGTTTGGGGCTTCTTTGGCGGCTCTAAACGCATGAATCTTGCGTACTTACATAGAATGAAGTGTTTTTGATCTTATTTTACGAGCTGGAACGACTGCTGCGGGTGTAAAACTCAAATCATCGATTTCATTATAAATGGACTTTTTATTCGTTTGGGGCTTGTTTGGCGGCTCTAAACGCATGAATCTTGCGTATGTGCATGGAATGAAGCGTTTTCGATCTTAAAATACGAGCAGGAACGGCTACAGCGAGCGCAAAACTCAATCGTTCGATTTTGTTATAAGGCGAATTTGCATTCGTTTGGGGCTTGTTTGGCTGCTTGAAACGCATGAATCTTGCGCATTTGCATAGAATAAAGTGTTTTCGATCTCATAATACGAGCTGGAACGCCTAAAGCGAGCGCAAAACTCTATCGTTCGATTTCGTTATAAAGCGACTTTTCATTCGTTTGGGGCTTGTTTGGCGGCACGAAACGCATGAATCTTGCGTATTTGCATAGAATGAGGTGTTTTTCAACTCATAATACGAGCTGGAACGGCTGCAGCGAGCAGAAAACTCAATCGTTCGATTACGTTATAAAGCGACTTTGCATTTGTTTGGGACTTGTTTGTGGGATCGAAACGCATGAATCTTGCGTGTTTGCGTAGAATGAAGTGTTTTCGATCTCATAATACGATCTGGAACGTCTACAGCGAACGCAAAACTCAATCGTTCGATTTCGTTAGAAAGCGACTTTGCATTCGTTTGGGGCTTGTTTCTCGGCTCGAAACGCATGAGTCTTGCGTATTTGCAGAGAATGAAGTAATTTTGATCTCGTAATACGAGCTGGAACGCCTAAAGCGAGCGCAAAACTCTATCGTTCGATTTCGTTATAAAGCGACTTTGTATTCGTTTGGGGCTTGTTTTGCAGCTCGAAAGGCATGAATCTTGCGTATTAGCATAGAATGAAGTGTTTCTGATCTCATAATACGAGCTGGAACGGCTACAGCGAGCGCGAAACTCAATCGTTCGATTTCGTTGTAAAGCGACTTTGCATTCGTTTGGGGCTTCTTTGGCGGCTCTAAACGCATGAATCTTGCGTATTTACATAGAATGAAGTGTTTTTGATCTTATTTTACGAGCTGGAACGACTGCTGCGGGTGTAAAACTCAAATCATCGATTTCATTATAAATGGACTTTTTATTCGTTTGGGGCTTGTTTGGCGGCTCTAAACGCATGAATCTTGCGTATGTGCATAGAATGAAGCGTTTTCGATCTTAAAATACGAGCAGGAACGGCTACAGCGAGCGCAAAACTCAATCGTTCGATTTTGTTATAAGGCGAATTTGCATTCGTTTGGGGCTTGTTTGGCTGCTTGAAACGCATGAATCTTGCGCATTTGCATAGAATAAAGTGTTTTCGATCTCATAATACGAGCTGGAACGCCTAAAGCGAGCGCAAAACTCTATCGTTCGATTTCGTTATAAAGCGACTTTTCATTCGTTTGGGGCTTGTTTGTGGGCTCGAAACGCATGAATCTTGCGTGTTTGCATAGAATGAAGTGTTTTCGATCTCATAATACGATCTGGAACGTCTACAGCGAACGCAAAACTCAATCGTTCGATTTCGTTATAAAGCGACTTTGCATTCGTTTGGGGCTTGTTTCTCGGCTCGAAACGCATGAGTCTTGCGTATTTGCAGAGAATGAAGTAATTTTGATCTCGTAATACGAGCTGGAACGCCTAAAGCGAGCGCAAAACTCTATCGTTCGATTTCGTTATAAAGCGACTTTGTATTCGTTTGGGGCTTGTTTTGCAGCTCGAAAGGCATGAATCTTGCGTATTTGCATAGAATGAAGTGTTTCTGATCTCATAATACGAGCTGGAGCGGCTACAGCGAGCACAAAACTCAATCGTGCGATTTCGTTATAAAGCGACTTTGCATTCGTTTGGGGCTTGTTTAGCGGCTCGAAACGCATGAATCTTGCGCAGTTGCATAGAATGAAGTGTTTTCGATCTCATAATACGCGCTGGAACGCCTAAAGCGAGCGCAAAACTCTATCGTTCGATTTCGTTATAAAGCGACTTTGTATTCGTTTGGGGCTTGTTTTGCAGCTCGAAAGGCATGAATCTTGCGTATTTGCATAGAATGAAGTGTTTCTGATCTCATAATATGAGCTGGAGCGGCTATAGCGAGCGCGAAACTCAATCGTTCGATTTCGTTGTAAAGCGACTTTGCATTCGTTTGGGGCTTCTTTGGCGGCTCTAAACGCATGAATCTTGCGTATTTACATAGAATGAAGTGTTTTTGATCTTATTTTACGAGCTGGAACGACTGCTGCGGGTGTAAAACTCAAATCATCGATTTCATTATAAATGGACTTTTTATTCGTTTGGGGCTTGTTTGGCGGCTCTAAACGCATGAATCTTGCGTATGTGCATAGAATGAAGCGTTTTCGATCTTAAAATACGAGCAGGAACGGCTACAGCGAGCGCAAAACTCTATCGTTCGATTTCGTTATAAAGCGACTTTTCATTCGTTTGGGGCTTGTTTGGCGGCACGAAACGCATGAATCTTGCGTATTTGCATAGAATAAAGTGTTTTTCAACTCATAATACGAGCTGGAACGGCTGCAGCGAGCAGAAAACTCAATCGTTCGATTACGTTATAAAGCGACTTTGCATTTGTTTGGGGCTTGTTTGTGGGATCGAAACGCATGAATCTTGCGTGTTTGCGTAGAATGAAGTGTTTTCGATCTCATAATACGATCTGGAACGTCTACAGCGAACGCAAAACTCAATCGTTCGATTTCGTTAGAAAGCGACTTTGCATTCGTTTGGGGCTTGTTTCTCGGCTCGAAACGCATGAGTCTTGCGTATTTGCAGAGAATGAAGTAATTTTGATCTCGTAATACGAGCTGGAACGCCTAAAGCGAGCGCAAAACTCTATCGTTCGATTTCGTTATAAAGCGACTTTGTATTCGTTTGGGGCTTGTTTTGCAGCTCGAAAGGCATGAATCTTGCGTATTTGCATAGAATGAAGTGTTTCTGATCTCATAATACGAGCTGGAGCGGCTACAGCGAGCACAAAACTCAATCGTGCGATTTCGTTATAAAGCGACTTTGCATTCGTTTGGGGCTTCTTTGGCGGCTCTAAACGCATGAATCTTGCGTATTTACATAGAATTAGGTGTTTTCGATCTCATATTATGAGCTGTAACGGCTACAGCGAGCGCAACACTCAATCGTTCAATTTTGTTATAAGGCGACTTTGCATTCGTTTGGGGCTTATTTCGCGGCTCGAAACGCATGAATCTTGCATATTTGCATAGAATAGAGTGTTTTTGATCTTATATTACGAGTTGGAACGGCTACACCGAGCGCAAAACGCAATTGTTCGATTTCGTTATAAAGCGACTTTGCATTCGTTTGGGGCTTGTTTAGCGGCTCGAAACGCATGAATCTTGCGCATTTGCATAGAATGAAGTGTTTTCGATCTCATAATACGAGCTGGAACGCCTAAAGCGAGCGCAAAACTCTATCGTTCGATTTCGTTATAAAGCGACTTTTCATTCGTTTGGGGCTTGTTTGGCGGCACGAAACGCATGAATCTTGCGTATTTGCATAGAATGAGGTGTTTTTCAACTCATAATACGAGCTGGAACGGCTGCAGCGAGCAGAAAACTCAATCGTTCGATTACGTTATAAAGCGACTTTGCATTTGTTTGGGGCTTGTTTGTGGGATCGAAACGCATGAATCTTGCGTGTTTGCGTAGAATGAAGTGTTTTCGATCTCATAATACGATCTGGAACGTCTACAGCGAACGCAAAACTCAATCGTTCGATTTCGTTAGAAAGCGACTTTGCATTCGTTTGGGGCTTGTTTCTCGGCTCGAAACGCATGAGTCTTGCGTATTTGCAGAGAATGAAGTAATTTTGATCTCGTAATACGAGCTGGAACGCCTAAAGCGAGCGCAAAACTCTATCGTTCGATTTCGTTATAAAGCGACTTTGTATTCGTTTGGGGCTTGTTTTGCAGCTCGAAAGGCATGAATCTTGCGCATTTGCATAGAATAAAGTGTTTTCGATCTCATAATACGAGCTGGAACGCCTACAGCGAGCGCAAAACTCTATCGTTCGATTTCGTTATAAAGCGACTTTTCATTAGTTTGGGGCTTGTTTGGCGGCACGAAACGCATGAATCTTGCGTGTTTGCATAGAATGAAGTGTTTTCGATCTCATAATACGATCTGGAACGTCTACAGCGAACGCAAAACTCAATCGTTCGATTTTGTTATAAAGCGACTTTGCATTCGTTTGGGGCTTGTTTCTCGGCTCGAAACGCATGAGTCTTGCGTATTTGCAGAGAATGAAGTGTTTTTGATCTTATTTTACGAGCTGGAACGGCTACAGCGAGCGCGAAACTCAATCGTTCGATTTCGTTGTAAAGCGACTTTGCATTCGTTTGGGGCTTGTTTGGCGGCTCTAAACGCATGAATCTTGCGTATGTGCATAGAATGAAGCGTTTTCGATCTTAAAATACGAGCTGGAACGGCTACAGCGAGCGCAAAACTCTATCGTTCGATTTCGTTATAAAGCGACTTTTCATTCGTTTGGGGCTTGTTTGGCGGCACGAAACGCATGAATCTTGCGTATTTGCATAGAATGAGGTGTTTTTCAACTCATAATACGAGCTGAAACGGCTGCAGCGAGCCCAAAACTCAATCATTCGATTACGTTATAAAGCGACTTTGTATTCGTTTGGGGCTTGTTTTGCAGCTCGAAAGGCATGAATCTTGCGTATTTGCATATAATGAAGTGTTTCTGATCTCATAATACGAGCTGGAGCGGCTACAGCGAGCGCGAAACTCAATCGTTCGATTTCGTTATAAAGCGACTTTGTATTCGTTTGGGGCTTCTTTGGCGGCTCTAAACGCATGAATCTTGCGTACTTACATAGAATGAAGTGTTTGTGATCTTATTTTACGAGCTGGAACGACTGCTGCGGGTGTAAAACTCAAATCATCGATTTCATTATAAATGGACTTTTTATTCGTTTGGGGCTTGTTTGGCGGCTCTAAACGCATGAATCTTGCGTATGTGCATAGAATGAAGTGTTTTCGATCTCATAATACGAGCTGGAACGCCTAAAGCGAGCGCAAAACTCTATCGTTCGATTTCGTTATAAAGCGACTTTTCATTCGTTTGGGGCTTGTTTGGCGGCACGAAACGCATGAATCTTGCGTATTTGCATAGAATGAGGTGTTTTTCAACTCATAATACGAGCTGGAACGGCTACAGCGAGCACAAAACTCAATCGTGCGATTTCGTTATAAAGCGACTTTGCATTCGTTTGGGGCTTCTTTGGCGGCTCTAAACGCATAAATCTTGCGTATTTACATAGAATTAGGTGTTTTCGATCTCATATTACGAGCTGAAACGGCTACAGCGAGCGCAACACTCAATCGTTCAATTTTGTTATAAGGCGACTTTGCATTCGTTTGGGGCTTATTTCGCGGCTCGAAACGCATGAATCTTGCATATTTGCATAGAATAGAGTGTTTTTGAACTTATATTACGAGTTGGAACGGCTACACCGAGCGCAAAACGCAATTGTTCGATTCCGTTATAAAGCGACTTTGCATTCGTTTGGGGCTTGTTTAGCGGCTCGAAACGCATGAATCTTGCGCATTTGCATAGAATAAAGTGTTTTCGATCTCATAATACGAGCTGGAACGCCTAAAGCGAGCGCAAAACTCTATCGTTCGATTTCGTTATAAAGCGACTTTTCATTCGTTTGGGGCTTGTTTGGCGGCACGAAACGCATGAATCTTGCGTATTTGCATAGAATGAGGTGTTTTTCAACTCATAATACGAGCTGGAACGGCTGCAGCGAGCAGAAAACTCAATCGTTCGATTACGTTATAAAGCGACTTTGCATTTGTTTGGGGCTTGTTTGTGGGATCGAAACGCATGAATCTTGCGTGTTTGCGTAGAATGAAGTGTTTTCGATCTCATAATACGATCTGGAACGTCTACAGCGAACGCAAAACTCAATCGTTCGATTTCGTTAGAAAGCGACTTTGCATTCGTTTGGGTCTTGTTTCTCGGCTCGAAACGCATGAGTCTTGCGTATTTGCAGAGAATGAAGTAATTTTGATCTCGTAATACGAGCTGGAACGCCTAAAGCGAGCGCAAAACTCTATCGTTCGATTTCGTTATAAAGCGACTTTGTATTCGTTTGGGGCTTGTTTTGCAGCTCGAAAGGCATGAATCTTGCGTATTTGCATAGAATGAAGTGTTTCTGATCTCATAATACGAGCTGGAGCGGCTACAGCGAGCACAAAACTCAATCGTGCGATTTCGTTATAAAGCGACTTTGCATTCGTTTGGGGCTTCTTTGGCGGCTCTAAACGCATGAATCTTGCGTATTTACATAGAATTAGGTGTTTTCGATCTCATATTATGAGCTGTAACGGCTACAGCGAGCGCAACACTCAATCGTTCAATTTTGTTATAAGGCGACTTTGCATTCGTTTGGGGCTTATTTCGCGGCTCGAAACGCATGAATCTTGCATATTTGCATAGAATAGAGTGTTTTTGATCTTATATTACGAGTTGGAACGGCTACACCGAGCGCAAAACGCAATTGTTCGATTTCGTTATAAAGCGACTTTGCATTCGTTTGGGGCTTGTTTAGCGGCTCGAAACGCATGAATCTTGCGCATTTGCATAGAATGAAGTGTTTTCGATCTCATAATACGAGCTGGAACGCCTAAAGCGCGCGCAAAACTCTATCGTTCGATTTCGTTATAAAGCGACTTTGTATTCGTTTGGGGCTTGTTTGGCGGCACGAAACGCATGAATCTTGCGTATTTGCATAGAATGAAGTGTTTTCGATCTCATAATACGATCTGGAACGTCTACAGCGAACGCAAAACTCAATCGTTCGATTTCGTTATAAAGCGACTTTGCATTCGTTTGGGGCTTGTTTCTCGGCTCGAAACGCATGAGTCTTGCGTATTTGCAGAGAATGAAGTAATTTTGATCTCGTAATAAGAGCTGGAACGGCTACAGCGAGCACAAAACTCAATCGTGCGATTTCGTTATAAAGCGACTTTGCATTCGTTTGGGGCTTCTTTGGCGGCTCTAAACGCATGAATCTTGCGTATTTACATAGAATTAGGTGTTTTCGATCGCATATTATGTCTCATACGCGTATTTACATAGAATTAGGTGTTTTCGATCTCATATGAGCTGTAACGGCTACAGCGAGCGCAACACTCAATCGTTCAATTTTGTTATAAGGCGACTTTGCATTCGTTTGGGGCTTATTTCGCGGCTCGAAACGCATGAATCTTGCATATTTGCATAGAATAGAGTGTTTTTGATCTTATATTACGAGTTGGAACGGCTACACCGAGCGCAAAACGCAATTGTTCGATTCCGTTATAAAGCGACTTTGCATTCGTTTGGGGCTTGTTTAGCGGCTCGAAACGCATGAATCTTGCGCATTTGCATAGAATAAAGTGTTTTCGATCTCATAATACGAGCTGGAACGCCTAAAGCGAGCGCAAAACTCTATCGTTCGATTTCGTTATAAAGCGACTTTTCATTCGTTTGGGGCTTGTTTGGCGGCACGAAACGCATGAATCTTGCGTATTTGCATAGAATGAGGTGTTTTTCAACTCATAATACGAGCTGGAACGGCTGCAGCGAGCAGAAAACTCAATCGTTCGATTACGTTATAAAGCGACTTTGCATTTGTTTGGGGCTTGTTTGTGGGATCGAAACGCATGAATCTTGCGTGTTTGCGTAGAATGAAGTGTTTTCGATCTCATAATACGATCTGGAACGTCTACAGCGAACGCAAAACTCAATCGTTCGATTTCGTTAGAAAGCGACTTTGCATTCGTTTGGGGCTTGTTTCTCGGCTCGAAACGCATGAGTCTTGCGTATTTGCAGAGAATGAAGTAATTTTGATCTCGTAATACGAGCTGGAACGCCTAAAGCGAGCGCAAAACTCTATCGTTCGATTTCGTTATAAAGCGACTTTGTATTCGTTTGGGGCTTGTTTTGCAGCTCGAAAGGCATGAATCTTGCGCATTTGCATAGAATAAAGTGTTTTCGATCTCATAATACGAGCTGGAACGCCTACAGCGAGCGCAAAACTCTATCGTTCGATTTCGTTATAAAGCGACTTTTCATTAGTTTGGGGCTTGTTTGGCGGCACGAAACGCATGAATCTTGCGTGTTTGCATAGAATGAAGTGTTTTCGATCTCATAATACGATCTGGAACGTCTACAGCGAACGCAAAACTCAATCGTTCGATTTTGTTATAAAGCGACTTTGCATTCGATTGGGGCTTGTTTCTCGGCTCGAAACGCATGAGTCTTGCGTATTTGCAGAGAATGAAGTGTTTTTGATCTTATTTTACGAGCTGGAACGGCTACAGCGAGCGCGAAACTCAATCGTTCGATTTCGTTGTAAAGCGACTTTGCATTCGTTTGGGGCTTGTTTGGCGGCTCTAAACGCATGAATCTTGCGTATGTGCATAGAATGAAGCGTTTTCGATCTTAAAATACGAGCTGGAACGGCTACAGCGAGCGCAAAACTCTATCGTTCGATTTCGTTATAAAGCGACTTTTCATTCGTTTGGGGCTTGTTTGGCGGCACGAAACGCATGAATCTTGCGTATTTGCATAGAATGAGGTGTTTTTCAACTCATAATACGAGCTGAAACGGCTGCAGCGAGCCCAAAACTCAATCATTCGATTACGTTATAAAGCGACTTTGTATTCGTTTGGGGCTTGTTTTGCAGCTCGAAAGGCATGAATCTTGCGTATTTGCATATAATGAAGTGTTTCTGATCTCATAATACGAGCTGGAGCGGCTACAGCGAGCGCGAAACTCAATCGTTCGATTTCGTTATAAAGCGACTTTGTATTCGTTTGGGGCTTCTTTGGCGGCTCTAAACGCATGAATCTTGCGTACTTACATAGAATGAAGTGTTTTTGATCTTATTTTACGAGCTGGAACGACTGCTGCGGGTGTAAAACTCAAATCATCGATTTCATTATAAATGGACTTTTTATTCGTTTGGGGCTTGTTTGGCGGCTCTAAACGCATGAATCTTGCGTATGTGCATAGAATGAAGCGTTTTCGATCTTAAAATACGAGCAGGAACGGCTACAGCGAGCGCAAAACTCAATCGTTCGATTTTGTTATAAGGCGAATTTGCATTCGTTTGGGGCTTGTTTGGCTGCTTGAAACGCATGAATCTTGCGCATTTGCATAGAATAAAGTGTTTTCGATCTCATAATACGAGCTGGAACGCCTAAAGCGAGCGCAAAACTCTATCGTTCGATTTCGTTATAAAGCGACTTTTCATTCGTTTGGGGCTTGTTTGGCGGCACGAAACGCATGAATCTTGCGTATTTGCATAGAATGAGGTGTTTTTCAACTCATAATACGAGCTGGAACGGCTACAGCGAGCACAAAACTCAATCGTGCGATTTCGTTATAAAGCGACTTTGCATTCGTTTGGGGCTTCTTTGGCGGCTCTAAACGCATAAATCTTGCGTATTTACATAGAATTAGGTGTTTTCGATCTCATATTACGAGCTGAAACGGCTACAGCGAGCGCAACACTCAATCGTTCAATTTTGTTATAAGGCGACTTTGCATTCGTTTGGGGCTTATTTCGCGGCTCGAAACGCATGAATCTTGCATATTTGCATAGAATAGAGTGTTTTTGATCTTATATTACGAGTTGGAACGGCTACACCGAGCGCAAAACGCAATTGTTCGATTCCGTTATAAAGCGACTTTGCATTCGTTTGGGGCTTGTTTAGCGGCTCGAAACGCATGAATCTTGCGCATTTGCATAGAATGAAGTGTTTTCGATCTCATAATACGAGCTGGAACGCCTAAAGCGAGCGCAAAACTCTATCGTTCGATTTCGTTATAAAGCGACTTTGCATTCGTTTCGGGCTTCTTTGGCGGCTCTAAACGCATGAATCTTGCGTATTTACATAGAATGAAGTGTTTTTGATCTTATTTTACGAGCTGGAACGACTGCTGCGGGTGTAAAACTCAAATCATCGATTTAATTATAAATGGACTTTTTATTCGTTTGGGGCTTGTTTGGCGGCTCTAAACGCATGAATCTTGCGTATGTGCATAGAATGAAGCGTTTTCGATCTTAAAATACGAGCAGGAACGGCTACAGCGAGCGCAAAACTCAATCGTTCGATTTTGTTATAAGGCGAATTTGCATTCGTTTGGGGCTTGTTTGGCTGCTTGAAACGCATGAATCTTGCGCATTTGCATAGAATAAAGTGTTTTCGATCTCATAATACGAGCTGGAACGCCTAAAGCGAGCGCAAAACTCTATCGTTCGATTTCGTTATAAAGCGACTTTTCATTCGTTTGGGGCTTGTTTGGCGGCACGAAACGCATGAATCTTGCGTATTTGCATAGGATAAGGTGTTTTTCAACTCATAATACGAGCTGGAACGGCTGCAGCGAGCAGAAAACTCAATCGTTCGATTACGTTATAAAGCGACTTTGCATTTGTTTGGGACTTGTTTGTGGGATCGAAACGCATGAATCTTGCGTGTTTGCGTAGAATGAAGTGTTTTCGATCTCATAATACGATCTGGAACGTCTACAGCGAACGCAAAACTCAATCGTTCGATTTCGTTAGAAAGCGACTTTGCATTCGTTTGGGGCTTGTTTCTCGGCTCGAAACGCATGAGTCTTGCGTATTTGCAGAGAATGAAGTAATTTTGATCTCGTAATACGAGCTGGAACGCCTAAAGCGAGCGCAAAACTCTATCGTTCGATTTCGTTATAAAGCGACTTTGTATTCGTTTGGGGCTTGTTTTGCAGCTCGAAAGGCATGAATCTTGCGCATTTGCATAGAATAAAGTGTTTTCGATCTCATAATACGATCTGGAACGTCTACAGCGAACGCAAAACTCAATCGTTCGATTTTGTTATAATGCGACTTTGCATTCGTTTGGGGCTTGTTTCTCGGCTCGAAACGCATGAGTCTTGCGCATTTGCATAGAATGAAGTGTTTTTGATCTTATAATACGAGCTGGAACGTCTTCTGCGGGCGTAAAACTCAATCGTTCGATTTCGTTATAAAGCGACTTTGTATTCGTTTGGGGCTTGTTTGGCGGCTCTAAACGCATGAATGTTGCGTATGTGCATAGAATTAAGTGTTTTCGATCTCATATTACGAGCTGTAACGGCTACAGCGAGCGCAAAACTCAATCGTTCGATTTTTTGATAAGGCGAATTTGCATTCGTTTGGAGCTTGTTTGGCTGCTCAAAACGCGCGAATCTTGCGTATTTGCATAAAATAAAGTAATTTTGATCTCATAAAACGAACTGGAACGGCTACAGCGAGCGCAAAACTCAATCGTTCGATTTTGTTATAAGGCGAATTTTCATTCGTTTGGGGCTTGTTTGGCGGCACGAAACGCATGAATCTTGCGTATTTGCATAGAATGAGGTGTTTTCGATCTCATAATACGAGCTGGAACGCCTACAGCGAGCGCAAAACTTTATCGTTCGATTTCGTTATAAAGCGACTTTTCATTAGTTTGGGGCTTGTTTGGCGGCACGAAACGCATGAATCTTGCGTGTTTGCATAGAATGAAGTGTTTTCGATCTCATAATACGATCTGGAACGTCTACAGCGAACGCAAAACTCAATCGTTCGATTTTGTTATAAAGCGACTTTGCATTCGTTTGGGGCTTGTTTCTCGGCTCGAAACGCATGAGTCTTGCGTATTTGCAGAGAATGAAGTAATTTTGATCTCGTAATAAGAGCTGGAACGGCTACAGCGAGCACAAAACTCAATCGTGCGATTTCGTTATAAAGCGACTTTGCATTCGTTTGGGGCTTCTTTGGCGGCTCTAAACGCATGAATCTTGCGTATTTACATAGAATGAAGTATTTTTGATCTTATTTTACGAGCTGGAACGACTGCTGCGGGTGTAAAACTCAAATCATCGATTTCATTATAAATGGACTTTTTATTCGTTTGGGGCTTGTTTGGCGGCTCTAAACGCATGAATCTTGCGTATGTGCATAGAATGAAGCGTTTTCGATCTTAAAATACGAGCAGGAACGGCTACAGCGAGCGCAAAACTCAATCGTTCGATTTTGTTATAAGGCGAATTTGCATTCGTTTGGGGCTTGTTTGGCTGCTTGAAACGCATGAATCTTGCGCATTTGCATAGAATAAAGTGTTTTCGATCTCATAATACGAGCTGGAACGCCTAAAGCGAGCGCAAAACTCTATCGTTCGATTTCGTTATAAAGCGACTTTTCATTCGTTTGGGGCTTGTTTGGCGGCACGAAACGCATGAATCTTGCGTATTTGCATAGAATGAGGTGTTTTTCAACTCATAATACGAGCTGGAACGGCTGCAGCGAGCAGAAAACTCAATCGTTCGATTACGTTATAAAGCGACTTTGCATTTGTTTGGGGCTTGTTTGTGGGCTCGAAACGCATGAATCTTGCGTGTTTGCATAGAATGAAATGTTTTCGATCTCATAATACGATCTGGAACGTCTACAGCGAACGCAAAACTCAATCGTTCGATTTCGTTATAAAGCGACTTTGCATTCGTTTGGGGCTTGTTTCTCGGCTCGAAACGCATGAGTCTTGCGTATTTGCAGAGAATGAAGTAATTTTGATCTCGTAATACGAGCTGGAACGCCTAAAGCGAGCGCAAAACTCTATCGTTCGATTTCGTTATAAAGCGACTTTGTATTCGTTTGGGGCTTGTTTTGCAGCTCGAAAGGCATGAATCTTGCGTATTTGCATATAATGAAGTGTTTCTGATCTCATAATACGAGCTGGAGCGGCTACAGCGAGCACAAAACTCAATCGTGCGATTTCGTTATAAAGCGACTTTGCATTCGTTTGGGGCTTCTTTGGCGGCTCTAAACGCATGAATCTTGCGTATTTACATAGAATTAGGTGTTTTCGATCTCATATTATGAGCTGTAACGGCTACAGCGAGCGCAACACTCAATCGTTCAATTTTGTTATAAGGCGACTTTGCATTCGTTTGGGGCTTATTTCGCGGCTCGAAACGCATGAATCTTGCATATTTGCATAGAATAGAGTGTTTTTGATCTTATATTACGAGTTGGAACGGCTACACCGAGCGCAAAACGCAATTGTTCGATTTCGTTATAAAGCGACTTTGCATTCGTTTGGGGCTTGTTTAGCGGCTCGAAACGCATGAATCTTGCGCATTTGCATAGAATGAAGTGTTTTCGATCTCATAATACGAGCTGGAACGCCTAAAGCGCGCGCAAAACTCTATCGTTCGATTTCGTTATAAAGCGACTTTGTATTCGTTTGGGGCTTGTTTGGCGGCACGAAACGCATGAATCTTGCGTATTTGCATAGAATGAAGTGTTTTCGATCTCATAATACGATCTGGAACGTCTACAGCGAACGCAAAACTCAATCGTTCGATTACGTTATAAAGCGACTTTGCATTTGTTTGGGGCTTGTTTGTGGGCTCGAAACGCATGAATCTTGCGTGTTTGCATAGAATGAAATGTTTTCGATCTCATAATACGATCTGGAACGTCTACAGCGAACGCAAAACTCAATCGTTCGATTTCGTTATAAAGCGACTTTGCATTCGTTTGGGGCTTGTTTCTCGGCTCGAAACGCATGAGTCTTGCGTATTTGCAGAGAATGAAGTAATTTTGATCTCGTAATACGAGCTGGAACGCCTAAAGCGAGCGCAAAACTCTATCGTTCGATTTCGTTATAAAGCGACTTTGTATTCGTTTGGGGCTTGTTTTGCAGCTCGAAAGGCATGAATCTTGCGTATTTGCATATAATGAAGTGTTTCTGATCTCATAATACGAGCTGGAGCGGCTACAGCGAGCACAAAACTCAATCGTGCGATTTCGTTATAAAGCGACTTTGCATTCGTTTGGGGCTTCTTTGGCGGCTCTAAACGCATGAATCTTGCGTATTTACATAGAATTAGGTGTTTTCGATCTCATATTATGTCTCATACGCGTATTTACATAGAATTAGGTGTTTTCGATCTCATATGAGCTGTAACGGCTACAGCGAGCGCAACACTCAATCGTTCAATTTTGTTATAAGGCGACTTTGCATTCGTTTGGGGCTTATTTCGCGGCTCGAAACGCATGAATCTTGCATATTTGCATAGAATAGAGTGTTTTTGAACTTATATTACGAGTTGGAACGGCTACACCGAGCGCAAAACGCAATTGTTCGATTCCGTTATAAAGCGACTTTGCATTCGTTTGGGGCTTGTTTAGCGGCTCGAAACGCATGAATCTTGCGCATTTGCATAGAATAAAGTGTTTTCGATCTCATAATACGAGCTGGAACGCCTAAAGCGAGCGCAAAACTCTATCGTTCGATTTCGTTATAAAGCGACTTTTCATTCTTTTGGGGCTTGTTTGGCGGCACGAAACGCATGAATCTTGCGTATTTGCATAGAATGAGGTGTTTTTCAACTCATAATACGAGCTGGAACGGCTGCAGCGAGCAGAAAACTCAATCGTTCGATTACGTTATAAAGCGACTTTGCATTTGTTTGGGGCTTGTTTGTGGGATCGAAACGCATGAATCTTGCGTGTTTGCGTAGAATGAAGTGTTTTCGATCTCATAATACGATCTGGAACGTCTACAGCGAACGCAAAACTCAATCGTTCGATTTCGTTAGAAAGCGACTTTGCATTCGTTTGGGGCTTGTTTCTCGGCTCGAAACGCATGAGTCTTGCGTATTTGCAGAGAATGAAGTAATTTTGATCTCGTAATACGAGCTGGAACGCCTAAAGCGAGCGCAAAACTCTATCGTTCGATTTCGTTATAAAGCGTGTTTGTATTCGTTTGGGGCTTGTTTTGCAGCTCGAAAGGCATGAATCTTGCGTATTTGCATAGAATGAAGTGTTTCTGATCTCATAATACGAGCTGGAGCGGCTACAGTGAGCACAAAACTCAATCGTGCGATTTCGTTATAAAGCGACTTTGCATTCGTTTGGGGCTTCTTTGGCGGCTCTAAACGCATGAATCTTGCGTATTTACATAGAATTAGGTGTTTTCGATCTCATATTATGAGCTGTAACGGCTACAGCGAGCGCAACACTCAATCGTTCAATTTTGTTATAAGGCGACTTTGCATTCGTTTGGGGCTTATTTCGCGGCTCGAAACGCATGAATCTTGCATATTTGCATAGAATAGAGTGTTTTTGATCTTATATTACGAGTTGGAACGGCTACACCGAGCGCAAAACGCAATTGTTCGATTTCGTTATAAAGCGACTTTGCATTCGTTTGGGGCTTGTTTAGCGGCTCGAAACGCATGAATCTTGCGCATTTGCATAGAATGAAGTGTTTTCGATCTCATAATACGAGCTGGAACGCCTAAAGCGCGCGCAAAACTCTATCGTTCGATTTCGTTATAAAGCGACTTTGTATTCGTTTGGGGCTTGTTTGGCGGCACGAAACGCATGAATCTTGCGTATTTGCATAGAATGAAGTGTTTTCGATCTCATAATACGATCTGGAACGTCTACAGCGAACGCAAAACTCAATCGTTCGATTTCGTTATAAAGCGACTTTGCATTCGTTTGGGGCTTGTTTCTCGGCTCGAAACGCATGAGTCTTGCGTATTTGCAGAGAATGAAGTAATTTTGATCTCGTAATAAGAGCTGGAACGGCTACAGCGAGCACAAAACTCAATCGTGCGATTTCGTTATAAAGCGACTTTGCATTCGTTTGGGGCTTCTTTGGCGGCTCTAAACGCATGAATCTTGCGTATTTACATAGAATTAGGTGTTTTCGATCTCATATTATGTCTCATACGCGTATTTACATAGAATTAGGTGTTTTCGATCTCATATGAGCTGTAACGGCTACAGCGAGCGCAACACTCAATCGTTCAATTTTGTTATAAGGCGACTTTGCATTCGTTTGGGGCTTATTTCGCGGCTCGAAACGCATGAATCTTGCATATTTGCATAGAATAGAGTGTTTTTGATCTTATATTACGAGTTGGAACGGCTACACCGAGCGCAAAACGCAATTGTTCGATTCCGTTATAAAGCGACTTTGCATTCGTTTGGGGCTTGTTTAGCGGCTCGAAACGCATGAATCTTGCGCATTTGCATAGAATAAAGTGTTTTCGATCTCATAATACGAGCTGGAACGCCTAAAGCGAGCGCAAAACTTTATCGTTCGATTTCGTTATAAAGCGACTTTTCATTAGTTTGGGGCTTGTTTGGCGGCACGAAACGCATGAATCTTGCGTGTTTGCATAGAATGAAGTGTTTTCGATCTCATAATACGATCTGGAACGTCTACAGCGAACGCAAAACTCAATCGTTCGATTTTGTTATAAAGCGACTTTGCATTCGTTTGGGGCTTGTTTCTCGGCTCGAAACGCATGAGTCTTGCGTATTTGCAGAGAATGAAGTAATTTTGATCTCGTAATAAGAGCTGGAACGGCTACAGCGAGCACAAAACTCAATCGTGCGATTTCGTTATAAAGCGACTTTGCATTCGTTTGGGGCTTCTTTGGCGGCTCTAAACGCATGAATCTTGCGTATTTACATAGAATGAAGTATTTTTGATCTTATTTTACGAGCTGGAACGACTGCTGCGGGTGTAAAACTCAAATCATCGATTTCATTATAAATGGACTTTTTATTCGTTTGGGGCTTGTTTGGCGGCTCTAAACGCATGAATCTTGCGTATGTGCATAGAATGAAGCGTTTTCGATCTTAAAATACGAGCAGGAACGGCTACAGCGAGCGCAAAACTCAATCGTTCGATTTTGTTATAAGGCGAATTTGCATTCGTTTGGGGCTTGTTTGGCTGCTTGAAACGCATGAATCTTGCGCATTTGCATAGAATAAAGTGTTTTCGATCTCATAATACGAGCTGGAACGCCTAAAGCGAGCGCAAAACTCTATCGTTCGATTTCGTTATAAAGCGACTTTTCATTCGTTTGGGGCTTGTTTGGCGGCACGAAACGCATGAATCTTGCGTATTTGCATAGAATGAGGTGTTTTTCAACTCATAATACGAGCTGGAACGGCTGCAGCGAGCAGAAAACTCAATCGTTCGATTACGTTATAAAGCGACTTTGCATTTGTTTGGGGCTTGTTTGTGGGCTCGAAACGCATGAATCTTGCGTGTTTGCATAGAATGAAATGTTTTCGATCTCATAATACGATCTGGAACGTCTACAGCGAACGCAAAACTCAATCGTTCGATTTCGTTATAAAGCGACTTTGCATTCGTTTGGGGCTTGTTTCTCGGCTCGAAACGCATGAGTCTTGCGTATTTGCAGAGAATGAAGTAATTTTGATCTCGTAATACGAGCTGGAACGCCTAAAGCGAGCGCAAAACTCTATCGTTCGATTTCGTTATAAAGCGACTTTGTATTCGTTTGGGGCTTGTTTTGCAGCTCGAAAGGCATGAATCTTGCGTATTTGCATATAATGAAGTGTTTCTGATCTCATAATACGAGCTGGAGCGGCTACAGCGAGCACAAAACTCAATCGTGCGATTTCGTTATAAAGCGACTTTGCATTCGTTTGGGGCTTCTTTGGCGGCTCTAAACGCATGAATCTTGCGTATTTACATAGAATTAGGTGTTTTCGATCTCATATTATGAGCTGTAACGGCTACAGCGAGCGCAACACTCAATCGTTCAATTTTGTTATAAGGCGACTTTGCATTCGTTTGGGGCTTATTTCGCGGCTCGAAACGCATGAATCTTGCATATTTGCATAGAATAGAGTGTTTTTGATCTTATATTACGAGTTGGAACGGCTACACCGAGCGCAAAACGCAATTGTTCGATTTCGTTATAAAGCGACTTTGCATTCGTTTGGGGCTTGTTTAGCGGCTCGAAACGCATGAATCTTGCGCATTTGCATAGAATGAAGTGTTTTCGATCTCATAATACGAGCTGGAACGCCTAAAGCGCGCGCAAAACTCTATCGTTCGATTTCGTTATAAAGCGACTTTGTATTCGTTTGGGGCTTGTTTGGCGGCACGAAACGCATGAATCTTGCGTATTTGCATAGAATGAAGTGTTTTCGATCTCATAATACGATCTGGAACGTCTACAGCGAACGCAAAACTCAATCGTTCGATTACGTTATAAAGCGACTTTGCATTTGTTTGGGGCTTGTTTGTGGGCTCGAAACGCATGAATCTTGCGTGTTTGCATAGAATGAAATGTTTTCGATCTCATAATACGATCTGGAACGTCTACAGCGAACGCAAAACTCAATCGTTCGATTTCGTTATAAAGCGACTTTGCATTCGTTTGGGGCTTGTTTCTCGGCTCGAAACGCATGAGTCTTGCGTATTTGCAGAGAATGAAGTAATTTTGATCTCGTAATACGAGCTGGAACGCCTAAAGCGAGCGCAAAACTCTATCGTTCGATTTCGTTATAAAGCGACTTTGTATTCGTTTGGGGCTTGTTTTGCAGCTCGAAAGGCATGAATCTTGCGTATTTGCATATAATGAAGTGTTTCTGATCTCATAATACGAGCTGGAGCGGCTACAGCGAGCACAAAACTCAATCGTGCGATTTCGTTATAAAGCGACTTTGCATTCGTTTGGGGCTTCTTTGGCGGCTCTAAACGCATGAATCTTGCGTATTTACATAGAATTAGGTGTTTTCGATCTCATATTATGTCTCATACGCGTATTTACATAGAATTAGGTGTTTTCGATCTCATATGAGCTGTAACGGCTACAGCGAGCGCAACACTCAATCGTTCAATTTTGTTATAAGGCGACTTTGCATTCGTTTGGGGCTTATTTCGCGGCTCGAAACGCATGAATCTTGCATATTTGCATAGAATAGAGTGTTTTTGAACTTATATTACGAGTTGGAACGGCTACACCGAGCGCAAAACGCAATTGTTCGATTCCGTTATAAAGCGACTTTGCATTCGTTTGGGGCTTGTTTAGCGGCTCGAAACGCATGAATCTTGCGCATTTGCATAGAATAAAGTGTTTTCGATCTCATAATACGAGCTGGAACGCCTAAAGCGAGCGCAAAACTCTATCGTTCGATTTCGTTATAAAGCGACTTTTCATTCGTTTGGGGCTTGTTTGGCGGCACGAAACGCATGAATCTTGCGTATTTGCATAGAATGAGGTGTTTTTCAACTCATAATACGAGCTGGAACGGCTGCAGCGAGCAGAAAACTCAATCGTTCGATTACGTTATAAAGCGACTTTGCATTTGTTTGGGGCTTGTTTGTGGGATCGAAACGCATGAATCTTGCGTGTTTGCGTAGAATGAAGTGTTTTCGATCTCATAATACGATCTGGAACGTCTACAGCGAACGCAAAACTCAATCGTTCGATTTCGTTAGAAAGCGACTTTGCATTCGTTTGGGGCTTGTTTCTCGGCTCGAAACGCATGAGTCTTGCGTATTTGCAGAGAATGAAGTAATTTTGATCTCGTAATACGAGCTGGAACGCCTAAAGCGAGCGCAAAACTCTATCGTTCGATTTCGTTATAAAGCGTGTTTGTATTCGTTTGGGGCTTGTTTTGCAGCTCGAAAGGCATGAATCTTGCGTATTTGCATAGAATGAAGTGTTTCTGATCTCATAATACGAGCTGGAGCGGCTACAGTGAGCACAAAACTCAATCGTGCGATTTCGTTATAAAGCGACTTTGCATTCGTTTGGGGCTTCTTTGGCGGCTCTAAACGCATGAATCTTGCGTATTTACATAGAATTAGGTGTTTTCGATCTCATATTATGAGCTGTAACGGCTACAGCGAGCGCAACACTCAATCGTTCAATTTTGTTATAAGGCGACTTTGCATTCGTTTGGGGCTTATTTCGCGGCTCGAAACGCATGAATCTTGCATATTTGCATAGAATAGAGTGTTTTTGATCTTATATTACGAGTTGGAACGGCTACACCGAGCGCAAAACGCAATTGTTCGATTTCGTTATAAAGCGACTTTGCATTCGTTTGGGGCTTGTTTAGCGGCTCGAAACGCATGAATCTTGCGCATTTGCATAGAATGAAGTGTTTTCGATCTCATAATACGAGCTGGAACGCCTAAAGCGCGCGCAAAACTCTATCGTTCGATTTCGTTATAAAGCGACTTTGTATTCGTTTGGGGCTTGTTTGGCGGCACGAAACGCATGAATCTTGCGTATTTGCATAGAATGAAGTGTTTTCGATCTCATAATACGATCTGGAACGTCTACAGCGAACGCAAAACTCAATCGTTCGATTACGTTATAAAGCGACTTTGCATTTGTTTGGGGCTTGTTTGTGGGATCGAAACGCATGAATCTTGCGTGTTTGCGTAGAATGAAGTGTTTTCGATCTCATAATACGATCTGGAACGTCTACAGCGAACGCAAAACTCAATCGTTCGATTTCGTTAGAAAGCGACTTTGCATTCGTTTGGGGCTTGTTTCTCGGCTCGAAACGCATGAGTCTTGCGTATTTGCAGAGAATGAAGTAATTTTGATCTCGTAATACGAGCTGGAACGCCTAAAGCGAGCGCAAAACTCTATCGTTCGATTTCGTTATAAAGCGACTTTGTATTCGTTTGGGGCTTGTTTTGCAGCTCGAAAGGCATGAATCTTGCGCATTTGCATAGAATAAAGTGTTTTCGATCTCATAATACGAGCTGGAACGCCTACAGCGAGCGCAAAACTCTATCGTTCGATTTCGTTATAAAGCGACTTTTCATTAGTTTGGGGCTTGTTTGGCGGCACGAAACGCATGAATCTTCCGTGTTTGCATAGAATGAAGTGTTTTCGATCTCATAATACGATCTGGAACGTCTACAGCGAACGCAAAACTCAATCGTTCGATTTTGTTATAAAGCGACTTTGCATTCGTTTGGGGCTTGTTTCTCGGCTCGAAACGCATGAGTCTTGCGTATTTGCAGAGAATGAAGTGTTTTTGATCTTATTTTACGAGCTGGAACGGCTACAGCGAGCGCGAAACTCAATCGTTCGATTTCGTTGTAAAGCGACTTTGCATTCGTTTGGGGCTTGTTTGGCGGCTCTAAACGCATGAATCTTGCGTATGTGCATAGAATGAAGCGTTTTCGATCTTAAAATACGAGCTGGAACGGCTACAGCGAGCGCAAAACTCTATCGTTCGATTTCGTTATAAAGCGACTTTTCATTCGTTTGGGGCTTGTTTGGCGGCACGAAACGCATGAATCTTGCGTATTTGCATAGAATGAGGTGTTTTTCAACTCATAATACGAGCTGAAACGGCTGCAGCGAGCCCAAAACTCAATCATTCGATTACGTTATAAAGCGACTTTGTATTCGTTTGGGGCTTGTTTTGCAGCTCGAAAGGCATGAATCTTGCGTATTTGCATATAATGAAGTGTTTCTGATCTCATAATACGAGCTGGAGCGGCTACAGCGAGCGCGAAACTCAATCGTTCGATTTCGTTATAAAGCGACTTTGTATTCGTTTGGGGCTTCTTTGGCGGCTCTAAACGCATGAATCTTGCGTACTTACATAGAATGAAGTGTTTTTGATCTTATTTTACGAGCTGGAACGACTGCTGCGGGTGTAAAACTCAAATCATCGATTTCATTATAAATGGACTTTTTATTCGTTTGGGGCTTGTTTGGCGGCTCTAAACGCATGAATCTTGCGTATGTGCATAGAATGAAGCGTTTTCGATCTTAAAATACGAGCAGGAACGGCTACAGCGAGCGCAAAACTCAATCGTTCGATTTTGTTATAAGGCGAATTTGCATTCGTTTGGGGCTTGTTTGGCTGCTTGAAACGCATGAATCTTGCGCATTTGCATAGAATAAAGTGTTTTCGATCTCATAATACGAGCTGGAACGCCTAAAGCGAGCGCAAAACTCTATCGTTCGATTTCGTTATAAAGCGACTTTTCATTCGTTTGGGGCTTGTTTGGCGGCACGAAACGCATGAATCTTGCGTATTTGCATAGAATGAGGTGTTTTTCAACTCATAATACGAGCTGGAACGGCTACAGCGAGCACAAAACTCAATCGTGCGATTTCGTTATAAAGCGACTTTGCATTCGTTTGGGGCTTCTTTGGCGGCTCTAAACGCATAAATCTTGCGTATTTACATAGAATTAGGTGTTTTCGATCTCATATTACGAGCTGAAACGGCTACAGCGAGCGCAACACTCAATCGTTCAATTTTGTTATAAGGCGACTTTGCATTCGTTTGGGGCTTATTTCGCGGCTCGAAACGCATGAATCTTGCATATTTGCATAGAATAGAGTGTTTTTGATCTTATATTACGAGTTGGAACGGCTACACCGAGCGCAAAACGCAATTGTTCGATTCCGTTATAAAGCGACTTTGCATTCGTTTGGGGCTTGTTTAGCGGCTCGAAACGCATGAATCTTGCGCATTTGCATAGAATGAAGTGTTTTCGATCTCATAATACGAGCTGGAACGCCTAAAGCGAGCGCAAAACTCTATCGTTCGATTTCGTTATAAAGCGACTTTGTATTCGTTTGGGGCTTGTTTTGCAGCTCGAAAGGCATGAATCTTGCGTATTAGCATAGAATGAAGTGTTTCTGATCTCATAATACGAGCTGGAACGGCTACAGCGAGCGCGAAACTCAATCGTTCGATTTCGTTGTAAAGCGACTTTGCATTCGTTTCGGGCTTCTTTGGCGGCTCTAAACGCATGAATCTTGCGTATTTACATAGAATGAAGTGTTTTTGATCTTATTTTACGAGCTGGAACGACTGCTGCGGGTGTAAAACTCAAATCATCGATTTAATTATAAATGGACTTTTTATTCGTTTGGGGCTTGTTTGGCGGCTCTAAACGCATGAATCTTGCGTATGTGCATAGAATGAAGCGTTTTCGATCTTAAAATACGAGCAGGAACGGCTACAGCGAGCGCAAAACTCAATCGTTCGATTTTGTTATAAGGCGAATTTGCATTCGTTTGGGGCTTGTTTGGCTGCTTGAAACGCATGAATCTTGCGCATTTGCATAGAATAAAGTGTTTTCGATCTCATAATACGAGCTGGAACGCCTAAAGCGAGCGCAAAACTCTATCGTTCGATTTCGTTATAAAGCGACTTTTCATTCGTTTGGGGCTTGTTTGGCGGCACGAAACGCATGAATCTTGCGTATTTGCATAGAATGAGGTGTTTTTCAACTCATAATACGAGCTGGAACGGCTGCAGCGAGCAGAAAACTCAATCGTTCGATTACGTTATAAAGCGACTTTGCATTTGTTTGGGACTTGTTTGTGGGATCGAAACGCATGAATCTTGCGTGTTTGCGTAGAATGAAGTGTTTTCGATCTCATAATACGATCTGGAACGTCTACAGCGAACGCAAAACTCAATCGTTCGATTTCGTTAGAAAGCGACTTTGCATTCGTTTGGGGCTTGTTTCTCGGCTCGAAACGCATGAGTCTTGCGTATTTGCAGAGAATGAAGTAATTTTGATCTCGTAATACGAGCTGGAACGCCTAAAGCGAGCGCAAAACTCTATCGTTCGATTTCGTTATAAAGCGACTTTGTATTCGTTTGGGGCTTGTTTTGCAGCTCGAAAGGCATGAATCTTGCGCATTTGCATAGAATAAAGTGTTTTCGATCTCATAATACGATCTGGAACGTCTACAGCGAACGCAAAACTCAATCATTCGATTTTGTTATAATGCGACTTTGCATTCGTTTGGGGCTTGTTTGGCTGCTCGAAACGCATGAATCTTGCGCATTTGCATAGAATAAAGTGTTTTCGATCTCATAATACGAGCTGGAACGCCTACAGCGAGCGCAAAACTTTATCGTTCGATTTCGTTATAAAGCGACTTTTCATTAGTTTGGGGCTTGTTTGGCGGCACGAAACGCATGAATCTTGCGTGTTTGCATAGAATGAAGTGTTTTCGATCTCATAATACGATCTGGAACGTCTACAGCGAACGAAAAACTCAATCGTTCGATTTTGTTATAAAGCGACTTTGCATTCGTTTGGGGCTTGTTTCTCGGCTCGAAACGCATGAGTCTTGCGTATTTGCAGAGAATGAAGTAATTTTGATCTCGTAATACGAGCTGGAACGCCTAAAGCGAGCGCAAAACTCTATCGTTCGATTTCGTTATAAAGCGACTTTGTATTCGTTTGGGGCTTGTTTTGCAGCTCGAAAGGCATGAATCTTGCGTATTTGCATAGAATGAAGTGTTTCTGATCTCATAATACGAGCTGGAGCGGCTACAGCGAGCACAAAACTCAATCGTGCGATTTCGTTATAAAGCGACTTTGCATTCGTTTGGGGCTTCTTTGGCGGCTCTAAACGCATGAATCTTGCGTATTTACATAGAATTAGGTGTTTTCGATCTCATATTATGAGCTGTAACGGCTACAGCGAGCGCAACACTCAATCGTTCAATTTTGTTATAAGGCGACTTTGCATTCGTTTGGGGCTTATTTCGCGGCTCGAAACGCATGAATCTTGCATATTTGCATAGAATAGAGTGTTTTTGATCTTATATTACGAGTTGGAACGGCTACACCGAGCGCAAAACGCAATTGTTCGATTTCGTTATAAAGCGACTTTGCATTCGTTTGGGGCTTGTTTAGCGGCTCGAAACGCATGAATCTTGCGCATTTGCATAGAATGAAGTGTTTTCGATCTCATAATACGAGCTGGAACGCCTAAAGCGCGCGCAAAACTCTATCGTTCGATTTCGTTATAAAGCGACTTTGTATTCGTTTGGGGCTTGTTTGGCGGCACGAAACGCATGAATCTTGCGTATTTGCATAGAATGAAGTGTTTTCGATCTCATAATACGATCTGGAACGTCTACAGCGAACGCAAAACTCAATCGTTCGATTTCGTTATAAAGCGACTTTGCATTCGTTTGGGGCTTGTTTCTCGGCTCGAAACGCATGAGTCTTGCGTATTTGCAGAGAATGAAGTAATTTTGATCTCGTAATAAGAGCTGGAACGGCTACAGCGAGCACAAAACTCAATCGTGCGATTTCGTTATAAAGCGACTTTGCATTCGTTTGGGGCTTCTTTGGCGGCTCTAAACGCATGAATCTTGCGTATTTACATAGAATTAGGTGTTTTCGATCTCATATTATGTCTCATACGCGTATTTACATAGAATTAGGTGTTTTCGATCTCATATGAGCTGTAACGGCTACAGCGAGCGCAACACTCAATCGTTCAATTTTGTTATAAGGCGACTTTGCATTCGTTTGGGGCTTATTTCGCGGCTCGAAACGCATGAATCTTGCATATTTGCATAGAATAGAGTGTTTTTGATCTTATATTACGAGTTGGAACGGCTACACCGAGCGCAAAACGCAATTGTTCGATTCCGTTATAAAGCGACTTTGCATTCGTTTGGGGCTTGTTTAGCGGCTCGAAACGCATGAATCTTGCGCATTTGCATAGAATAAAGTGTTTTCGATCTCATAATACGAGCTGGAACGCCTAAAGCGAGCGCAAAACTCTATCGTTCGATTTCGTTATAAAGCGACTTTTCATTCGTTTGGGGCTTGTTTGGCGGCACGAAACGCATGAATCTTGCGTATTTGCATAGAATGAGGTGTTTTTCAACTCATAATACGAGCTGGAACGGCTGCAGCGAGCAGAAAACTCAATCGTTCGATTACGTTATAAAGCGACTTTGCATTTGTTTGGGGCTTGTTTGTGGGATCGAAACGCATGAATCTTGCGTGTTTGCGTAGAATGAAGTGTTTTCGATCTCATAATACGATCTGGAACGTCTACAGCGAACGCAAAACTCAATCGTTCGATTTCGTTAGAAAGCGACTTTGCATTCGTTTGGGGCTTGTTTCTCGGCTCGAAACGCATGAGTCTTGCGTATTTGCAGAGAATGAAGTAATTTTGATCTCGTAATACGAGCTGGAACGCCTAAAGCGAGCGCAAAACTCTATCGTTCGATTTCGTTATAAAGCGACTTTGTATTCGTTTGGGGCTTGTTTTGCAGCTCGAAAGGCATGAATCTTGCGCATTTGCATAGAATAAAGTGTTTTCGATCTCATAATACGAGCTGGAACGCCTACAGCGAGCGCAAAACTCTATCGTTCGATTTCGTTATAAAGCGACTTTTCATTAGTTTGGGGCTTGTTTGGCGGCACGAAACGCATGAATCTTGCGTGTTTGCATAGAATGAAGTGTTTTCGATCTCATAATACGAGCTGGAACGCCTAAAGCGAGCGCAAAACTCTATCGTTCGATTTCGTTATAAAGCGACTTTTCATTCGTTTGGGGCTTGTTTGTGGGCTCGAAACGCATGAATCTTGCGTGTTTGCATAGAATGAAGTGTTTTCGATCTCATAATACGATCTGGAACGTCTACAGCGAACGCAAAACTCAATCGTTCGATTTCGTTATAAAGCGACTTTGCATTCGTTTGGGGCTTGTTTCTCGGCTCGAAACGCATGAGTCTTGCGTATTTGCAGAGAATGAAGTAATTTTGATCTCGTAATACGAGCTGGAACGCCTAAAGCGAGCGCAAAACTCTATCGTTCGATTTCGTTATAAAGCGACTTTGTATTCGTTTGGGGCTTGTTTTGCAGCTCGAAAGGCATGAATCTTGCGTATTTGCATAGAATGAAGTGTTTCTGATCTCATAATACGAGCTGGAGCGGCTACAGCGAGCACAAAACTCAATCGTGCGATTTCGTTATAAAGCGACTTTGCATTCGTTTGGGGCTTGTTTAGCGGCTCGAAACGCATGAATCTTGCGCAGTTGCATAGAATGAAGTGTTTTCGATCTCATAATACGCGCTGGAACGCCTAAAGCGAGCGCAAAACTCTATCGTTCGATTTCGTTATAAAGCGACTTTGTATTCGTTTGGGGCTTGTTTTGCAGCTCGAAAGGCATGAATCTTGCGTATTTGCATAGAATGAAGTGTTTCTGATCTCATAATATGAGCTGGAGCGGCTATAGCGAGCGCGAAACTCAATCGTTCGATTTCGTTGTAAAGCGACTTTGCATTCGTTTGGGGCTTCTTTGGCGGCTCTAAACGCATGAATCTTGCGTATTTACATAGAATGAAGTGTTTTTGATCTTATTTTACGAGCTGGAACGACTGCTGCGGGTGTAAAACTCAAATCATCGATTTCATTATAAATGGACTTTTTATTCGTTTGGGGCTTGTTTGGCGGCTCTAAACGCATGAATCTTGCGTATGTGCATAGAATGAAGCGTTTTCGATCTTAAAATACGAGCAGGAACGGCTACAGCGAGCGCAAAACTCAATCGTTCGATTTTGTTATAAGGCGAATTTGCATTCGTTTGGGGCTTGTTTGGCTGCTTGAAACGCATGAATCTTGCGCATTTGCATAGAATAAAGTGTTTTCGATCTCATAATACGAGCTGGAACGCCTAAAGCGAGCGCAAAACTCTATCGTTCGATTTCGTTATAAAGCGACTTTTCATTCGTTTGGGGCTTGTTTGGCGGCACGAAACGCATGAATCTTGCGTATTTGCATAGAATGAGGTGTTTTTCAACTCATAATACGAGCTGGAACGGCTACAGCGAGCACAAAACTCAATCGTGCGATTTCGTTATAAAGCGACTTTGCATTCGTTTGGGGCTTCTTTGGCGGCTCTAAACGCATAAATCTTGCGTATTTACATAGAATTAGGTGTTTTCGATCTCATATTACGAGCTGAAACGGCTACAGAGAGCGCAACACTCAATCGTTCAATTTTGTTATAAGGCGACTTTGCATTCGTTTGGGGCTTCTTTGGCGGCTCTAAACGCATGAATCTTGGTATTTACATAGAATTAGGTGTTTTCGATCTCATATTATGTCTCATACGCGTATTTACATAGAATTAGGTGTTTTCGATCTCATATGAGCTGTAACGGCTACAGCGAGCGCAACACTCAATCGTTCAATTTTGTTATAAGGCGACTTTGCATTCGTTTGGGGCTTATTTCGCGGCTCGAAACGCATGAATCTTGCATATTTGCATAGAATAGAGTGTTTTTGATCTTATATTACGAGTTGGAACGGCTACACCGAGCGCAAAACGCAATTGTTCGATTCCGTTATAAAGCGACTTTGCATTCGTTTGGGGCTTGTTTAGCGGCTCGAAACGCATGAATCTTGCGCATTTGCATAGAATAAAGTGTTTTCGATCTCATAATACGAGCTGGAACGCCTAAAGCGAGCGCAAAACTCTATCGTTCGATTTCGTTATAAAGCGACTTTTCATTCGTTTGGGGCTTGTTTGGCGGCACGAAACGCATGAATCTTGCGTATTTGCATAGAATGAGGTGTTTTTCAACTCATAATACGAGCTGGAACGGCTGCAGCGAGCAGAAAACTCAATCGTTCGATTACGTTATAAAGCGACTTTGCATTTGTTTGGGGCTTGTTTGTGGGATCGAAACGCATGAATCTTGCGTGTTTGCGTAGAATGAAGTGTTTTCGATCTCATAATACGATCTGGAACGTCTACAGCGAACGCAAAACTCAATCGTTCGATTTCGTTAGAAAGCGACTTTGCATTCGTTTGGGGCTTGTTTCTCGGCTCGAAACGCATGAGTCTTGCGTATTTGCAGAGAATGAAGTAATTTTGATCTCGTAATACGAGCTGGAACGCCTAAAGCGAGCGCAAAACTCTATCGTTCGATTTCGTTATAAAGCGACTTTGTATTCGTTTGGGGCTTGTTTTGCAGCTCGAAAGGCATGAATCTTGCGCATTTGCATAGAATAAAGTGTTTTCGATCTCATAATACGAGCTGGAACGCCTACAGCGAGCGCAAAACTCTATCGTTCGATTTCGTTATAAAGCGACTTTTCATTAGTTTGGGGCTTGTTTGGCGGCACGAAACGCATGAATCTTGCGTGTTTGCATAGAATGAAGTGTTTTCGATCTCATAATACGATCTGGAACGTCTACAGCGAACGCAAAACTCAATCGTTCGATTTTGTTATAAAGCGACTTTGCATTCGTTTGGGGCTTGTTTCTCGGCTCGAAACGCATGAGTCTTGCGTATTTGCAGAGAATGAAGTGTTTTTGATCTTATTTTACGAGCTGGAACGGCTACAGCGAGCGCGAAACTCAATCGTTCGATTTCGTTGTAAAGCGACTTTGCATTCGTTTGGGGCTTGTTTGGCGGCTCTAAACGCATGAATCTTGCGTATGTGCATAGAATGAAGCGTTTTCGATCTTAAAATACGAGCTGGAACGGCTACAGCGAGCGCAAAACTCTATCGTTCGATTTCGTTATAAAGCGACTTTTCATTCGTTTGGGGCTTGTTTGGCGGCACGAAACGCATGAATCTTGCGTATTTGCATAGAATGAGGTGTTTTTCAACTCATAATACGAGCTGAAACGGCTGCAGCGAGCCCAAAACTCAATCATTCGATTACGTTATAAAGCGACTTTGTATTCGTTTGGGGCTTGTTTTGCAGCTCGAAAGGCATGAATCTTGCGTATTTGCATATAATGAAGTGTTTCTGATCTCATAATACGAGCTGGAGCGGCTACAGCGAGCGCGAAACTCAATCGTTCGATTTCGTTATAAAGCGACTTTGTATTCGTTTGGGGCTTCTTTGGCGGCTCTAAACGCATGAATCTTGCGTACTTACATAGAATGAAGTGTTTTTGATCTTATTTTACGAGCTGGAACGACTGCTGCGGGTGTAAAACTCAAATCATCGATTTCATTATAAATGGACTTTTTATTCGTTTGGGGCTTGTTTGGCGGCTCTAAACGCATGAATCTTGCGTATGTGCATAGAATGAAGCGTTTTCGTTCTTAAAATACGAGCAGGAACGGCTACAGCGAGCGCAAAACTCAATCGTTCGATTTTGTTATAAGGCGAATTTGCATTCGTTTGGGGCTTGTTTGGCTGCTTGAAACGCATGAATCTTGCGCATTTGCATAGAATAAAGTGTTTTCGATCTCATAATACGAGCTGGAACGCCTAAAGCGAGCGCAAAACTCTATCGTTCGATTTCGTTATAAAGCGACTTTTCATTCGTTTGGGGCTTGTTTGGCGGCACGAAACGCATGAATCTTGCGTATTTGCATAGAATGAGGTGTTTTTCAACTCATAATACGAGCTGGAACGGCTACAGCGAGCACAAAACTCAATCGTGCGATTTCGTTATAAAGCGACTTTGCATTCGTTTGGGGCTTCTTTGGCGGCTCTAAACGCATAAATCTTGCGTATTTACATAGAATTAGGTGTTTTCGATCTCATATTACGAGCTGAAACGGCTACAGCGAGCGCAACACTCAATCGTTCAATTTTGTTATAAGGCGACTTTGCATTCGTTTGGGGCTTATTTCGCGGCTCGAAACGCATGAATCTTGCATATTTGCATAGAATAGAGTGTTTTTGATCTTATATTACGAGTTGGAACGGCTACACCGAGCGCAAAACGCAATTGTTCGATTCCGTTATAAAGCGACTTTGCATTCGTTTGGGGCTTGTTTAGCGGCTCGAAACGCATGAATCTTGCGCATTTGCATAGAATGAAGTGTTTTCGATCTCATAATACGAGCTGGAACGCCTAAAGCGAGCGCAAAACTCTATCGTTCGATTTCGTTATAAAGCGACTTTGTATTCGTTTGGGGCTTGTTTTGCAGCTCGAAAGGCATGAATCTTGCGTATTAGCATAGAATGAAGTGTTTCTGATCTCATAATACGAGCTGGAACGGCTACAGCGAGCGCGAAACTCAATCGTTCGATTTCGTTGTAAAGCGACTTTGCATTCGTTTCGGGCTTCTTTGGCGGCTCTAAACGCATGAATCTTGCGTATTTACATAGAATGAAGTGTTTTTGATCTTATTTTACGAGCTGGAACGACTGCTGCGGGTGTAAAACTCAAATCATCGATTTAATTATAAATGGACTTTTTATTCGTTTGGGGCTTGTTTGGCGGCTCTAAACGCATGAATCTTGCGTATGTGCATAGAATGAAGCGTTTTCGATCTTAAAATACGAGCAGGAACGGCTACAGCGAGCGCAAAACTCAATCGTTCGATTTTGTTATAAGGCGAATTTGCATTCGTTTGGGGCTTGTTTGGCTGCTTGAAACGCATGAATCTTGCGCATTTGCATAGAATAAAGTGTTTTCGATCTCATAATACGAGCTGGAACGCCTAAAGCGAGCGCAAAACTCTATCGTTCGATTTCGTTATAAAGCGACTTTTCATTCGTTTGGGGCTTGTTTGGCGGCACGAAACGCATGAATCTTGCGTATTTGCATAGAATGAGGTGTTTTTCAACTCATAATACGAGCTGGAACGGCTGCAGCGAGCAGAAAACTCAATCGTTCGATTACGTTATAAAGCGACTTTGCATTTGTTTGGGACTTGTTTGTGGGATCGAAACGCATGAATCTTGCGTGTTTGCGTAGAATGAAGTGTTTTCGATCTCATAATACGATCTGGAACGTCTACAGCGAACGCAAAACTCAATCGTTCGATTTCGTTAGAAAGCGACTTTGCATTCGTTTGGGGCTTGTTTCTCGGCTCGAAACGCATGAGTCTTGCGTATTTGCAGAGAATGAAGTAATTTTGATCTCGTAATACGAGCTGGAACGCCTAAAGCGAGCGCAAAACTCTATCGTTCGATTTCGTTATAAAGCGACTTTGTATTCGTTTGGGGCTTGTTTTGCAGCTCGAAAGGCATGAATCTTGCGCATTTGCATAGAATAAAGTGTTTTCGATCTCATAATACGATCTGGAACGTCTACAGCGAACGCAAAACTCAATCATTCGATTTTGTTATAATGCGACTTTGCATTCGTTTGGGGCTTGTTTCTCGGCTCGAAACGCATGAGTCTTGCGCATTTGCATAGAATGAAGTGTTTTTGATCTTATAATACGAGCTGGAACGTCTTCTGCGGGCGTAAAACTCAATCGTTCGATTTCGTTATAAAGCGACTTTGTATTCGTTTGGGGCTTGTTTGGCGGCTCTAAACGCATGAATGTTGCGTATGTGCATAGAATTAAGTGTTTTCGATCTCATATTACGAGCTGTAACGGCTACAGCGAGCGCAAAACTCAATCGTTCGATTTTTTGATAAGGCGAATTTGCATTCGTTTGGAGCTTGTTTGGCTGCTCAAAACGCGCGAATCTTGCGTATTTGCATAAAATAAAGTAATTTTGATCTCATAAAACGAACTGGAACGGCTACAGCGAGCGCAAAACTCAATCGTTCGATTTTGTTATAAGGCGAATTTTCATTCGTTTGGGGCTTGTTTGGCGGCACGAAACGCATGAATCTTGCGTATTTGCATAGAATGAGGTGTTTTTCAACTCATAATACGAGCTGAAACGGCTGCAGCGAGCCCAAAACTCAATCGTTCGATTACGTTATAAAGCGACTTTGTATTCGTTTGGGGCTTGTTTTGCAGCTCGAAAGGCATGAATCTTGCGTATTTGCATATAATGAAGTGTTTCTGATCTCATAATACGAGCTGGAGCGGCTACAGCGAGCGCGAAACTCAATCGTTCGATTTCGTTGTAAAGCGACTTTGCATTCGTTTGGGGCTTGTTTGGCGGCTCTAAACGCATGAATCTTGCGTATTTACATAGAATGAAGTGTTTTTGATCTTATTTTACGAGCTGGAACGACTGCTGCGGGTGTAAAACTCAAATCATCGATTTCATTATAAATGGAATTTTTTATTCGTTTGGGGCTTGTTTGGCGGCTATAAACGCATGAATCTTGCGTATGTGCATAGAATGAAGCGTTTTCGATCTTAAAATACGAGCTGGAACGGCTACAGCGAGCGCAAAACTCAATCGTTCGATTTTTTTATAAGGCGACTTTGCATTCGTTTGGGGCTTGTTTGGCTGCTCGAAACGCATGAATCTTGCGCATTTGCATAGAATAAAGTGTTTTCGATCTCATAATACGAGCTGGAACGCCTACAGCGAGCGCAAAACTTTATCGTTCGATTTCGTTATAAAGCGACTTTTCATTAGTTTGGGGCTTGTTTGGCGGCACGAAACGCATGAATCTTGCGTGTTTGCATAGAATGAAGTGTTTTCGATCTCATAATACGATCTGGAACGTCTACAGCGAACGAAAAACTCAATCGTTCGATTTTGTTATAAAGCGACTTTGCATTCGTTTGGGGCTTGTTTCTCGGCTCGAAACGCATGAGTCTTGCGTATTTGCAGAGAATGAAGTAATTTTGATCTCGTAATACGAGCTGGAACGCCTAAAGCGAGCGCAAAACTCTATCGTTCGATTTCGTTATAAAGCGACTTTGTATTCGTTTGGGGCTTGTTTTGCAGCTCGAAAGGCATGAATCTTGCGTATTTGCATAGAATGAAGTGTTTCTGATCTCATAATACGAGCTGGAGCGGCTACAGCGAGCACAAAACTCAATCGTGCGATTTCGTTATAAAGCGACTTTGCATTCGTTTGGGGCTTCTTTGGCGGCTCTAAACGCATGAATCTTGCGTATTTACATAGAATTAGGTGTTTTCGATCTCATATTATGAGCTGTAACGGCTACAGCGAGCGCAACACTCAATCGTTCAATTTTGTTATAAGGCGACTTTGCATTCGTTTGGGGCTTATTTCGCGGCTCGAAACGCATGAATCTTGCATATTTGCATAGAATAGAGTGTTTTTGATCTTATATTACGAGTTGGAACGGCTACACCGAGCGCAAAACGCAATTGTTCGATTTCGTTATAAAGCGACTTTGCATTCGTTTGGGGCTTGTTTAGCGGCTCGAAACGCATGAATCTTGCGCATTTGCATAGAATGAAGTGTTTTCGATCTCATAATACGAGCTGGAACGCCTAAAGCGCGCGCAAAACTCTATCGTTCGATTTCGTTATAAAGCGACTTTGTATTCGTTTGGGGCTTGTTTGGCGGCACGAAACGCATGAATCTTGCGTATTTGCATAGAATGAAGTGTTTTCGATCTCATAATACGATCTGGAACGTCTACAGCGAACGCAAAACTCAATCGTTCGATTTCGTTATAAAGCGACTTTGCATTCGTTTGGGGCTTGTTTCTCGGCTCGAAACGCATGAGTCTTGCGTATTTGCAGAGAATGAAGTAATTTTGATCTCGTAATAAGAGCTGGAACGGCTACAGCGAGCACAAAACTCAATCGTGCGATTTCGTTATAAAGCGACTTTGCATTCGTTTGGGGCTTCTTTGGCGGCTCTAAACGCATGAATCTTGCGTATTTACATAGAATTAGGTGTTTTCGATCTCATATTATGTCTCATACGCGTATTTACATAGAATTAGGTGTTTTCGATCTCATATGAGCTGTAACGGCTACAGCGAGCGCAACACTCAATCGTTCAATTTTGTTATAAGGCGACTTTGCATTCGTTTGGGGCTTATTTCGCGGCTCGAAACGCATGAATCTTGCATATTTGCATAGAATAGAGTGTTTTTGATCTTATATTACGAGTTGGAACGGCTACACCGAGCGCAAAACGCAATTGTTCGATTCCGTTATAAAGCGACTTTGCATTCGTTTGGGGCTTGTTTAGCGGCTCGAAACGCATGAATCTTGCGCATTTGCATAGAATAAAGTGTTTTCGATCTCATAATACGAGCTGGAACGCCTAAAGCGAGCGCAAAACTCTATCGTTCGATTTCGTTATAAAGCGACTTTTCATTCGTTTGGGGCTTGTTTGGCGGCACGAAACGCATGAATCTTGCGTATTTGCATAGAATGAGGTGTTTTTCAACTCATAATACGAGCTGGAACGGCTGCAGCGAGCAGAAAACTCAATCGTTCGATTACGTTATAAAGCGACTTTGCATTTGTTTGGGGCTTGTTTGTGGGATCGAAACGCATGAATCTTGCGTGTTTGCGTAGAATGAAGTGTTTTCGATCTCATAATACGATCTGGAACGTCTACAGCGAACGCAAAACTCAATCGTTCGATTTCGTTAGAAAGCGACTTTGCATTCGTTTGGGGCTTGTTTCTCGGCTCGAAACGCATGAGTCTTGCGTATTTGCAGAGAATGAAGTAATTTTGATCTCGTAATACGAGCTGGAACGCCTAAAGCGAGCGCAAAACTCTATCGTTCGATTTCGTTATAAAGCGACTTTGTATTCGTTTGGGGCTTGTTTTGCAGCTCGAAAGGCATGAATCTTGCGCATTTGCATAGAATAAAGTGTTTTCGATCTCATAATACGAGCTGGAACGCCTACAGCGAGCGCAAAACTCTATCGTTCGATTTCGTTATAAAGCGACTTTTCATTAGTTTGGGGCTTGTTTGGCGGCACGAAACGCATGAATCTTGCGTGTTTGCATAGAATGAAGTGTTTTCGATCTCATAATACGAGCTGGAACGCCTAAAGCGAGCGCAAAACTCTATCGTTCGATTTCGTTATAAAGCGACTTTTCATTCGTTTGGGGCTTGTTTGTGGGCTCGAAACGCATGAATCTTGCGTGTTTGCATAGAATGAAGTGTTTTCGATCTCATAATACGATCTGGAACGTCTACAGCGAACGCAAAACTCAATCGTTCGATTTCGTTATAAAGCGACTTTGCATTCGTTTGGGGCTTGTTTCTCGGCTCGAAACGCATGAGTCTTGCGTATTTGCAGAGAATGAAGTAATTTTGATCTCGTAATACGAGCTGGAACGCCTAAAGCGAGCGCAAAACTCTATCGTTCGATTTCGTTATAAAGCGACTTTGTATTCGTTTGGGGCTTGTTTTGCAGCTCGAAAGGCATGAATCTTGCGTATTTGCATAGAATGAAGTGTTTCTGATCTCATAATACGAGCTGGAGCGGCTACAGCGAGCACAAAACTCAATCGTGCGATTTCGTTATAAAGCGACTTTGCATTCGTTTGGGGCTTGTTTAGCGGCTCGAAACGCATGAATCTTGCGCAGTTGCATAGAATGAAGTGTTTTCGATCTCATAATACGCGCTGGAACGCCTAAAGCGAGCGCAAAACTCTATCGTTCGATTTCGTTATAAAGCGACTTTGTATTCGTTTGGGGCTTGTTTTGCAGCTCGAAAGGCATGAATCTTGCGTATTTGCATAGAATGAAGTGTTTCTGATCTCATAATATGAGCTGGAGCGGCTATAGCGAGCGCGAAACTCAATCGTTCGATTTCGTTGTAAAGCGACTTTGCATTCGTTTGGGGCTTCTTTGGCGGCTCTAAACGCATGAATCTTGCGTATTTACATAGAATGAAGTGTTTTTGATCTTATTTTACGAGCTGGAACGACTGCTGCGGGTGTAAAACTCAAATCATCGATTTCATTATAAATGGACTTTTTATTCGTTTGGGGCTTGTTTGGCGGCTCTAAACGCATGAATCTTGCGTATGTGCATAGAATGAAGCGTTTTCGATCTTAAAATACGAGCAGGAACGGCTACAGCGAGCGCAAAACTCAATCGTTCGATTTTGTTATAAGGCGAATTTGCATTCGTTTGGGGCTTGTTTGGCTGCTTGAAACGCATGAATCTTGCGCATTTGCATAGAATAAAGTGTTTTCGATCTCATAATACGAGCTGGAACGCCTAAAGCGAGCGCAAAACTCTATCGTTCGATTTCGTTATAAAGCGACTTTTCATTCGTTTGGGGCTTGTTTGGCGGCACGAAACGCATGAATCTTGCGTATTTGCATAGAATGAGGTGTTTTTCAACTCATAATACGAGCTGGAACGGCTACAGCGAGCACAAAACTCAATCGTGCGATTTCGTTATAAAGCGACTTTGCATTCGTTTGGGGCTTCTTTGGCGGCTCTAAACGCATAAATCTTGCGTATTTACATAGAATTAGGTGTTTTCGATCTCATATTACGAGCTGAAACGGCTACAGAGAGCGCAACACTCAATCGTTCAATTTTGTTATAAGGCGACTTTGCATTCGTTTGGGGCTTCTTTGGCGGCTCTAAACGCATGAATCTTGGTATTTACATAGAATTAGGTGTTTTCGATCTCATATTATGTCTCATACGCGTATTTACATAGAATTAGGTGTTTTCGATCTCATATGAGCTGTAACGGCTACAGCGAGCGCAACACTCAATCGTTCAATTTTGTTATAAGGCGACTTTGCATTCGTTTGGGGCTTATTTCGCGGCTCGAAACGCATGAATCTTGCATATTTGCATAGAATAGAGTGTTTTTGATCTTATATTACGAGTTGGAACGGCTACACCGAGCGCAAAACGCAATTGTTCGATTCCGTTATAAAGCGACTTTGCATTCGTTTGGGGCTTGTTTAGCGGCTCGAAACGCATGAATCTTGCGCATTTGCATAGAATAAAGTGTTTTCGATCTCATAATACGAGCTGGAACGCCTAAAGCGAGCGCAAAACTCTATCGTTCGATTTCGTTATAAAGCGACTTTTCATTCGTTTGGGGCTTGTTTGGCGGCACGAAACGCATGAATCTTGCGTATTTGCATAGAATGAGGTGTTTTTCAACTCATAATACGAGCTGGAACGGCTGCAGCGAGCAGAAAACTCAATCGTTCGATTACGTTATAAAGCGACTTTGCATTTGTTTGGGGCTTGTTTGTGGGATCGAAACGCATGAATCTTGCGTGTTTGCGTAGAATGAAGTGTTTTCGATCTCATAATACGATCTGGAACGTCTACAGCGAACGCAAAACTCAATCGTTCGATTTCGTTAGAAAGCGACTTTGCATTCGTTTGGGGCTTGTTTCTCGGCTCGAAACGCATGAGTCTTGCGTATTTGCAGAGAATGAAGTAATTTTGATCTCGTAATACGAGCTGGAACGCCTAAAGCGAGCGCAAAACTCTATCGTTCGATTTCGTTATAAAGCGACTTTGTATTCGTTTGGGGCTTGTTTTGCAGCTCGAAAGGCATGAATCTTGCGCATTTGCATAGAATAAAGTGTTTTCGATCTCATAATACGAGCTGGAACGCCTACAGCGAGCGCAAAACTCTATCGTTCGATTTCGTTATAAAGCGACTTTTCATTAGTTTGGGGCTTGTTTGGCGGCACGAAACGCATGAATCTTGCGTGTTTGCATAGAATGAAGTGTTTTCGATCTCATAATACGAGCTGGAACGCCTAAAGCGAGCGCAAAACTCTATCGTTCGATTTCGTTATAAAGCGACTTTTCATTCGTTTGGGGCTTGTTTGTGGGCTCGAAACGCATGAATCTTGCGTGTTTGCATAGAATGAAGTGTTTTCGATCTCATAATACGATCTGGAACGTCTACAGCGAACGCAAAACTCAATCGTTCGATTTCGTTATAAAGCGACTTTGCATTCGTTTGGGGCTTGTTTCTCGGCTCGAAACGCATGAGTCTTGCGTATTTGCAGAGAATGAAGTAATTTTGATCTCGTAATACGAGCTGGAACGCCTAAAGCGAGCGCAAAACTCTATCGTTCGATTTCGTTATAAAGCGACTTTGTATTCGTTTGGGGCTTGTTTTGCAGCTCGAAAGGCATGAATCTTGCGTATTTGCATAGAATGAAGTGTTTCTGATCTCATTATACGAGCTGGAGCGGCTACAGCGAGCACAAAACTCAATCGTGCGATTTCGTTATAAAGCGACTTTGCATTCGTTTGGGGCTTGTTTAGCGGCTCGAAACGCATGAATCTTGCGCAGTTGCATAGAATGAAGTGTTTTCGATCTCATAATACGCGCTGGAACGCCTAAAGCGAGCGCAAAACTCTATCGTTCGATTTCGTTATAAAGCGACTTTGTATTCGTTTGGGGCTTGTTTTGCAGCTCGAAAGGCATGAATCTTGCGTATTTGCATAGAATGAAGTGTTTCTGATCTCATAATATGAGCTGGAGCGGCTATAGCGAGCGCGAAACTCAATCGTTCGATTTCGTTGTAAAGCGACTTTGCATTCGTTTGGGGCTTCTTTGGCGGCTCTAAACGCATGAATCTTGCGTATTTACATAGAATGAAGTGTTTTTGATCTTATTTTACGAGCTGGAACGACTGCTGCGGGTGTAAAACTCAAATCATCGATTTCATTATAAATGGACTTTTTATTCGTTTGGGGCTTGTTTGGCGGCTCTAAACGCATGAATCTTGCGTATGTGCATAGAATGAAGCGTTTTCGATCTTAAAATACGAGCAGGAACGGCTACAGCGAGCGCAAAACTCAATCGTTCGATTTTGTTATAAGGCGAATTTGCATTCGTTTGGGGCTTGTTTGGCTGCTTGAAACGCATGAATCTTGCGCATTTGCATAGAATAAAGTGTTTTCGATCTCATAATACGAGCTGGAACGCCTAAAGCGAGCGCAAAACTCTATCGTTCGATTTCGTTATAAAGCGACTTTTCATTCGTTTGGGGCTTGTTTGGCGGCACGAAACGCATGAATCTTGCGTATTTGCATAGAATGAGGTGTTTTTCAACTCATAATACGAGCTGGAACGGCTACAGCGAGCACAAAACTCAATCGTGCGATTTCGTTATAAAGCGACTTTGCATTCGTTTGGGGCTTCTTTGGCGGCTCTAAACGCATAAATCTTGCGTATTTACATAGAATTAGGTGTTTTCGATCTCATATTACGAGCTGAAACGGCTACAGCGAGCGCAACACTCAATCGTTCAATTTTGTTATAAGGCGACTTTGCATTCGTTTGGGGCTTATTTCGCGGCTCGAAACGCATGAATCTTGCATATTTGCATAGAATAGAGTGTTTTTGATCTTATATTACGAGTTGGAACGGCTACACCGAGCGCAAAACGCAATTGTTCGATTCCATTATAAAGCGACTTTGCATTCGTTTGGGGCTTGTTTAGCGGCTCGAAACGCATGAATCTTGCGCATTTGCATAGAATGAAGTGTTTTCGATCTCATAATACGAGCTGGAACGCCTAAAGCGAGCGCAAAACTCTATCGTTCGATTTCGTTATAAAGCGACTTTGTATTCGTTTGGGGCTTGTTTGGCGGCACGAAACGCATGAATCTTGCGTATTTGCATAGAATGAAGTGTTTTCGATCTCATAATACGATCTGGAACGTCTACAGCGAACGCAAAACTCAATCGTTCGATTTGGTTATAAAGCGACTTTGCATTCGTTTGGGGCTTGTTTCTCGGCTCGAAACGCATGAGTCTTGCGTATTTGCAGAGAATGAAGTAATTTTGATCTCGTAATACGAGCTGGAACGCCTAAAGCGAGCGCAAAACTCTATCGTTCGATTTCGTTATAAAGCGACTTTGTATTCGTTTGGGGCTTGTTTTGCAGCTCGAAAGGCATGAATCTTGCGTATTTGCATAGAATGAAGTGTTTCTGATCTCATAATACGAGCTGGAGCGGCTACAGCGAGCACAAAACTCAATCGTGCGATTTCGTTATAAAGCGACTTTGCATTCGTTTGGGGCTTCTTTGGCGGCTCTAAACGCATGAATCTTGCGTATTTACATAGAATTAGGTGTTTTCGATCTCATATTATGAGCTGTAACGGCTACAGCGAGCGCAACACTCAATCGTTCAATTTTGTTATAAGGCGACTTTGCATTCGTTTGGGGCTTATTTCACGGCTCGAAACGCATGAATCTTGCATATTTGCATAGAATAGAGTGTTTTTGATCTTATATTACGAGTTGGAACGGCTACACCGAGCGCAAAACGCAATTGTTCGATTTCGTTATAAAGCGACTTTGCATTCGTTTGGGGCTTGTTTAGCGGCTCGAAACGCATGAATCTTGCGCATTTGCATAGAATGAAGTGTTTTCGATCTCATAATACGAGCTGGAACGCCTAAAGCGCGCGCAAAACTCTATCGTTCGATTTCGTTATAAAGCGACTTTGTATTCGTTTGGGGCTTGTTTGGCGGCACGAAACGCATGAATCTTGCGTATTTGCATAGAATGAAGTGTTTTCGATCTCATAATACGATCTGGAACGTCTACAGCGAACGCAAAACTCAATCGTTCGATTTCGTTATAAAGCGACTTTGCATTCGTTTGGGGCTTGTTTCTCGGCTCGAAACGCATGAGTCTTGCGTATTTGCAGAGAATGAAGTAATTTTGATCTCGTAATAAGAGCTGGAACGGCTACAGCGAGCACAAAACTCAATCGTGCGATTTCGTTATAAAGCGACTTTGCATTCGTTTGGGGCTTCTTTGGCGGCTCTAAACGCATGAATCTTGCGTATTTACATAGAATTAGGTGTTTTCGATCTCATATTATGTCTCATACGCGTATTTACATAGAATTAGGTGTTTTCGATCTCATATGAGCTGTAACGGCTACAGCGAGCGCAACACTCAATCGTTCAATTTTGTTATAAGGCGACTTTGCATTCGTTTGGGGCTTATTTCGCGGCTCGAAACGCATGAATCTTGCATATTTGCATAGAATAGAGTGTTTTTGATCTTATATTACGAGTTGGAACGGCTACACCGAGCGCAAAACGCAATTGTTCGATTCCGTTATAAAGCGACTTTGCATTCGTTTGGGGCTTGTTTAGCGGCTCGAAACGCATGAATCTTGCGCATTTGCATAGAATAAAGTGTTTTCGATCTCATAATACGAGCTGGAACGCCTAAAGCGAGCGCAAAACTCTATCGTTCGATTTCGTTATAAAGCGACTTTTCATTCGTTTGGGGCTTGTTTGGCGGCACGAAACGCATGAATCTTGCGTATTTGCATAGAATGAGGTGTTTTTCAACTCATAATACGATCTGGAACGTCTACAGCGAACGCAAAACTCAATCGTGCGATTTCGTTATAAAGCGACTTTGCATTCGTTTGGGGCTTGTTTCTCGGCTCGAAACGCATGAGTCTTGCGTATTTGCAGAGAATGAAGTAATTTTGATCTCGTAATAAGAGCTGGAACGGCTACAGCGAGCACAAAACTCAATCGTGCGATTTCGTTATAAAGCGACTTTGCATTCGTTTGGGGCTTCTTTGGCGGCTCTAAACGCATGAATCTTGCGTATTTACATAGAATTAGGTGTTTTCGATCTCATATTATGTCTCATACGCGTATTTACATAGAATTAGGTGTTTTCGATCTCATATGAGCTGTAACGGCTACAGCGAGCGCAACACTCAATCGTTCAATTTTGTTATAAGGCGACTTTGCATTCGTTTGGGGCTTATTTCGCGGCTCGAAACGCATGAATCTTGCATATTTGCATAGAATAGAGTGTTTTTGATCTTATATTACGAGTTGGAACGGCTACACCGAGCGCAAAACGCAATTGTTCGATTCCGTTATAAAGCGACTTTGCATTCGTTTGGGGCTTGTTTAGCGGCTCGAAACGCATGAATCTTGCGCATTTGCATAGAATAAAGTGTTTTCGATCTCATAATACGAGCTGGAACGCCTAAAGCGAGCGCAAAACTCTATCGTTTGATTTCGTTATAAAGCGACTTTTCATTCGTTTGGGGCTTGTTTGGCGGCACGAAACGCATGAATCTTGCGTATTTGCATAGAATGAGGTGTTTTTCAACTCATAATACGAGCTGGAACGGCTGCAGCGAGTAGAAAACTCAATCGTTCGATTACGTTATAAAGCGACTTTGCATTTGTTTGGGGCTTGTTTGTGGGATCGAAACGCATGAATCTTGCGTGTTTGCGTAGAATGAAGTGTTTTCGATCTCATAATACGATCTGGAACGTCTACAGCGAACGCAAAACTCAATCGTTCGATTTTGTTATAAAGCGACTTTGCATTCGTTTGGGGCTTGTTTCTCGGCTCGAAACGCATGAGTCTTGCGTATTTGCAGAGAATGAAGTAATTTTGATCTCGTAATAAGAGCTGGAACGGCTACAGCGAGCACAAAACTCAATCGTGCGATTTCGTTATAAAGCGACTTTGCATTCGTTTGGGGCTTCTTTGGCGGCTCTAAACGCATGAATCTTGCGTATTTACATAGAATGAAGTATTTTTGATCTTATTTTACGAGCTGGAACGACTGCTGCGGGTGTAAAACTCAAATCATCGATTTCATTATAAATGGACTTTTTATTCGTTTGGGGCTTGTTTGGCGGCTCTAAACGCATGAATCTTGCGTATGTGCATAGAATGAAGCGTTTTCGATCTTAAAATACGAGCAGGAACGGCTACAGCGAGCGCAAAACTCAATCGTTCGATTTTGTTATAAGGCGAATTTGCATTCGTTTGGGGCTTGTTTGGCTGCTTGAAACGCATGAATCTTGCGCATTTGCATAGAATAAAGTGTTTTCGATCTCATAATACGAGCTGGAACGCCTAAAGCGAGCGCAAAACTCTATCGTTCGATTTCGTTATAAAGCGACTTTTCATTCGTTTGGGGCTTGTTTGGCGGCACGAAACGCATGAATCTTGCGTATTTGCATAGAATGAGGTGTTTTTCAACTCATAATACGAGCTGGAACGGCTGCAGCGAGCAGAAAACTCAATCGTTCGATTACGTTATAAAGCGACTTTGCATTTGTTTGGGGCTTGTTTGTGGGCTCGAAACGCATGAATCTTGCGTGTTTGCATAGAATGAAATGTTTTCGATCTCATAATACGATCTGGAACGTCTACAGCGAACGCAAAACTCAATCGTTCGATTTCGTTATAAAGCGACTTTGCATTCGTTTGGGGCTTGTTTCTCGGCTCGAAACGCATGAGTCTTGCGTATTTGCAGAGAATGAAGTAATTTTGATCTCGTAATACGAGCTGGAACGCCTAAAGCGAGCGCAAAACTCTATCGTTCGATTTCGTTATAAAGCGACTTTGTATTCGTTTGGGGCTTGTTTTGCAGCTCGAAAGGCATGAATCTTGCGTATTTGCATATAATGAAGTGTTTCTGATCTCATAATACGAGCTGGAGCGGCTACAGCGAGCACAAAACTCAATCGTGCGATTTCGTTATAAAGCGACTTTGCATTCGTTTGGGGCTTCTTTGGCGGCTCTAAACGCATGAATCTTGCGTATTTACATAGAATTAGGTGTTTTCGATCTCATATTATGAGCTGTAACGGCTACAGCGAGCGCAACACTCAATCGTTCAATTTTGTTATAAGGCGACTTTGCATTCGTTTGGGGCTTATTTCGCGGCTCGAAACGCATGAATCTTGCATATTTGCATAGAATAGAGTGTTTTTGATCTTATATTACGAGTTGGAACGGCTACACCGAGCGCAAAACGCAATTGTTCGATTTCGTTATAAAGCGACTTTGCATTCGTTTGGGGCTTGTTTAGCGGCTCGAAACGCATGAATCTTGCGCATTTGCATAGAATGAAGTGTTTTCGATCTCATAATACGAGCTGGAACGCCTAAAGCGCGCGCAAAACTCTATCGTTCGATTTCGTTATAAAGCGACTTTGTATTCGTTTGGGGCTTGTTTGGCGGCACGAAACGCATGAATCTTGCGTATTTGCATAGAATGAAGTGTTTTCGATCTCATAATACGATCTGGAACGTCTACAGCGAACGCAAAACTCAATCGTTCGATTACGTTATAAAGCGACTTTGCATTTGTTTGGGGCTTGTTTGTGGGCTCGAAACGCATGAATCTTGCGTGTTTGCATAGAATGAAATGTTTTCGATCTCATAATACGATCTGGAACGTCTACAGCGAACGCAAAACTCAATCGTTCGATTTCGTTATAAAGCGACTTTGCATTCGTTTGGGGCTTGTTTCTCGGCTCGAAACGCATGAGTCTTGCGTATTTGCAGAGAATGAAGTAATTTTGATCTCGTAATACGAGCTGGAACGCCTAAAGCGAGCGCAAAACTCTATCGTTCGATTTCGTTATAAAGCGACTTTGTATTCGTTTGGGGCTTGTTTTGCAGCTCGAAAGGCATGAATCTTGCGTATTTGCATATAATGAAGTGTTTCTGATCTCATAATACGAGCTGGAGCGGCTACAGCGAGCACAAAACTCAATCGTGCGATTTCGTTATAAAGCGACTTTGCATTCGTTTGGGGCTTCTTTGGCGGCTCTAAACGCATGAATCTTGCGTATTTACATAGAATTAGGTGTTTTCGATCTCATATTATGTCTCATACGCGTATTTACATAGAATTAGGTGTTTTCGATCTCATATGAGCTGTAACGGCTACAGCGAGCGCAACACTCAATCGTTCAATTTTGTTATAAGGCGACTTTGCATTCGTTTGGGGCTTATTTCGCGGCTCGAAACGCATGAATCTTGCATATTTGCATAGAATAGAGTGTTTTTGAACTTATATTACGAGTTGGAACGGCTACACCGAGCGCAAAACGCAATTGTTCGATTCCGTTATAAAGCGACTTTGCATTCGTTTGGGGCTTGTTTAGCGGCTCGAAACGCATGAATCTTGCGCATTTGCATAGAATAAAGTGTTTTCGATCTCATAATACGAGCTGGAACGCCTAAAGCGAGCGCAAAACTCTATCGTTCGATTTCGTTATAAAGCGACTTTTCATTCGTTTGGGGCTTGTTTGGCGGCACGAAACGCATGAATCTTGCGTATTTGCATAGAATGAGGTGTTTTTCAACTCATAATACGAGCTGGAACGGCTGCAGCGAGCAGAAAACTCAATCGTTCGATTACGTTATAAAGCGACTTTGCATTTGTTTGGGGCTTGTTTGTGGGATCGAAACGCATGAATCTTGCGTGTTTGCGTAGAATGAAGTGTTTTCGATCTCATAATACGATCTGGAACGTCTACAGCGAACGCAAAACTCAATCGTTCGATTTCGTTAGAAAGCGACTTTGCATTCGTTTGGGGCTTGTTTCTCGGCTCGAAACGCATGAGTCTTGCGTATTTGCAGAGAATGAAGTAATTTTGATCTCGTAATACGAGCTGGAACGCCTAAAGCGAGCGCAAAACTCTATCGTTCGATTTCGTTATAAAGCGTGTTTGTATTCGTTTGGGGCTTGTTTTGCAGCTCGAAAGGCATGAATCTTGCGTATTTGCATAGAATGAAGTGTTTCTGATCTCATAATACGAGCTGGAGCGGCTACAGTGAGCACAAAACTCAATCGTGCGATTTCGTTATAAAGCGACTTTGCATTCGTTTGGGGCTTCTTTGGCGGCTCTAAACGCATGAATCTTGCGTATTTACATAGAATTAGGTGTTTTCGATCTCATATTATGAGCTGTAACGGCTACAGCGAGCGCAACACTCAATCGTTCAATTTTGTTATAAGGCGACTTTGCATTCGTTTGGGGCTTATTTCGCGGCTCGAAACGCATGAATCTTGCATATTTGCATAGAATAGAGTGTTTTTGATCTTATATTACGAGTTGGAACGGCTACACCGAGCGCAAAACGCAATTGTTCGATTTCGTTATAAAGCGACTTTGCATTCGTTTGGGGCTTGTTTAGCGGCTCGAAACGCATGAATCTTGCGCATTTGCATAGAATGAAGTGTTTTCGATCTCATAATACGAGCTGGAACGCCTAAAGCGCGCGCAAAACTCTATCGTTCGATTTCGTTATAAAGCGACTTTGTATTCGTTTGGGGCTTGTTTGGCGGCACGAAACGCATGAATCTTGCGTATTTGCATAGAATGAAGTGTTTTCGATCTCATAATACGATCTGGAACGTCTACAGCGAACGCAAAACTCAATCGTTCGATTACGTTATAAAGCGACTTTGCATTTGTTTGGGGCTTGTTTGTGGGATCGAAACGCATGAATCTTGCGTGTTTGCGTAGAATGAAGTGTTTTCGATCTCATAATACGATCTGGAACGTCTACAGCGAACGCAAAACTCAATCGTTCGATTTCGTTAGAAAGCGACTTTGCATTCGTTTGGGGCTTGTTTCTCGGCTCGAAACGCATGAGTCTTGCGTATTTGCAGAGAATGAAGTAATTTTGATCTCGTAATACGAGCTGGAACGCCTAAAGCGAGCGCAAAACTCTATCGTTCGATTTCGTTATAAAGCGACTTTGTATTCGTTTGGGGCTTGTTTTGCAGCTCGAAAGGCATGAATCTTGCGCATTTGCATAGAATAAAGTGTTTTCGATCTCATAATACGAGCTGGAACGCCTACAGCGAGCGCAAAACTCTATCGTTCGATTTCGTTATAAAGCGACTTTTCATTAGTTTGGGGCTTGTTTGGCGGCACGAAACGCATGAATCTTCCGTGTTTGCATAGAATGAAGTGTTTTCGATCTCATAATACGATCTGGAACGTCTACAGCGAACGCAAAACTCAATCGTTCGATTTTGTTATAAAGCGACTTTGCATTCGTTTGGGGCTTGTTTCTCGGCTCGAAACGCATGAGTCTTGCGTATTTGCAGAGAATGAAGTGTTTTTGATCTTATTTTACGAGCTGGAACGGCTACAGCGAGCGCGAAACTCAATCGTTCGATTTCGTTGTAAAGCGACTTTGCATTCGTTTGGGGCTTGTTTGGCGGCTCTAAACGCATGAATCTTGCGTATGTGCATAGAATGAAGCGTTTTCGATCTTAAAATACGAGCTGGAACGGCTACAGCGAGCGCAAAACTCTATCGTTCGATTTCGTTATAAAGCGACTTTTCATTCGTTTGGGGCTTGTTTGGCGGCACGAAACGCATGAATCTTGCGTATTTGCATAGAATGAGGTGTTTTTCAACTCATAATACGAGCTGAAACGGCTGCAGCGAGCCCAAAACTCAATCATTCGATTACGTTATAAAGCGACTTTGTATTCGTTTGGGGCTTGTTTTGCAGCTCGAAAGGCATGAATCTTGCGTATTTGCATATAATGAAGTGTTTCTGATCTCATAATACGAGCTGGAGCGGCTACAGCGAGCGCGAAACTCAATCGTTCGATTTCGTTATAAAGCGACTTTGTATTCGTTTGGGGCTTCTTTGGCGGCTCTAAACGCATGAATCTTGCGTACTTACATAGAATGAAGTGTTTTTGATCTTATTTTACGAGCTGGAACGACTGCTGCGGGTGTAAAACTCAAATCATCGATTTCATTATAAATGGACTTTTTATTCGTTTGGGGCTTGTTTGGCGGCTCTAAACGCATGAATCTTGCGTATGTGCATAGAATGAAGCGTTTTCGATCTTAAAATACGAGCAGGAACGGCTACAGCGAGCGCAAAACTCAATCGTTCGATTTTGTTATAAGGCGAATTTGCATTCGTTTGGGGCTTGTTTGGCTGCTTGAAACGCATGAATCTTGCGCATTTGCATAGAATAAAGTGTTTTCGATCTCATAATACGAGCTGGAACGCCTAAAGCGAGCGCAAAACTCTATCGTTCGATTTCGTTATAAAGCGACTTTTCATTCGTTTGGGGCTTGTTTGGCGGCACGAAACGCATGAATCTTGCGTATTTGCATAGAATGAGGTGTTTTTCAACTCATAATACGAGCTGGAACGGCTACAGCGAGCACAAAACTCAATCGTGCGATTTCGTTATAAAGCGACTTTGCATTCGTTTGGGGCTTCTTTGGCGGCTCTAAACGCATAAATCTTGCGTATTTACATAGAATTAGGTGTTTTCGATCTCATATTACGAGCTGAAACGGCTACAGCGAGCGCAACACTCAATCGTTCAATTTTGTTATAAGGCGACTTTGCATTCGTTTGGGGCTTATTTCGCGGCTCGAAACGCATGAATCTTGCATATTTGCATAGAATAGAGTGTTTTTGATCTTATATTACGAGTTGGAACGGCTACACCGAGCGCAAAACGCAATTGTTCGATTCCGTTATAAAGCGACTTTGCATTCGTTTGGGGCTTGTTTAGCGGCTCGAAACGCATGAATCTTGCGCATTTGCATAGAATGAAGTGTTTTCGATCTCATAATACGAGCTGGAACGCCTAAAGCGAGCGCAAAACTCTATCGTTCGATTTCGTTATAAAGCGACTTTGTATTCGTTTGGGGCTTGTTTTGCAGCTCGAAAGGCATGAATCTTGCGTATTAGCATAGAATGAAGTGTTTCTGATCTCATAATACGAGCTGGAACGGCTACAGCGAGCGCGAAACTCAATCGTTCGATTTCGTTGTAAAGCGACTTTGCATTCGTTTCGGGCTTCTTTGGCGGCTCTAAACGCATGAATCTTGCGTATTTACATAGAATGAAGTGTTTTTGATCTTATTTTACGAGCTGGAACGACTGCTGCGGGTGTAAAACTCAAATCATCGATTTAATTATAAATGGACTTTTTATTCGTTTGGGGCTTGTTTGGCGGCTCTAAACGCATGAATCTTGCGTATGTGCATAGAATGAAGCGTTTTCGATCTTAAAATACGAGCAGGAACGGCTACAGCGAGCGCAAAACTCAATCGTTCGATTTTGTTATAAGGCGAATTTGCATTCGTTTGGGGCTTGTTTGGCTGCTTGAAACGCATGAATCTTGCGCATTTGCATAGAATAAAGTGTTTTCGATCTCATAATACGAGCTGGAACGCCTAAAGCGAGCGCAAAACTCTATCGTTCGATTTCGTTATAAAGCGACTTTTCATTCGTTTGGGGCTTGTTTGGCGGCACGAAACGCATGAATCTTGCGTATTTGCATAGAATGAGGTGTTTTTCAACTCATAATACGAGCTGGAACGGCTGCAGCGAGCAGAAAACTCAATCGTTCGATTACGTTATAAAGCGACTTTGCATTTGTTTGGGACTTGTTTGTGGGATCGAAACGCATGAATCTTGCGTGTTTGCGTAGAATGAAGTGTTTTCGATCTCATAATACGATCTGGAACGTCTACAGCGAACGCAAAACTCAATCGTTCGATTTCGTTAGAAAGCGACTTTGCATTCGTTTGGGGCTTGTTTCTCGGCTCGAAACGCATGAGTCTTGCGTATTTGCAGAGAATGAAGTAATTTTGATCTCGTAATACGAGCTGGAACGCCTAAAGCGAGCGCAAAACTCTATCGTTCGATTTCGTTATAAAGCGACTTTGTATTCGTTTGGGGCTTGTTTTGCAGCTCGAAAGGCATGAATCTTGCGCATTTGCATAGAATAAAGTGTTTTCGATCTCATAATACGATCTGGAACGTCTACAGCGAACGCAAAACTCAATCATTCGATTTTGTTATAATGCGACTTTGCATTCGTTTGGGGCTTGTTTCTCGGCTCGAAACGCATGAGTCTTGCGCATTTGCATAGAATGAAGTGTTTTTGATCTTATAATACGAGCTGGAACGTCTTCTGCGGGCGTAAAACTCAATCGTTCGATTTCGTTATAAAGCGACTTTGTATTCGTTTGGGGCTTGTTTGGCGGCTCTAAACGCATGAATGTTGCGTATGTGCATAGAATTAAGTGTTTTCGATCTCATATTACGAGCTGTAACGGCTACAGCGAGCGCAAAACTCAATCGTTCGATTTTTTGATAAGGCGAATTTGCATTCGTTTGGAGCTTGTTTGGCTGCTCAAAACGCGCGAATCTTGCGTATTTGCATAAAATAAAGTAATTTTGATCTCATAAAACGAACTGGAACGGCTACAGCGAGCGCAAAACTCAATCGTTCGATTTTGTTATAAGGCGAATTTTCATTCGTTTGGGGCTTGTTTGGCGGCACGAAACGCATGAATCTTGCGTATTTGCATAGAATGAGGTGTTTTTCAACTCATAATACGAGCTGAAACGGCTGCAGCGAGCCCAAAACTCAATCGTTCGATTACGTTATAAAGCGACTTTGTATTCGTTTGGGGCTTGTTTTGCAGCTCGAAAGGCATGAATCTTGCGTATTTGCATATAATGAAGTGTTTCTGATCTCATAATACGAGCTGGAGCGGCTACAGCGAGCGCGAAACTCAATCGTTCGATTTCGTTGTAAAGCGACTTTGCATTCGTTTGGGGCTTGTTTGGCGGCTCTAAACGCATGAATCTTGCGTATTTACATAGAATGAAGTGTTTTTGATCTTATTTTACGAGCTGGAACGACTGCTGCGGGTGTAAAACTCAAATCATCGATTTCATTATAAATGGAATTTTTTATTCGTTTGGGGCTTGTTTGGCGGCTATAAACGCATGAATCTTGCGTATGTGCATAGAATGAAGCGTTTTCGATCTTAAAATACGAGCTGGAACGGCTACAGCGAGCGCAAAACTCAATCGTTCGATTTTTTTATAAGGCGACTTTGCATTCGTTTGGGGCTTGTTTGGCTGCTCGAAACGCATGAATCTTGCGCATTTGCATAGAATAAAGTGTTTTCGATCTCATAATACGAGCTGGAACGCCTACAGCGAGCGCAAAACTTTATCGTTCGATTTCGTTATAAAGCGACTTTTCATTAGTTTGGGGCTTGTTTGGCGGCACGAAACGCATGAATCTTGCGTGTTTGCATAGAATGAAGTGTTTTCGATCTCATAATACGATCTGGAACGTCTACAGCGAACGAAAAACTCAATCGTTCGATTTTGTTATAAAGCGACTTTGCATTCGTTTGGGGCTTGTTTCTCGGCTCGAAACGCATGAGTCTTGCGTATTTGCAGAGAATGAAGTAATTTTGATCTCGTAATACGAGCTAGAACGCCTAAAGCGAGCGCAAAACTCTATCGTTCGATTTCGTTATAAAGCGACTTTGTATTCGTTTGGGGCTTGTTTTGCAGCTCGAAAGGCATGAATCTTGCGTATTTGCATAGAATGAAGTGTTTCTGATCTCATAATACGAGCTGGAGCGGCTACAGCGAGCACAAAACTCAATCGTGCGATTTCGTTATAAAGCGACTTTGCATTCGTTTGGGGCTTCTTTGGCGGCTCTAAACGCATGAATCTTGCGTATTTACATAGAATTAGGTGTTTTCGATCTCATATTATGAGCTGTAACGGCTACAGCGAGCGCAACACTCAATCGTTCAATTTTGTTATAAGGCGACTTTGCATTCGTTTGGGGCTTATTTCGCGGCTCGAAACGCATGAATCTTGCATATTTGCATAGAATAGAGTGTTTTTGATCTTATATTACGAGTTGGAACGGCTACACCGAGCGCAAAACGCAATTGTTCGATTTCGTTATAAAGCGACTTTGCATTCGTTTGGGGCTTGTTTAGCGGCTCGAAACGCATGAATCTTGCGCATTTGCATAGAATGAAGTGTTTTCGATCTCATAATACGAGCTGGAACGCCTAAAGCGCGCGCAAAACTCTATCGTTCGATTTCGTTATAAAGCGACTTTGTATTCGTTTGGGGCTTGTTTGGCGGCACGAAACGCATGAATCTTGCGTATTTGCATAGAATGAAGTGTTTTCGATCTCATAATACGATCTGGAACGTCTACAGCGAACGCAAAACTCAATCGTTCGATTTCGTTATAAAGCGACTTTGCATTCGTTTGGGGCTTGTTTCTCGGCTCGAAACGCATGAGTCTTGCGTATTTGCAGAGAATGAAGTAATTTTGATCTCGTAATAAGAGCTGGAACGGCTACAGCGAGCACAAAACTCAATCGTGCGATTTCGTTATAAAGCGACTTTGCATTCGTTTGGGGCTTCTTTGGCGGCTCTAAACGCATGAATCTTGCGTATTTACATAGAATTAGGTGTTTTCGATCTCATATTATGTCTCATACGCGTATTTACATAGAATTAGGTGTTTTCGATCTCATATGAGCTGTAACGGCTACAGCGAGCGCAACACTCAATCGTTCAATTTTGTTATAAGGCGACTTTGCATTCGTTTGGGGCTTATTTCGCGGCTCGAAACGCATGAATCTTGCATATTTGCATAGAATAGAGTGTTTTTGATCTTATATTACGAGTTGGAACGGCTACACCGAGCGCAAAACGCAATTGTTCGATTCCGTTATAAAGCGACTTTGCATTCGTTTGGGGCTTGTTTAGCGGCTCGAAACGCATGAATCTTGCGCATTTGCATAGAATAAAGTGTTTTCGATCTCATAATACGAGCTGGAACGCCTAAAGCGAGCGCAAAACTCTATCGTTCGATTTCGTTATAAAGCGACTTTTCATTCGTTTGGGGCTTGTTTGGCGGCACGAAACGCATGAATCTTGCGTATTTGCATAGAATGAGGTGTTTTTCAACTCATAATACGAGCTGGAACGGCTGCAGCGAGCAGAAAACTCAATCGTTCGATTACGTTATAAAGCGACTTTGCATTTGTTTGGGGCTTGTTTGTGGGATCGAAACGCATGAATCTTGCGTGTTTGCGTAGAATGAAGTGTTTTCGATCTCATAATACGATCTGGAACGTCTACAGCGAACGCAAAACTCAATCGTTCGATTTCGTTAGAAAGCGACTTTGCATTCGTTTGGGGCTTGTTTCTCGGCTCGAAACGCATGAGTCTTGCGTATTTGCAGAGAATGAAGTAATTTTGATCTCGTAATACGAGCTGGAACGCCTAAAGCGAGCGCAAAACTCTATCGTTCGATTTCGTTATAAAGCGACTTTGTATTCGTTTGGGGCTTGTTTTGCAGCTCGAAAGGCATGAATCTTGCGCATTTGCATAGAATAAAGTGTTTTCGATCTCATAATACGAGCTGGAACGCCTACAGCGAGCGCAAAACTCTATCGTTCGATTTCGTTATAAAGCGACTTTTCATTAGTTTGGGGCTTGTTTGGCGGCACGAAACGCATGAATCTTGCGTGTTTGCATAGAATGAAGTGTTTTCGATCTCATAATACGAGCTGGAACGCCTAAAGCGAGCGCAAAACTCTATCGTTCGATTTCGTTATAAAGCGACTTTTCATTCGTTTGGGGCTTGTTTGTGGGCTCGAAACGCATGAATCTTGCGTGTTTGCATAGAATGAAGTGTTTTCGATCTCATAATACGATCTGGAACGTCTACAGCGAACGCAAAACTCAATCGTTCGATTTCGTTATAAAGCGACTTTGCATTCGTTTGGGGCTTGTTTCTCGGCTCGAAACGCATGAGTCTTGCGTATTTGCAGAGAATGAAGTAATTTTGATCTCGTAATACGAGCTGGAACGCCTAAAGCGAGCGCAAAACTCTATCGTTCGATTTCGTTATAAAGCGACTTTGTATTCGTTTGGGGCTTGTTTTGCAGCTCGAAAGGCATGAATCTTGCGTATTTGCATAGAATGAAGTGTTTCTGATCTCATAATACGAGCTGGAGCGGCTACAGCGAGCACAAAACTCAATCGTGCGATTTCGTTATAAAGCGACTTTGCATTCGTTTGGGGCTTGTTTAGCGGCTCGAAACGCATGAATCTTGCGCAGTTGCATAGAATGAAGTGTTTTCGATCTCATAATACGCGCTGGAACGCCTAAAGCGAGCGCAAAACTCTATCGTTCGATTTCGTTATAAAGCGACTTTGTATTCGTTTGGGGCTTGTTTTGCAGCTCGAAAGGCATGAATCTTGCGTATTTGCATAGAATGAAGTGTTTCTGATCTCATAATATGAGCTGGAGCGGCTATAGCGAGCGCGAAACTCAATCGTTCGATTTCGTTGTAAAGCGACTTTGCATTCGTTTGGGGCTTCTTTGGCGGCTCTAAACGCATGAATCTTGCGTATTTACATAGAATGAAGTGTTTTTGATCTTATTTTACGAGCTGGAACGACTGCTGCGGGTGTAAAACTCAAATCATCGATTTCATTATAAATGGACTTTTTATTCGTTTGGGGCTTGTTTGGCGGCTCTAAACGCATGAATCTTGCGTATGTGCATAGAATGAAGCGTTTTCGATCTTAAAATACGAGCAGGAACGGCTACAGCGAGCGCAAAACTCAATCGTTCGATTTTGTTATAAGGCGAATTTGCATTCGTTTGGGGCTTGTTTGGCTGCTTGAAACGCATGAATCTTGCGCATTTGCATAGAATAAAGTGTTTTCGATCTCATAATACGAGCTGGAACGCCTAAAGCGAGCGCAAAACTCTATCGTTCGATTTCGTTATAAAGCGACTTTTCATTCGTTTGGGGCTTGTTTGGCGGCACGAAACGCATGAATCTTGCGTATTTGCATAGAATGAGGTGTTTTTCAACTCATAATACGAGCTGGAACGGCTACAGCGAGCACAAAACTCAATCGTGCGATTTCGTTATAAAGCGACTTTGCATTCGTTTGGGGCTTCTTTGGCGGCTCTAAACGCATAAATCTTGCGTATTTACATAGAATTAGGTGTTTTCGATCTCATATTACGAGCTGAAACGGCTACAGCGAGCGCAACACTCAATCGTTCAATTTTGTTATAAGGCGACTTTGCATTCGTTTGGGGCTTCTTTGGCGGCTCTAAACGCATGAATCTTGGTATTTACATAGAATTAGGTGTTTTCGATCTCATATTATGTCTCATACGCGTATTTACATAGAATTAGGTGTTTTCGATCTCATATGAGCTGTAACGGCTACAGCGAGCGCAACACTCAATCGTTCAATTTTGTTATAAGGCGACTTTGCATTCGTTTGGGGCTTATTTCGCGGCTCGAAACGCATGAATCTTGCATATTTGCATAGAATAGAGTGTTTTTGATCTTATATTACGAGTTGGAACGGCTACACCGAGCGCAAAACGCAATTGTTCGATTCCGTTATAAAGCGACTTTGCATTCGTTTGGGGCTTGTTTAGCGGCTCGAAACGCATGAATCTTGCGCATTTGCATAGAATAAAGTGTTTTCGATCTCATAATACGAGCTGGAACGCCTAAAGCGAGCGCAAAACTCTATCGTTCGATTTCGTTATAAAGCGACTTTTCATTCGTTTGGGGCTTGTTTGGCGGCACGAAACGCATGAATCTTGCGTATTTGCATAGAATGAGGTGTTTTTCAACTCATAATACGAGCTGGAACGGCTGCAGCGAGCAGAAAACTCAATCGTTCGATTACGTTATAAAGCGACTTTGCATTTGTTTGGGGCTTGTTTGTGGGATCGAAACGCATGAATCTTGCGTGTTTGCGTAGAATGAAGTGTTTTCGATCTCATAATACGATCTGGAACGTCTACAGCGAACGCAAAACTCAATCGTTCGATTTCGTTAGAAAGCGACTTTGCATTCGTTTGGGGCTTGTTTCTCGGCTCGAAACGCATGAGTCTTGCGTATTTGCAGAGAATGAAGTAATTTTGATCTCGTAATACGAGCTGGAACGCCTAAAGCGAGCGCAAAACTCTATCGTTCGATTTCGTTATAAAGCGACTTTGTATTCGTTTGGGGCTTGTTTTGCAGCTCGAAAGGCATGAATCTTGCGCATTTGCATAGAATAAAGTGTTTTCGATCTCATAATACGAGCTGGAACGCCTACAGCGAGCGCAAAACTCTATCGTTCGATTTCGTTATAAAGCGACTTTTCATTAGTTTGGGGCTTGTTTGGCGGCACGAAACGCATGAATCTTGCGTGTTTGCATAGAATGAAGTGTTTTCGATCTCATAATACGAGCTGGAACGCCTAAAGCGAGCGCAAAACTCTATCGTTCGATTTCGTTATAAAGCGACTTTTCATTCGTTTGGGGCTTGTTTGTGGGCTCGAAACGCATGAATCTTGCGTGTTTGCATAGAATGAAGTGTTTTCGATCTCATAATACGATCTGGAACGTCTACAGCGAACGCAAAACTCAATCGTTCGATTTCGTTATAAAGCGACTTTGCATTCGTTTGGGGCTTGTTTCTCGGCTCGAAACGCATGAGTCTTGCGTATTTGCAGAGAATGAAGTAATTTTGATCTCGTAATACGAGCTGGAACGCCTAAAGCGAGCGCAAAACTCTATCGTTCGATTTCGTTATAAAGCGACTTTGTATTCGTTTGGGGCTTGTTTTGCAGCTCGAAAGGCATGAATCTTGCGTATTTGCATAGAATGAAGTGTTTCTGATCTCATAATACGAGCTGGAGCGGCTACAGCGAGCACAAAACTCAATCGTGCGATTTCGTTATAAAGCGACTTTGCATTCGTTTGGGGCTTGTTTAGCGGCTCGAAACGCATGAATCTTGCGCAGTTGCATAGAATGAAGTGTTTTCGATCTCATAATACGCGCTGGAACGCCTAAAGCGAGCGCAAAACTCTATCGTTCGATTTCGTTATAAAGCGACTTTGTATTCGTTTGGGGCTTGTTTTGCAGCTCGAAAGGCATGAATCTTGCGTATTTGCATAGAATGAAGTGTTTCTGATCTCATAATATGAGCTGGAGCGGCTATAGCGAGCGCGAAACTCAATCGTTCGATTTCGTTGTAAAGCGACTTTGCATTCGTTTGGGGCTTCTTTGGCGGCTCTAAACGCATGAATCTTGCGTATTTACATAGAATGAAGTGTTTTTGATCTTATTTTACGAGCTGGAACGACTGCTGCGGGTGTAAAACTCAAATCATCGATTTCATTATAAATGGACTTTTTATTCGTTTGGGGCTTGTTTGGCGGCTCTAAACGCATGAATCTTGCGTATGTGCATAGAATGAAGCGTTTTCGATCTTAAAATACGAGCAGGAACGGCTACAGCGAGCGCAAAACTCAATCGTTCGATTTTGTTATAAGGCGAATTTGCATTCGTTTGGGGCTTGTTTGGCTGCTTGAAACGCATGAATCTTGCGCATTTGCATAGAATAAAGTGTTTTCGATCTCATAATACGAGCTGGAACGCCTAAAGCGAGCGCAAAACTCTATCGTTCGATTTCGTTATAAAGCGACTTTTCATTCGTTTGGGGCTTGTTTGGCGGCACGAAACGCATGAATCTTGCGTATTTGCATAGAATGAGGTGTTTTTCAACTCATAATACGAGCTGGAACGGCTACAGCGAGCACAAAACTCAATCGTGCGATTTCGTTATAAAGCGACTTTGCATTCGTTTGGGGCTTCTTTGGCGGCTCTAAACGCATAAATCTTGCGTATTTACATAGAATTAGGTGTTTTCGATCTCATATTACGAGCTGAAACGGCTACAGCGAGCGCAACACTCAATCGTTCAATTTTGTTATAAGGCGACTTTGCATTCGTTTGGGGCTTATTTCGCGGCTCGAAACGCATGAATCTTGCATATTTGCATAGAATAGAGTGTTTTTGATCTTATATTACGAGTTGGAACGGCTACACCGAGCGCAAAACGCAATTGTTCGATTCCATTATAAAGCGACTTTGCATTCGTTTGGGGCTTGTTTAGCGGCTCGAAACGCATGAATCTTGCGCATTTGCATAGAATGAAGTGTTTTCGATCTCATAATACGAGCTGGAACGCCTAAAGCGAGCGCAAAACTCTATCGTTCGATTTCGTTATAAAGCGACTTTGTATTCGTTTGGGGCTTGTTTGGCGGCACGAAACGCATGAATCTTGCGTATTTGCATAGAATGAAGTGTTTTCGATCTCATAATACGATCTGGAACGTCTACAGCGAACGCAAAACTCAATCGTTCGATTTCGTTATAAAGCGACTTTGCATTCGTTTGGGGCTTGTTTCTCGGCTCGAAACGCATGAGTCTTGCGTATTTGCAGAGAATGAAGTAATTTTGATCTCGTAATACGAGCTGGAACGCCTAAAGCGAGCGCAAAACTCTATCGTTCGATTTCGTTATAAAGCGACTTTGTATTCGTTTGGGGCTTGTTTTGCAGCTCGAAAGGCATGAATCTTGCGTATTTGCATAGAATGAAGTGTTTCTGATCTCATAATACGAGCTGGAGCGGCTACAGCGAGCACAAAACTCAATCGTGCGATTTCGTTATAAAGCGACTTTGCATTCGTTTGGGGCTTCTTTGGCGGCTCTAAACGCATGAATCTTGCGTATTTACATAGAATTAGGTGTTTTCGATCTCATATTATGAGCTGTAACGGCTACAGCGAGCGCAACACTCAATCGTTCAATTTTGTTATAAGGCGACTTTGCATTCGTTTGGGGCTTATTTCACGGCTCGAAACGCATGAATCTTGCATATTTGCATAGAATAGAGTGTTTTTGATCTTATATTACGAGTTGGAACGGCTACACCGAGCGCAAAACGCAATTGTTCGATTTCGTTATAAAGCGACTTTGCATTCGTTTGGGGCTTGTTTAGCGGCTCGAAACGCATGAATCTTGCGCATTTGCATAGAATGAAGTGTTTTCGATCTCATAATACGAGCTGGAACGCCTAAAGCGCGCGCAAAACTCTATCGTTCGATTTCGTTATAAAGCGACTTTGTATTCGTTTGGGGCTTGTTTGGCGGCACGAAACGCATGAATCTTGCGTATTTGCATAGAATGAAGTGTTTTCGATCTCATAATACGATCTGGAACGTCTACAGCGAACGCAAAACTCAATCGTTCGATTTCGTTATAAAGCGACTTTGCATTCGTTTGGGGCTTGTTTCTCGGCTCGAAACGCATGAGTCTTGCGTATTTGCAGAGAATGAAGTAATTTTGATCTCGTAATAAGAGCTGGAACGGCTACAGCGAGCACAAAACTCAATCGTGCGATTTCGTTATAAAGCGACTTTGCATTCGTTTGGGGCTTCTTTGGCGGCTCTAAACGCATGAATCTTGCGTATTTACATAGAATTAGGTGTTTTCGATCTCATATTATGTCTCATACGCGTATTTACATAGAATTAGGTGTTTTCGATCTCATATGAGCTGTAACGGCTACAGCGAGCGCAACACTCAATCGTTCAATTTTGTTATAAGGCGACTTTGCATTCGTTTGGGGCTTATTTCGCGGCTCGAAACGCATGAATCTTGCATATTTGCATAGAATAGAGTGTTTTTGATCTTATATTACGAGTTGGAACGGCTACACCGAGCGCAAAACGCAATTGTTCGATTCCGTTATAAAGCGACTTTGCATTCGTTTGGGGCTTGTTTAGCGGCTCGAAACGCATGAATCTTGCGCATTTGCATAGAATAAAGTGTTTTCGATCTCATAATACGAGCTGGAACGCCTAAAGCGAGCGCAAAACTCTATCGTTCGATTTCGTTATAAAGCGACTTTTCATTCGTTTGGGGCTTGTTTGGCGGCACGAAACGCATGAATCTTGCGTATTTGCATAGAATGAGGTGTTTTTCAACTCATAATACGATCTGGAACGTCTACAGCGAACGCAAAACTCAATCGTGCGATTTCGTTATAAAGCGACTTTGCATTCGTTTGGGGCTTGTTTCTCGGCTCGAAACGCATGAGTCTTGCGTATTTGCAGAGAATGAAGTAATTTTGATCTCGTAATAAGAGCTGGAACGGCTACAGCGAGCACAAAACTCAATCGTGCGATTTCGTTATAAAGCGACTTTGCATTCGTTTGGGGCTTCTTTGGCGGCTCTAAACGCATGAATCTTGCGTATTTACATAGAATTAGGTGTTTTCGATCTCATATTATGTCTCATACGCGTATTTACATAGAATTAGGTGTTTTCGATCTCATATGAGCTGTAACGGCTACAGCGAGCGCAACACTCAATCGTTCAATTTTGTTATAAGGCGACTTTGCATTCGTTTGGGGCTTATTTCGCGGCTCGAAACGCATGAATCTTGCATATTTGCATAGAATAGAGTGTTTTTGATCTTATATTACGAGTTGGAACGGCTACACCGAGCGCAAAACGCAATTGTTCGATTCCGTTATAAAGCGACTTTGTATTCGTTTGGGGCTTGTTTTGCAGCTCGAAAGGCATGAATCTTGCGCATTTGCATAGAATAAAGTGTTTTCGATCTCATAATACGAGCTGGAACGCCTACAGCGAGCGCAAAACTCTATCGTTCGATTTCGTTATAAAGCGACTTTTCATTAGTTTGGGGCTTGTTTGGCGGCACGAAACGCATGAATCTTGCGTGTTTGCATAGAATGAAGTGTTTTCGATCTCATAATACGATCTGGAACGTCTACAGCGAACGCAAAACTCAATCGTTCGATTTTGTTATAAAGCGACTTTGCATTCGTTTGGGGCTTGTTTCTCGGCTCGAAACGCATGAGTCTTGCGTATTTGCAGAGAATGAAGTGTTTTTGATCTTATTTTACGAGCTGGAACGGCTACAGCGAGCGCGAAACTCAATCGTTCGATTTCGTTGTAAAGCGACTTTGCATTCGTTTGGGGCTTGTTTGGCGGCTCTAAACGCATGAATCTTGCGTATGTTCATAGAATGAAGCGTTTTCGATCTTAAAATACGAGCTGGAACGGCTACAGCGAGCGCAAAACTCTATCGTTCGATTTCGTTATAAAGCGACTTTTCATTCGTTTGGGGCTTGTTTGGCGGCACGAAACGCATGAATCTTGCGTATTTGCATAGAATGAGGTGTTTTTCAACTCATAATACGAGCTGAAACGGCTGCAGCGAGCCCAAAACTCAATCGTTCGATTACGTTATAAAGCGACTTTGTATTCGTTTGGGGCTTGTTTTGCAGCTCGAAAGGCATGAATCTTGCGTATTTGCATATAATGAAGTGTTTCTGATCTCATAATACGAGCTGGAGCGGCTACAGCGAGCGCGAAACTCAATCGTTCGATTTCGTTATAAAGCGACTTTGTATTCGTTTGGGGCTTCTTTGGCGGCTCTAAACGCATGAATCTTGCGTACTTACATAGAATGAAGTGTTTTTGATCTTATTTTACGAGCTGGAACGACTGCTGCGGGTGTAAAACTCAAATCATCGATTTCATTATAAATGGACTTTTTATTCGTTTGGGGCTTGTTTGGCGGCTCTAAACGCATGAATCTTGCGTATGTGCATAGAATGAAGCGTTTTCGATCTTAAAATACGAGCAGGAACGGCTACAGCGAGCGCAAAACTCAATCGTTCGATTTTGTTATAAGGCGAATTTGCATTCGTTTGGGGCTTGTTTGGCTGCTTGAAACGCATGAATCTTGCGCATTTGCATAGAATAAAGTGTTTTCGATCTCATAATACGAGCTGGAACGCCTAAAGCGAGCGCAAAACTCTATCGTTCGATTTCGTTATAAAGCGACTTTTCATTCGTTTGGGGCTTGTTTGTGGGCTCGAAACGCATGAATCTTGCGTGTTTGCATAGAATGAAGTGTTTTCGATCTCATAATACGATCTGGAACGTCTACAGCGAACGCAAAACTCAATCGTTCGATTCCGTTATAAAGCGACTTTGCATTCGTTTGGGGCTTGTTTAGCGGCTCGAAACGCATGAATCTTGCGCATTTGCATAGAATAAAGTGTTTTCGATCTCATAATACGAGCTGGAACGCTTAAAGCGAGCGCAAAACTCTATCGTTTGATTTCGTTATAAAGCGACTTTTCATTCGTTTGGGGCTTGTTTGGCGGCACGAAACGCATGAATCTTGCGTATTTGCATAGAATGAGGTGTTTTTCAACTCATAATACGAGCTGGAACGGCTGCAGCGAGCAGAAAACTCAATCGTTCGATTACGTTATAAAGCGACTTTGCATTTGTTTGGGGCTTGTTTGTGGGATCGAAACGCATGAATCTTGCGTGTTTGCGTAGAATGAAGTGTTTTCGATCTCATAATACGATCTGGAACGTCTACAGCGAACGCAAAACTCAATCGTTCGATTTCGTTAGAAAGCGACTTTGCATTCGTTTGGGGCTTGTTTTGCAGCTCGAAAGGCATGAATCTTGCGTATTTGCATAGAATGAAGTGTTTCTGATCTCATAATATGAGCTGGAGCGGCTATAGCGAGCGCGAAACTCAATCGTTCGATTTCGTTGTAAAGCGACTTTGCATTCGTTTGGGGCTTCTTTGGCGGCTCTAAACGCATGAATCTTGCGTATTTACATAGAATGAAGTGTTTTTGATCTTATTTTACGAGCTGGAACGACTGCTGCGGGTGTAAAACTCAAATCATCGATTTCATTATAAATGGACTTTTTATTCGTTTGGGGCTTGTTTGGCGGCTCTAAACGCATGAATCTTGCGTATGTGCATAGAATGAAGCGTTTTCGATCTTAAAATACGAGCAGGAACGGCTACAGCGAGCGCAAAACTCAATCGTTCGATTTTGTTATAAGGCGAATTTGCATTCGTTTGGGGCTTGTTTGGCTGCTTGAAACGCATGAATCTTGCGCATTTGCATAGAATAAAGTGTTTTCGATCTCATAATACGAGCTGGAACGCCTAAAGCGAGCGCAAAACTCTATCGTTTGATTTCGTTATAAAGCGACTTTTCATTCGTTTGGGGCTTGTTTGGCGGCACGAAACGCATGAATCTTGCGTATTTGCATAGAATGAGGTGTTTTTCAACTCATAATACGAGCTGGAACGGCTGCAGCGAGCAGAAAACTCAATCGTTCGATTACGTTATAAAGCGACTTTGCATTTGTTTGGGGCTTGTTTGTGGGATCGAAACGCATGAATCTTGCGTGTTTGCGTAGAATGAAGTGTTTTCGATCTCATAATACGATCTGGAACGTCTACAGCGAACGCAAAACTCAATCGTTCGATTTCGTTAGAAAGCGACTTTGCATTCGTTTGGGGCTTGTTTCTCGGCTCGAAACGCATGAGTCTTGCGTATTTGCAGAGAATGAAGTAATTTTGATCTCGTAATACGAGCTGGAACGCCTAAAGCGAGCGCAAAACTCTATCGTTCGATTTCGTTATAAAGCGACTTTGTATTCGTTTGGGGCTTGTTTTGCAGCTCGAAAGGCATGAATCTTGCGCATTTGCATAGAATAAAGTGTTTTCGATCTCATAATACGAGCTGGAACGCCTACAGCGAGCGCAAAACTCTATCGTTCGATTTCGTTATAAAGCGACTTTTCATTAGTTTGGGGCTTGTTTGGCGGCACGAAACGCATGAATCTTGCGTGTTTGCATAGAATGAAGTGTTTTCGATCTCATAATACGATCTGGAACGTCTACAGCGAACGCAAAACTCAATCGTTCGATTTTGTTATAAAGCGACTTTGCATTCGTTTGGGGCTTGTTTCTCGGCTCGAAACGCATGAGTCTTGCGTATTTGCAGAGAATGAAGTGTTTTTGATCTTATTTTACGAGCTGGAACGGCTACAGCGAGCGCGAAACTCAATCGTTCGATTTCGTTGTAAAGCGACTTTGCATTCGTTTGGGGCTTGTTTGGCGGCTCTAAACGCATGAATCTTGCGTATGTTCATAGAATGAAGCGTTTTCGATCTTAAAATACGAGCTGGAACGGCTACAGCGAGCGCAAAACTCTATCGTTCGATTTCGTTATAAAGCGACTTTTCATTCGTTTGGGGCTTGTTTTGCAGCTCGAAAGGCATGAATCTTGCGTATTAGCATAGAATGAAGTGTTTCTGATCTCATAATACGAGCTGGAACGGCTACAGCGAGCGCGAAACTCAATCGTTCGATTTCGTTGTAAAGCGACTTTGCATTCGTTTGGGGCTTCTTTGGCGGCTCTAAACGCATGAATCTTGCGTATTTACATAGAATGAAGTGTTTTTGATCTTATTTTACGAGCTGGAACGACTGCTGCGGGTGTAAAACTCAAATAATCGATTTCATTATAAATGGACTTTTTATTCGTTTGGGGCTTGTTTGGCGGCTCTAAACGCATGAATCTTGCGTATGTGCATAGAATGAAGCGTTTTCGATCTTAAAATACGAGCAGGAACGGCTACAGCGAGCGCAAAACTCAATCGTTCGATTTTGTTATAAGGCGAATTTGCATTCGTTTGGGGCTTGTTTGGCTGCTTGAAACGCATGAATCTTGCGCATTTGCATAGAATAAAGTGTTTTCGATCTCATAATACGAGCTGGAACGCCTAAAGCGAGCGCAAAACTCTATCGTTCGATTTCGTTATAAAGCGACTTTTCATTCGTTTGGGGCTTGTTTGTGGGCTCGAAACGCATGAATCTTGCGTGTTTGCATAGAATGAAGTGTTTTCGATCTCATAATACGATCTGGAACGTCTACAGCGAACGCAAAACTCAATCGTTCGATTTCGTTATAAAGCGACTTTGCATTCGTTTGGGGCTTGTTTCTCGGCTCGAAACGCATGAGTCTTGCGTATTTGCAGAGAATGAAGTAATTTTGATCTCGTAATACGAGCTGGAACGCCTAAAGCGAGCGCAAAACTCTATCGTTCGATTTCGTTATAAAGCGACTTTGTATTCGTTTGGGGCTTGTTTTGCAGCTCGAAAGGCATGAATCTTGCGTATTTGCATAGAATGAAGTGTTTCTGATCTCATAATACGAGCTGGAGCGGCTACAGCGAGCACAAAACTCAATCGTGCGATTTCGTTATAAAGCGACTTTGCATTCGTTTGGGGCTTGTTTAGCGGCTCGAAACGCATGAATCTTGCGCAGTTGCATAGAATGAAGTGTTTTCGATCTCATAATACGCGCTGGAACGCCTAAAGCGAGCGCAAAACTCTATCGTTCGATTTCGTTATAAAGCGACTTTGTATTCGTTTGGGGCTTGTTTTGCAGCTCGAAAGGCATGAATCTTGCGTATTTGCATAGAATGAAGTGTTTCTGATCTCATAATATGAGCTGGAGCGGCTATAGCGAGCGCGAAACTCAATCGTTCGATTTCGTTGTAAAGCGACTTTGCATTCGTTTGGGGCTTCTTTGGCGGCTCTAAACGCATGAATCTTGCGTATTTACATAGAATGAAGTGTTTTTGATCTTATTTTACGAGCTGGAACGACTGCTGCGGGTGTAAAACTCAAATCATCGATTTCATTATAAATGGACTTTTTATTCGTTTGGGGCTTGTTTGGCGGCTCTAAACGCATGAATCTTGCGTATGTGCATAGAATGAAGCGTTTTCGATCTTAAAATACGAGCAGGAACGGCTACAGCGAGCGCAAAACTCAATCGTTCGATTTTGTTATAAGGCGAATTTGCATTCGTTTGGGGCTTGTTTGGCTGCTTGAAACGCATGAATCTTGCGCATTTGCATAGAATAAAGTGTTTTCGATCTCATAATACGAGCTGGAACGCCTAAAGCGAGCGCAAAACTCTATCGTTCGATTTCGTTATAAAGCGACTTTTCATTCGTTTGGGGCTTGTTTGGCGGCACGAAACGCATGAATCTTGCGTATTTGCATAGAATGAAGTGTTTTCGATCTCATAATACGATCTGGAACGCCTAAAGCGAGCGCAAAACTCTATCGTTCGATTTCGTTATAAAGCGACTTTTCATTCGTTTGGGGCTTGTTTGGCGGCACGAAACGCATGAATCTTGCGTATTTGCATAGAATGAGGTGTTTTTCAACTCATAATACGATCTGGAACGTCTACAGCGAACGCAAAACTCAATCGTTCGATTTCGTTATAAAGCGACTTTGCATTCGTTTGGGGCTTGTTTCTCGGCTCGAAACGCATGAGTCTTGCGTATTTGCAGAGAATGAAGTAATTTTGATCTCGTAATAAGAGCTGGAACGGCTACAGCGAGCACAAAACTCAATCGTGCGATTTCGTTATAAAGCGACTTTGCATTCGTTTGGGGCTTCTTTGGCGGCTCTAAACGCATGAATCTTGCGTATTTACATAGAATTAGGTGTTTTCGATCTCATATTATGTCTCATACGCGTATTTACATAGAATTAGGTGTTTTCGATCTCATATGAGCTGTAACGGCTACAGCGAGCGCAACACTCAATCGTTCAATTTTGTTATAAGGCGACTTTGCATTCGTTTGGGGCTTATTTCGCGGCTCGAAACGCATGAATCTTGCATATTTGCATAGAATAGAGTGTTTTTGATCTTATATTACGAGTTGGAACGGCTACACCGAGCGCAAAACGCAATTGTTCGATTCCGTTATAAAGCGACTTTGCATTCGTTTGGGGCTTGTTTAGCGGCTCGAAACGCATGAATCTTGCGCATTTGCATAGAATAAAGTGTTTTCGATCTCATAATACGAGCTGGAACGCCTAAAGCGAGCGCAAAACTCTATCGTTCGATTTCGTTATAAAGCGACTTTTCATTCGTTTGGGGCTTGTTTGGCGGCACGAAACGCATGAATCTTGCGTATTTGCATAGAATGAGGTGTTTTTCAACTCATAATACGATCTGGAACGTCTACAGCGAACGCAAAACTCAATCGTGCGATTTCGTTATAAAGCGACTTTGCATTCGTTTGGGGCTTGTTTCTCGGCTCGAAACGCATGAGTCTTGCGTATTTGCAGAGAATGAAGTAATTTTGATCTCGTAATAAGAGCTGGAACGGCTACAGCGAGCACAAAACTCAATCGTGCGATTTCGTTATAAAGCGACTTTGCATTCGTTTGGGGCTTCTTTGGCGGCTCTAAACGCATGAATCTTGCGTATTTACATAGAATTAGGTGTTTTCGATCTCATATTATGTCTCATACGCGTATTTACATAGAATTAGGTGTTTTCGATCTCATATGAGCTGTAACGGCTACAGCGAGCGCAACACTCAATCGTTCAATTTTGTTATAAGGCGACTTTGCATTCGTTTGGGGCTTATTTCGCGGCTCGAAACGCATGAATCTTGCATATTTGCATAGAATAGAGTGTTTTTGATCTTATATTACGAGTTGGAACGGCTACACCGAGCGCAAAACGCAATTGTTCGATTCCGTTATAAAGCGACTTTGTATTCGTTTGGGGCTTGTTTTGCAGCTCGAAAGGCATGAATCTTGCGCATTTGCATAGAATAAAGTGTTTTCGATCTCATAATACGAGCTGGAACGCCTACAGCGAGCGCAAAACTCTATCGTTCGATTTCGTTATAAAGCGACTTTTCATTAGTTTGGGGCTTGTTTGGCGGCACGAAACGCATGAATCTTGCGTGTTTGCATAGAATGAAGTGTTTTCGATCTCATAATACGATCTGGAACGTCTACAGCGAACGCAAAACTCAATCGTTCGATTTTGTTATAAAGCGACTTTGCATTCGTTTGGGGCTTGTTTCTCGGCTCGAAACGCATGAGTCTTGCGTATTTGCAGAGAATGAAGTGTTTTTGATCTTATTTTACGAGCTGGAACGGCTACAGCGAGCGCGAAACTCAATCGTTCGATTTCGTTGTAAAGCGACTTTGCATTCGTTTGGGGCTTGTTTGGCGGCTCTAAACGCATGAATCTTGCGTATGTTCATAGAATGAAGCGTTTTCGATCTTAAAATACGAGCTGGAACGGCTACAGCGAGCGCAAAACTCTATCGTTCGATTTCGTTATAAAGCGACTTTTCATTCGTTTGGGGCTTGTTTGGCGGCACGAAACGCATGAATCTTGCGTATTTGCATAGAATGAGGTGTTTTTCAACTCATAATACGAGCTGAAACGGCTGCAGCGAGCCCAAAACTCAATCGTTCGATTACGTTATAAAGCGACTTTGTATTCGTTTGGGGCTTGTTTTGCAGCTCGAAAGGCATGAATCTTGCGTATTTGCATATAATGAAGTGTTTCTGATCTCATAATACGAGCTGGAGCGGCTACAGCGAGCGCGAAACTCAATCGTTCGATTTCGTTATAAAGCGACTTTGTATTCGTTTGGGGCTTCTTTGGCGGCTCTAAACGCATGAATCTTGCGTACTTACATAGAATGAAGTGTTTTTGATCTTATTTTACGAGCTGGAACGACTGCTGCGGGTGTAAAACTCAAATCATCGATTTCATTATAAATGGACTTTTTATTCGTTTGGGGCTTGTTTGGCGGCTCTAAACGCATGAATCTTGCGTATGTGCATAGAATGAAGCGTTTTCGATCTTAAAATACGAGCAGGAACGGCTACAGCGAGCGCAAAACTCAATCGTTCGATTTTGTTATAAGGCGAATTTGCATTCGTTTGGGGCTTGTTTGGCTGCTTGAAACGCATGAATCTTGCGCATTTGCATAGAATAAAGTGTTTTCGATCTCATAATACGAGCTGGAACGCCTAAAGCGAGCGCAAAACTCTATCGTTCGATTTCGTTATAAAGCGACTTTTCATTCGTTTGGGGCTTGTTTGTGGGCTCGAAACGCATGAATCTTGCGTGTTTGCATAGAATGAAGTGTTTTCGATCTCATAATACGATCTGGAACGTCTACAGCGAACGCAAAACTCAATCGTTCGATTCCGTTATAAAGCGACTTTGCATTCGTTTGGGGCTTGTTTAGCGGCTCGAAACGCATGAATCTTGCGCATTTGCATAGAATAAAGTGTTTTCGATCTCATAATACGAGCTGGAACGCTTAAAGCGAGCGCAAAACTCTATCGTTTGATTTCGTTATAAAGCGACTTTTCATTCGTTTGGGGCTTGTTTGGCGGCACGAAACGCATGAATCTTGCGTATTTGCATAGAATGAGGTGTTTTTCAACTCATAATACGAGCTGGAACGGCTGCAGCGAGCAGAAAACTCAATCGTTCGATTACGTTATAAAGCGACTTTGCATTTGTTTGGGGCTTGTTTGTGGGATCGAAACGCATGAATCTTGCGTGTTTGCGTAGAATGAAGTGTTTTCGATCTCATAATACGATCTGGAACGTCTACAGCGAACGCAAAACTCAATCGTTCGATTTCGTTAGAAAGCGACTTTGCATTCGTTTGGGGCTTGTTTTGCAGCTCGAAAGGCATGAATCTTGCGTATTTGCATAGAATGAAGTGTTTCTGATCTCATAATATGAGCTGGAGCGGCTATAGCGAGCGCGAAACTCAATCGTTCGATTTCGTTGTAAAGCGACTTTGCATTCGTTTGGGGCTTCTTTGGCGGCTCTAAACGCATGAATCTTGCGTATTTACATAGAATGAAGTGTTTTTGATCTTATTTTACGAGCTGGAACGACTGCTGCGGGTGTAAAACTCAAATCATCGATTTCATTATAAATGGACTTTTTATTCGTTTGGGGCTTGTTTGGCGGCTCTAAACGCATGAATCTTGCGTATGTGCATAGAATGAAGCGTTTTCGATCTTAAAATACGAGCAGGAACGGCTACAGCGAGCGCAAAACTCAATCGTTCGATTTTGTTATAAGGCGAATTTGCATTCGTTTGGGGCTTGTTTGGCTGCTTGAAACGCATGAATCTTGCGCATTTGCATAGAATAAAGTGTTTTCGATCTCATAATACGAGCTGGAACGCCTAAAGCGAGCGCAAAACTCTATCGTTTGATTTCGTTATAAAGCGACTTTTCATTCGTTTGGGGCTTGTTTGGCGGCACGAAACGCATGAATCTTGCGTATTTGCATAGAATGAGGTGTTTTTCAACTCATAATACGAGCTGGAACGGCTGCAGCGAGCAGAAAACTCAATCGTTCGATTACGTTATAAAGCGACTTTGCATTTGTTTGGGGCTTGTTTGTGGGATCGAAACGCATGAATCTTGCGTGTTTGCGTAGAATGAAGTGTTTTCGATCTCATAATACGATCTGGAACGTCTACAGCGAACGCAAAACTCAATCGTTCGATTTCGTTAGAAAGCGACTTTGCATTCGTTTGGGGCTTGTTTCTCGGCTCGAAACGCATGAGTCTTGCGTATTTGCAGAGAATGAAGTAATTTTGATCTCGTAATACGAGCTGGAACGCCTAAAGCGAGCGCAAAACTCTATCGTTCGATTTCGTTATAAAGCGACTTTGTATTCGTTTGGGGCTTGTTTTGCAGCTCGAAAGGCATGAATCTTGCGCATTTGCATAGAATAAAGTGTTTTCGATCTCATAATACGAGCTGGAACGCCTACAGCGAGCGCAAAACTCTATCGTTCGATTTCGTTATAAAGCGACTTTTCATTAGTTTGGGGCTTGTTTGGCGGCACGAAACGCATGAATCTTGCGTGTTTGCATAGAATGAAGTGTTTTCGATCTCATAATACGATCTGGAACGTCTACAGCGAACGCAAAACTCAATCGTTCGATTTTGTTATAAAGCGACTTTGCATTCGTTTGGGGCTTGTTTCTCGGCTCGAAACGCATGAGTCTTGCGTATTTGCAGAGAATGAAGTGTTTTTGATCTTATTTTACGAGCTGGAACGGCTACAGCGAGCGCGAAACTCAATCGTTCGATTTCGTTGTAAAGCGACTTTGCATTCGTTTGGGGCTTGTTTGGCGGCTCTAAACGCATGAATCTTGCGTATGTTCATAGAATGAAGCGTTTTCGATCTTAAAATACGAGCTGGAACGGCTACAGCGAGCGCAAAACTCTATCGTTCGATTTCGTTATAAAGCGACTTTTCATTCGTTTGGGGCTTGTTTTGCAGCTCGAAAGGCATGAATCTTGCGTATTAGCATAGAATGAAGTGTTTCTGATCTCATAATACGAGCTGGAACGGCTACAGCGAGCGCGAAACTCAATCGTTCGATTTCGTTGTAAAGCGACTTTGCATTCGTTTGGGGCTTCTTTGGCGGCTCTAAACGCATGAATCTTGCGTATTTACATAGAATGAAGTGTTTTTGATCTTATTTTACGAGCTGGAACGACTGCTGCGGGTGTAAAACTCAAATAATCGATTTCATTATAAATGGACTTTTTATTCGTTTGGGGCTTGTTTGGCGGCTCTAAACGCATGAATCTTGCGTATGTGCATAGAATGAAGCGTTTTCGATCTTAAAATACGAGCAGGAACGGCTACAGCGAGCGCAAAACTCAATCGTTCGATTTTGTTATAAGGCGAATTTGCATTCGTTTGGGGCTTGTTTGGCTGCTTGAAACGCATGAATCTTGCGCATTTGCATAGAATAAAGTGTTTTCGATCTCATAATACGAGCTGGAACGCCTAAAGCGAGCGCAAAACTCTATCGTTCGATTTCGTTATAAAGCGACTTTTCATTCGTTTGGGGCTTGTTTGTGGGCTCGAAACGCATGAATCTTGCGTGTTTGCATAGAATGAAGTGTTTTCGATCTCATAATACGATCTGGAACGTCTACAGCGAACGCAAAACTCAATCGTTCGATTTCGTTATAAAGCGACTTTGCATTCGTTTGGGGCTTGTTTCTCGGCTCGAAACGCATGAGTCTTGCGTATTTGCAGAGAATGAAGTAATTTTGATCTCGTAATACGAGCTGGAACGCCTAAAGCGAGCGCAAAACTCTATCGTTCGATTTCGTTATAAAGCGACTTTGTATTCGTTTGGGGCTTGTTTTGCAGCTCGAAAGGCATGAATCTTGCGTATTTGCATAGAATGAAGTGTTTCTGATCTCATAATACGAGCTGGAGCGGCTACAGCGAGCACAAAACTCAATCGTGCGATTTCGTTATAAAGCGACTTTGCATTCGTTTGGGGCTTGTTTAGCGGCTCGAAACGCATGAATCTTGCGCAGTTGCATAGAATGAAGTGTTTTCGATCTCATAATACGCGCTGGAACGCCTAAAGCGAGCGCAAAACTCTATCGTTCGATTTCGTTATAAAGCGACTTTGTATTCGTTTGGGGCTTGTTTTGCAGCTCGAAAGGCATGAATCTTGCGTATTTGCATAGAATGAAGTGTTTCTGATCTCATAATATGAGCTGGAGCGGCTATAGCGAGCGCGAAACTCAATCGTTCGATTTCGTTGTAAAGCGACTTTGCATTCGTTTGGGGCTTCTTTGGCGGCTCTAAACGCATGAATCTTGCGTATTTACATAGAATGAAGTGTTTTTGATCTTATTTTACGAGCTGGAACGACTGCTGCGGGTGTAAAACTCAAATCATCGATTTCATTATAAATGGACTTTTTATTCGTTTGGGGCTTGTTTGGCGGCTCTAAACGCATGAATCTTGCGTATGTGCATAGAATGAAGCGTTTTCGATCTTAAAATACGAGCAGGAACGGCTACAGCGAGCGCAAAACTCAATCGTTCGATTTTGTTATAAGGCGAATTTGCATTCGTTTGGGGCTTGTTTGGCTGCTTGAAACGCATGAATCTTGCGCATTTGCATAGAATAAAGTGTTTTCGATCTCATAATACGAGCTGGAACGCCTAAAGCGAGCGCAAAACTCTATCGTTCGATTTCGTTATAAAGCGACTTTTCATTCGTTTGGGGCTTGTTTGGCGGCACGAAACGCATGAATCTTGCGTATTTGCATAGAATGAAGTGTTTTCGATCTCATAATACGATCTGGAACGCCTAAAGCGAGCGCAAAACTCTATCGTTCGATTTCGTTATAAAGCGACTTTTCATTCGTTTGGGGCTTGTTTGGCGGCACGAAACGCATGAATCTTGCGTATTTGCATAGAATGAGGTGTTTTTCAACTCATAATACGATCTGGAACGTCTACAGCGAACGCAAAACTCAATCGTTCGATTTCGTTATAAAGCGACTTTGCATTCGTTTGGGGCTTGTTTCTCGGCTCGAAACGCATGAGTCTTGCGTATTTGCAGAGAATGAAGTAATTTTGATCTCGTAATAAGAGCTGGAACGGCTACAGCGAGCACAAAACTCAATCGTGCGATTTCGTTATAAAGCGACTTTGCATTCGTTTGGGGCTTCTTTGGCGGCTCTAAACGCATGAATCTTGCGTATTTACATAGAATTAGGTGTTTTCGATCTCATATTATGTCTCATACGCGTATTTACATAGAATTAGGTGTTTTCGATCTCATATGAGCTGTAACGGCTACAGCGAGCGCAACACTCAATCGTTCAATTTTGTTATAAGGCGACTTTGCATTCGTTTGGGGCTTATTTCGCGGCTCGAAACGCATGAATCTTGCATATTTGCATAGAATAGAGTGTTTTTGATCTTATATTACGAGTTGGAACGGCTACACCGAGCGCAAAACGCAATTGTTCGATTCCGTTATAAAGCGACTTTGCATTCGTTTGGGGCTTGTTTAGCGGCTCGAAACGCATGAATCTTGCGCATTTGCATAGAATAAAGTGTTTTCGATCTCATAATACGAGCTGGAACGCCTAAAGCGAGCGCAAAACTCTATCGTTCGATTTCGTTATAAAGCGACTTTTCATTCGTTTGGGGCTTGTTTGTGGGCTCGAAACGCATGAATCTTGCGTATTTGCATAGAATGAGGTGTTTTTCAACTCATAATACGAGCTGGAACGGCTGCAGCGAGCAGAAAACTCAATCGTTCGATTACGTTATAAAGCGACTTTGCATTTGTTTGGGGCTTGTTTGTGGGATCGAAACGCATGAATCTTGCGTGTTTGCGTAGAATGAAGTGTTTTCGATCTCATAATACGATCTGGAACGTCTACAGCGAACGCAAAACTCAATCGTTCGATTTCGTTATAAAGCGACTTTGCATTCGTTTGGGGCTTGTTTCTCGGCTCGAAACGCATGAGTCTTGCGTATTTGCAGAGAATGAAGTAATTTTGATCTCGTAATACGAGCTGGAACGCCTAAAGCGAGCGCAAAACTCTATCGTTCGATTTCGTTATAAAGCGACTTTGTATTCGTTTGGGGCTTGTTTTGCAGCTCGAAAGGCATGAATCTTGCGTATTTGCATAGAATGAAGTGTTTCTGATCTCATAATACGAGCTGGAGCGGCTACAGCGAGCACAAAACTCAATCGTGCGATTTCGTTATAAAGCGACTTTGCATTCGTTTGGGGCTTGTTTAGCGGCTCGAAACGCATGAATCTTGCGCAGTTGCATAGAATGAAGTGTTTTCGACCTCATAATACGCGCTGGAACGCCTAAAGCGAGCGCAAAACTCTATCGTTCGATTTCGTTATAAAGCGACTTTGTATTCGTTTGGGGCTTGTTTTGCAGCTCGAAAGGCATGAATCTTGCGTATTTGCATAGAATGAAGTGTTTCTGATCTCATAATATGAGCTGGAGCGGCTATAGCGAGCGCGAAACTCAATCGTTCGATTTCGTTGTAAAGCGACTTTGCATTCGTTTGGGGCTTCTTTGGCGGCTCTAAACGCATGAATCTTGCGTATTTACATAGAATGAAGTGTTTTTGATCTTATTTTACGAGCTGGAACGACTGCTGCGGGTGTAAAACTCAAATCATCGATTTCATTATAAATGGACTTTTTATTCGTTTGGGGCTTGTTTGGCGGCTCTAAACGCATGAATCTTGCGTATGTGCATAGAATGAAGCGTTTTCGATCTTAAAATACGAGCAGGAACGGCTACAGCGAGCGCAAAACTCAATCGTTCGATTTTGTTATAAGGCGAATTTGCATTCGTTTGGGGCTTGTTTGGCTGCTTGAAACGCATGAATCTTGCGCATTTGCATAGAATAAAGTGTTTTCGATCTCATAATACGAGCTGGAACGCCTAAAGCGAGCGCAAAACTCTATCGTTCGATTTCGTTATAAAGCGACTTTTCATTCGTTTGGGGCTTGTTTGGCGGCACGAAACGCATGAATCTTGCGTATTTGCATAGAATGAAGTGTTTTCGATCTCATAATACGATCTGGAACGCCTAAAGCGAGCGCAAAACTCTATCGTTCGATTTCGTTATAAAGCGACTTTTCATTCGTTTGGGGCTTGTTTGGCGGCACGAAACGCATGAATCTTGCGTATTTGCATAGAATGAGGTGTTTTTCAACTCATAATACGATCTGGAACGTCTACAGCGAACGCAAAACTCAATCGTTCGATTTCGTTATAAAGCGACTTTGCATTCGTTTGGGGCTTGTTTCTCGGCTCGAAACGCATGAGTCTTGCGTATTTGCAGAGAATGAAGTAATTTTGATCTCGTAATAAGAGCTGGAACGGCTACAGCGAGCACAAAACTCAATCGTGCGATTTCGTTATAAAGCGACTTTGCATTCGTTTGGGGCTTCTTTGGCGGCTCTAAACGCATGAATCTTGCGTATTTACATAGAATTAGGTGTTTTCGATCTCATATTATGTCTCATACGCGTATTTACATAGAATTAGGTGTTTTCGATCTCATATGAGCTGTAACGGCTACAGCGAGCGCAACACTCAATCGTTCAATTTTGTTATAAGGCGACTTTGCATTCGTTTGGGGCTTATTTCGCGGCTCGAAACGCATGAATCTTGCATATTTGCATAGAATAGAGTGTTTTTGATCTTATATTACGAGTTGGAACGGCTACACCGAGCGCAAAACGCAATTGTTCGATTCCGTTATAAAGCGACTTTGCATTCGTTTGGGGCTTGTTTAGCGGCTCGAAACGCATGAATCTTGCGCATTTGCATAGAATAAAGTGTTTTCGATCTCATAATACGAGCTGGAACGCCTAAAGCGAGCGCAAAACTCTATCGTTCGATTTCGTTATAAAGCGACTTTTCATTCGTTTGGGGCTTGTTTGGCGGCACGAAACGCATGAATCTTGCGTATTTGCATAGAATGAAGTGTTTTTCAACTCATAATACGAGCTGGAACGGCTGCAGCGAGCAGAAAACTCAATCGTTCGATTACGTTATAAAGCGACTTTGCATTTGTTTGGGGCTTGTTTGTGGGATCGAAACGCATGAATCTTGCGTGTTTGCGTAGAATGAAGTGTTTTCGATCTCATAATACGATCTGGAACGTCTACAGCGAACGCAAAACTCAATCGTTCGATTTCGTTAGAAAGCGACTTTGCATTCGTTTGGGGCTTGTTTCTCGGCTCGAAACGCATGAGTCTTGCGTATTTGCAGAGAATGAAGTAATTTTGATCTCGTAATACGAGCTGGAACGCCTAAAGCGAGCGCAAAACTCTATCGTTCGATTTCGTTATAAAGCGACTTTGTATTCGTTTGGGGCTTGTTTTGCAGCTCGAAAGGCATGAATCTTGCGTATTTGCATAGAATGAAGTGTTTCTGATCTCATAATACGAGCTGGAGCGGCTACAGCGAGCACAAAACTCAATCGTGCGATTTCGTTATAAAGCGACTTTGCATTCGTTTGGGGCTTCTTTGGCGGCTCTAAACGCATGAATCTTGCGTATTTACATAGAATTAGGTTTTTTCGATCTCATATTATGAGCTGTAACGGCTACAGCGAGCGCAACACTCAATCGTTCAATTTTGTTATAAGGCGACTTTGCATTCGTTTGGGGCTTATTTCGCGGCTCGAAACGCATGAATCTTGCATATTTGCATAGAATAGAGTGTTTTTGATCTTATATTACGAGTTGGAACGGCTACACCGAGCGCAAAACGCAATTGTTCGATTCCGTTATAAAGCGACTTTGCATTCGTTTGGGGCTTGTTTAGCGGCTCGAAACGCATGAATCTTGCGCATTTGCATAGAATAAAGTGTTTTCGATCTCATAATACGAGCTGGAACGCCTAAAGCGAGCGCAAAACTCTATCGTTCGATTTCGTTATAAAGCGACTTTTCATTCGTTTGGGGCTTGTTTGGCGGCACGAAACGCATGAATCTTGCGTATTTGCATAGAATGAGGTGTTTTTCAACTCATAATACGATCTGGAACGTCTACAGCGAACGCAAAACTCAATCGTTCGATTTCGTTATAAAGCGACTTTGCATTCGTTTGGGGCTTGTTTCTCGGCTCGAAACGCATGAGTCTTGCGTATTTGCAGAGAATGAAGTAATTTTGATCTCGTAATAAGAGCTGGAACGGCTACAGCGAGCACAAAACTCAATCGTGCGATTTCGTTATAAAGCGACTTTGCATTCGTTTGGGGCTTCTTTGGCGGCTCTAAACGCATGAATCTTGCGTATTTACATAGAATTAGGTGTTTTCGATCTCATATTATGTCTCATACGCGTATTTACATAGAATTAGGTGTTTTCGATATCATATGAGCTGTAACGGCTACAGCGAGCGCAACACTCAATCGTTCAATTTTGTTATAAGGCGACTTTGCATTCGTTTGGGGCTTATTTCGCGGCTCGAAACGCATGAATCTTGCATATTTGCATAGAATAGAGTGTTTTTGATCTTATATTACGAGTTGGAACGGCTACACCGAGCGCAAAACGCAATTGTTCGATTCCGTTATAAAGCGACTTTGCATTCGTTTGGGGCTTGTTTAGCGGCTCGAAACGCATGAATCTTGCGCATTTGCATAGAATAAAGTGTTTTCGATCTCATAATACGAGCTGGAACGCCTAAAGCGAGCGCAAAACTCTATCGTTCGATTTCGTTATAAAGCGACTTTTCATTCGTTTGGGGCTTGTTTGGCGGCACGAAACGCATGAATCTTGCGTATTTGCATAGAATGAGGTGTTTTTCAACTCATAATACGAGCTGGAACGGCTGCAGCGAGCAGAAAACTCAATCGTTCGATTACGTTATAAAGCGACTTTGCATTTGTTTGGGGCTTGTTTGTGGGATCGAAACGCATGAATCTTGCGTGTTTGCGTAGAATGAAGTGTTTTCGATCTCATAATACGATCTGGAACGTCTACAGCGAACGCAAAACTCAATCGTTCGATTTCGTTAGAAAGCGACTTTGCATTCGTTTGGGGCTTGTTTCTCGGCTCGAAACGCATGAGTCTTGCGTATTTGCAGAGAATGAAGTAATTTTGATCTCGTAATACGAGCTGGAACGCCTAAAGCGAGCGCAAAACTCTATCGTTCGATTTCGTTATAAAGCGACTTTGTATTCGTTTGGGGCTTGTTTTGCAGCTCGAAAGGCATGAATCTTGCGCATTTGCATAGAATAAAGTGTTTTCGATCTCATAATACGAGCTGGAACGCCTACAGCGAGCGCAAAACTCTATCGTTCGATTTCGTTATAAAGCGACTTTTCATTAGTTTGGGGCTTGTTTGGCGGCACGAAACGCATGAATCTTGCGTGTTTGCATAGAATGAAGTGTTTTCGATCTCATAATACGATCTGGAACGTCTACAGCGAACGCAAAACTCAATCGTTCGATTTTGTTATAAAGCGACTTTGCATTCGTTTGGGGCTTGTTTCTCGGCTCGAAACGCATGAGTCTTGCGTATTTGCAGAGAATGAAGTGTTTTTGATCTTATTTTACGAGCTGGAACGGCTACAGCGAGCGCGAAACTCAATCGTTCGATTTCGTTGTAAAGCGACTTTGCATTCGTTTGGGGCTTGTTTGGCGGCTCTAAACGCATGAATCTTGCGTATGTTCATAGAATGAAGCGTTTTCGATCTTAAAATACGAGCTGGAACGGCTACAGCGAGCGCAAAACTCTATCGTTCGATTTCGTTATAAAGCGACTTTTCATTCGTTTGGGGCTTGTTTGGCGGCACGAAACGCATGAATCTTGCGTATTTGCATAGAATGAGGTGTTTTTCAACTCATAATACGAGCTGAAACGGCTGCAGCGAGCCCAAAACTCAATCGTTCGATTACGTTATAAAGCGACTTTGTATTCGTTTGGGGCTTGTTTTGCAGCTCGAAAGGCATGAATCTTGCGTATTTGCATATAATGAAGTGTTTCTGATCTCATAATACGAGCTGGAGCGGCTACAGCGAGCGCGAAACTCAATCGTTCGATTTCGTTATAAAGCGACTTTGTATTCGTTTGGGGCTTCTTTGGCGGCTCTAAACGCATGAATCTTGCGTACTTACATAGAATGAAGTGTTTTTGATCTTATTTTACGAGCTGGAACGACTGCTGCGGGTGTAAAACTCAAATCATCGATTTCATTATAAATGGACTTTTTATTCGTTTGGGGCTTGTTTGGCGGCTCTAAACGCATGAATCTTGCGTATGTGCATAGAATGAAGCGTTTTCGATCTTAAAATACGAGCAGGAACGGCTACAGCGAGCGCAAAACTCAATCGTTCGATTTTGTTATAAGGCGAATTTGCATTCGTTTGGGGCTTGTTTGGCTGCTTGAAACGCATGAATCTTGCGCATTTGCATAGAATAAAGTGTTTTCGATCTCATAATACGAGCTGGAACGCCTAAAGCGAGCGCAAAACTCTATCGTTCGATTTCGTTATAAAGCGACTTTTCATTCGTTTGGGGCTTGTTTGGCGGCACGAAACGCATGAATCTTGCGTATTTGCATAGAATGAAGTGTTTTCGATCTCATAATACGATCTGGAACGCCTAAAGCGAGCGCAAAACTCTATCGTTCGATTTCGTTATAAAGCGACTTTTCATTCGTTTGGGGCTTGTTTGGCGGCACGAAACGCATGAATCTTGCGTATTTGCATAGAATGAGGTGTTTTTCAACTCATAATACGATCTGGAACGTCTACAGCGAACGCAAAACTCAATCGTTCGATTTCGTTATAAAGCGACTTTGCATTCGTTTGGGGCTTGTTTCTCGGCTCGAAACGCATGAGTCTTGCGTATTTGCAGAGAATGAAGTAATTTTGATCTCGTAATAAGAGCTGGAACGGCTACAGCGAGCACAAAACTCAATCGTGCGATTTCGTTATAAAGCGACTTTGCATTCGTTTGGGGCTTCTTTGGCGGCTCTAAACGCATGAATCTTGCGTATTTACATAGAATTAGGTGTTTTCGATCTCATATTATGTCTCATACGCGTATTTACATAGAATTAGGTGTTTTCGATCTCATATGAGCTGTAACGGCTACAGCGAGCGCAACACTCAATCGTTCAATTTTGTTATAAGGCGACTTTGCATTCGTTTGGGGCTTATTTCGCGGCTCGAAACGCATGAATCTTGCATATTTGCATAGAATAGAGTGTTTTTGATCTTATATTACGAGTTGGAACGGCTACACCGAGCGCAAAACGCAATTGTTCGATTCCGTTATAAAGCGACTTTGCATTCGTTTGGGGCTTGTTTAGCGGCTCGAAACGCATGAATCTTGCGCATTTGCATAGAATAAAGTGTTTTCGATCTCATAATACGAGCTGGAACGCCTAAAGCGAGCGCAAAACTCTATCGTTCGATTTCGTTATAAAGCGACTTTTCATTCGTTTGGGGCTTGTTTGGCGGCACGAAACGCATGAATCTTGCGTATTTGCATAGAATGAGGTGTTTTTCAACTCATAATACGAGCTGGAACGGCTGCAGCGAGCAGAAAACTCAATCGTTCGATTACGTTATAAAGCGACTTTGCATTTGTTTGGGGCTTGTTTGTGGGATCGAAACGCATGAATCTTGCGTGTTTGCGTAGAATGAAGTGTTTTCGATCTCATAATACGATCTGGAACGTCTACAGCGAACGCAAAACTCAATCGTTCGATTTCGTTAGAAAGCGACTTTGCATTCGTTTGGGGCTTGTTTCTCGGCTCGAAACGCATGAGTCTTGCGTATTTGCAGAGAATGAAGTAATTTTGATCTCGTAATACGAGCTGGAACGCCTAAAGCGAGCGCAAAACTCTATCGTTCGATTTCGTTATAAAGCGACTTTGTATTCGTTTGGGGCTTGTTTTGCAGCTCGAAAGGCATGAATCTTGCGTATTTGCATAGAATGAAGTGTTTCTGATCTCATAATACGAGCTGGAGCGGCTACAGCGAGCACAAAACTCAATCGTGCGATTTCGTTATAAAGCGACTTTGCATTCGTTTGGGGCTTCTTTGGCGGCTCTAAACGCATGAATCTTGCGTATTTACATAGAATTAGGTTTTTTCGATCTCATATTATGAGCTGTAACGGCTACAGCGAGCGCAACACTCAATCGTTCAATTTTGTTATAAGGCGACTTTGCATTCGTTTGGGGCTTATTTCGCGGCTCGAAACGCATGAATCTTGCATATTTGCATAGAATAGAGTGTTTTTGATCTTATATTACGAGTTGGAACGGCTACACCGAGCGCAAAACGCAATTGTTCGATTCCGTTATAAAGCGACTTTGCATTCGTTTGGGGCTTGTTTAGCGGCTCGAAACGCATGAATCTTGCGCATTTGCATAGAATAAAGTGTTTTCGATCTCATAATACGAGCTGGAACGCCTAAAGCGAGCGCAAAACTCTATCGTTCGATTTCGTTATAAAGCGACTTTTCATTCGTTTGGGGCTTGTTTGGCGGCACGAAACGCATGAATCTTGCGTATTTGCATAGAATGAGGTGTTTTTCAACTCATAATACGATCTGGAACGTCTACAGCGAACGCAAAACTCAATCGTTCGATTTCGTTATAAAGCGACTTTGCATTCGTTTGGGGCTTGTTTCTCGGCTCGAAACGCATGAGTCTTGCGTATTTGCAGAGAATGAAGTAATTTTGATCTCGTAATAAGAGCTGGAACGGCTACAGCGAGCACAAAACTCAATCGTGCGATTTCGTTATAAAGCGACTTTGCATTCGTTTGGGGCTTCTTTGGCGGCTCTAAACGCATGAATCTTGCGTATTTACATAGAATTAGGTGTTTTCGATCTCATATTATGTCTCATACGCGTATTTACATAGAATTAGGTGTTTTCGATATCATATGAGCTGTAACGGCTACAGCGAGCGCAACACTCAATCGTTCAATTTTGTTATAAGGCGACTTTGCATTCGTTTGGGGCTTATTTCGCGGCTCGAAACGCATGAATCTTGCATATTTGCATAGAATAGAGTGTTTTTGATCTTATATTACGAGTTGGAACGGCTACACCGAGCGCAAAACGCAATTGTTCGATTCCGTTATAAAGCGACTTTGCATTCGTTTGGGGCTTGTTTAGCGGCTCGAAACGCATGAATCTTGCGCATTTGCATAGAATAAAGTGTTTTCGATCTCATAATACGAGCTGGAACGCCTAAAGCGAGCGCAAAACTCTATCGTTCGATTTCGTTATAAAGCGACTTTTCATTCGTTTGGGGCTTGTTTGGCGGCACGAAACGCATGAATCTTGCGTATTTGCATAGAATGAGGTGTTTTTCAACTCATAATACGAGCTGGAACGGCTGCAGCGAGCAGAAAACTCAATCGTTCGATTACGTTATAAAGCGACTTTGCATTTGTTTGGGGCTTGTTTGTGGGATCGAAACGCATGAATCTTGCGTGTTTGCGTAGAATGAAGTGTTTTCGATCTCATAATACGATCTGGAACGTCTACAGCGAACGCAAAACTCAATCGTTCGATTTCGTTAGAAAGCGACTTTGCATTCGTTTGGGGCTTGTTTCTCGGCTCGAAACGCATGAGTCTTGCGTATTTGCAGAGAATGAAGTAATTTTGATCTCGTAATACGAGCTGGAACGCCTAAAGCGAGCGCAAAACTCTATCGTTCGATTTCGTTATAAAGCGACTTTGTATTCGTTTGGGGCTTGTTTTGCAGCTCGAAAGGCATGAATCTTGCGCATTTGCATAGAATAAAGTGTTTTCGATCTCATAATACGAGCTGGAACGCCTACAGCGAGCGCAAAACTCTATCGTTCGATTTCGTTATAAAGCGACTTTTCATTAGTTTGGGGCTTGTTTGGCGGCACGAAACGCATGAATCTTGCGTGTTTGCATAGAATGAAGTGTTTTCGATCTCATAATACGATCTGGAACGTCTACAGCGAACGCAAAACTCAATCGTTCGATTTTGTTATAAAGCGACTTTGCATTCGTTTGGGGCTTGTTTCTCGGCTCGAAACGCATGAGTCTTGCGTATTTGCAGAGAATGAAGTGTTTTTGATCTTATTTTACGAGCTGGAACGGCTACAGCGAGCGCGAAACTCAATCGTTCGATTTCGTTGTAAAGCGACTTTGCATTCGTTTGGGGCTTGTTTGGCGGCTCTAAACGCATGAATCTTGCGTATGTTCATAGAATGAAGCGTTTTCGATCTTAAAATACGAGCTGGAACGGCTACAGCGAGCGCAAAACTCTATCGTTCGATTTCGTTATAAAGCGACTTTTCATTCGTTTGGGGCTTGTTTGGCGGCACGAAACGCATGAATCTTGCGTATTTGCATAGAATGAGGTGTTTTTCAACTCATAATACGAGCTGAAACGGCTGCAGCGAGCCCAAAACTCAATCGTTCGATTACGTTATAAAGCGACTTTGTATTCGTTTGGGGCTTGTTTTGCAGCTCGAAAGGCATGAATCTTGCGTATTTGCATATAATGAAGTGTTTCTGATCTCATAATACGAGCTGGAGCGGCTACAGCGAGCGCGAAACTCAATCGTTCGATTTCGTTATAAAGCGACTTTGTATTCGTTTGGGGCTTCTTTGGCGGCTCTAAACGCATGAATCTTGCGTACTTACATAGAATGAAGTGTTTTTGATCTTATTTTACGAGCTGGAACGACTGCTGCGGGTGTAAAACTCAAATCATCGATTTCATTATAAATGGACTTTTTATTCGTTTGGGGCTTGTTTGGCGGCTCTAAACGCATGAATCTTGCGTATGTGCATAGAATGAAGCGTTTTCGATCTTAAAATACGAGCAGGAACGGCTACAGCGAGCGCAAAACTCAATCGTTCGATTTTGTTATAAGGCGAATTTGCATTCGTTTGGGGCTTGTTTGGCTGCTTGAAACGCATGAATCTTGCGCATTTGCATAGAATAAAGTGTTTTCGATCTCATAATACGAGCTGGAACGCCTAAAGCGAGCGCAAAACTCTATCGTTCGATTTCGTTATAAAGCGACTTTTCATTCGTTTGGGGCTTGTTTGGCGGCACGAAACGCATGAATCTTGCGTATTTGCATAGAATGAGGTGTTTTTCAACTCATAATACGAGCTGGAACGGCTGCAGCGAGCAGAAAACTCAATCGTTCGATTACGTTATAAAGCGACTTTGCATTTGTTTGGGACTTGTTTGTGGGATCGAAACGCATGAATCTTGCGTGTTTGCGTAGAATGAAGTGTTTTCGATCTCATAATACGATCTGGAACGTCTACAGCGAACGCAAAACTCAATCGTTCGATTTCGTTAGAAAGCGACTTTGCATTCGTTTGGGGCTTGTTTCTCGGCTCGAAACGCATGAGTCTTGCGTATTTGCAGAGAATGAAGTAATTTTGATCTCGTAATACGAGCTGGAACGCCTAAAGCGAGCGCAAAACTCTATCGTTCGATTTCGTTATAAAGCGACTTTGTATTCGTTTGGGGCTTGTTTTGCAGCTCGAAAGGCATGAATCTTGCGTATTAGCATAGAATGAAGTGTTTCTGATCTCATAATACGAGCTGGAACGGCTACAGCGAGCGCGAAACTCAATCGTTCGATTTCGTTGTAAAGCGACTTTGCATTCGTTTGGGGCTTCTTTGGCGGCTCTAAACGCATGAATCTTGCGTATGTGCATAGAATGAAGCGTTTTCGATCTTAAAATACGAGCAGGAACGCCTAAAGCGAGCGCAAAACTCTATCGTTCGATTTCGTTATAAAGCGACTTTTCATTCGTTTGGGGCTTGTTTGTGGGCTCGAAACGCATGAATCTTGCGTGTTTGCATAGAATGAAGTGTTTTCGATCTTATAATACGATCTGGAACGTCTACAGCGAACGCAAAACTCAATCGTTCGATTTCGTTATAAAGCGACTTTGCATTCGTTTGGGGCTTGTTTCTCGGCTCGAAACGCATGAGTCTTGCGTATTTGCAGAGAATGAAGTAATTTTGATCTCGTAATACGAGCTGGAACGCCTAAAGCGAGCGCAAAACTCTATCGTTCGATTTCGTTATAAAGCGACTTTGTATTCGTTTGGGGCTTGTTTTGCAGCTCGAAAGGCATGAATCTTGCGTATTTGCATAGAATGAAGTGTTTCTGATCTCATAATACGAGCTGGAGCGGCTACAGCGAGCACAAAACTCAATCGTGCGATTTCGTTATAAAGCGACTTTGCATTCGTTTGGGGCTTGTTTAGCGGCTCGAAACGCATGAATCTTGCGCAGTTGCATAGAATGAAGTGTTTTCGATCTCATAATACGCGCTGGAACGCCTAAAGCGAGCGCAAAACTCTATCGTTCGATTTCGTTATAAAGCGACCTTGTATTCGTTTGGGGCTTGTTTTGCAGCTCGAAAGGCATGAATCTTGCATATTTGCATAGAATAGAGTGTTTTTGATCTTATATTACGAGTTGGAACGGCTACACCGGGCGCAAAACTCAATCGTTCGATTTCGTTATAAAGCGACTTTGCATTCGGTTGGGGCTTGTTTGGCGGCTCGAAACGCATGAATCTTGCGTGTTTGCATAGAATGAAGTGTTTTCGATCTCATAATACGATCTGGAACGTCTACAGCGAACGCAAAACTCAATCGTTCGATTTCGTTATAAAGCGACTTTGCATTCGTTTGGGGCTTGTTTCTCGGCTCGAAACGCATGAGTCTTGCGCATTTGCATAGCATGAAGTGTTTTTGATCTTATAATACGAGCTGGAACGTCTTCTGCGGGCGTAAAACTCAATCGTTCGATTTCGTTATAAAGCGACTTTGTATTCGTTTGGGGCTTGTTTGGCAGCTCTAAACGCATGAATGTTGCGTATGTGCATAGAATTAAGTGTTTTCGATCTCATATTACGAGCTGTAACGGCTACAGCGAGCGCAAAACTCAATCGTTCGATTTTTTGATAAGGCGACTTTGCATTCGTTTGGAGCTTGTTTGGCTGCTCAAAACGCGCGAATCTTGCGTATTTGCATAAAATAAAGTAATTTTGATCTCATAATACGAACTGGAACGGCTACAGCGAGCGCAAAACTCAATCGTTCGATTTTGTTATAAAGCGACTTTGCATTCGGTTGGGGCTTGTTTGGCGGCTCGAAACGCATGAATCTTGCGTATTTGCATAGAATTAGGTGTTTTCGATCTCATATTACGAGCTGTAACGGCTACGGCGAGCGCAACACTCAATCGTTCAATTTTGTTATAAGGCAACTTTGCATTCGTTTGGGGCTTATTTCGCGGCTCGAAACGCATGAATCTTGCATATTTGCATAGAATAGAGTGTTTTTGATCTTATATTACGAGTTGGAACGGCTACACCGGGCGCAAAACGCAATTGTTCGATTTCGTTATAAAGCGACTTTGCATTCGTTTGGGGCTTGTTGAGCGGCTCGAAACGCATGAATCTTGCGCATTTGCATAGAATGAAGCGTTTTCGATCTTAAAATACGAGCAGGAACGGCTACAGCGAGCGCAAAACTCAATCGTTCGATTTTGTTATAAGGCGAATTTGCATTCGTTTGGGGCTTGTTTGGCTGCTTGAAACGCATGAATCTTGCGCATTTGCATAGAATAAAGTGTTTTCGATCTCATAATACGAGCTGGAACGCCTAAAGCGAGCGCAAAACTCTATCGTTCGATTTCGTTATAAAGCGACTTTTCATTCGTTTGGGGCTTGTTTGGCGGCACGAAACGCATGAATCTTGCGTATTTGCATAGAATGAGGTGTTTTTCAACTCATAATACGAGCTGGAACGGCTGCAGCGAGCAGAAAACTCAATCGTTCGATTACGTTATAAAGCGACTTTGCATTTGTTTGGGGCTTGTTTGTGGGCTCGAAACGCATGAATCTTGCGCATTTGCATAGAATGAAGTGTTTTCGATCTCATAATACGAGCTGGAACGCCTAAAGCGAGCGCAAAACTCTATCGTTCGATTTCGTTATAAAGCGACTTTGTATTCGTTTGGGGCTTGTTTTGCAGCTCGAAAGGCATGAATCTTGCGTATTTGCATAGAATGAAGTGTTTCTGATCTCATAATATGAGCTGGAGCGGCTATAGCGAGCGCGAAACTCAATCGTTCGATTTCGTTGTAAAGCGACTTTGCATTCGTTTGGGGCTTCTTTGGCGGCTCTAAACGCATGAATCTTGCGTATTTACATAGAATGAAATGTTTTTGATCTTATTTTACGAGCTGGAACGACTGCTGCGGGTGTAAAACTCAAATCATCGATTTCATTATAAATGGACTTTTTATTCGTTTGGGGCTTGTTTGGCGGCTCTAAACGCATGAATCTTGCGTATGTGCATAGAATGAAGCGTTTTCGATCTTAAAATACGAGCAGGAACGGCTACAGCGAGCGCAAAACTCAATCGTTCGATTTTGTTATAAGGCGAATTTGCATTCGTTTGGGGCTTGTTTGGCTGCTTGAAACGCATGAATCTTGCGCATTTGCATAGAATAAAGTGTTTTCGATCTCATAATACGAGCTGGAACGCCTAAAGCGAGCGCAAAACTCTATCGTTCGATTTCGTTATAAAGCGACTTTGCATTCGGTTGGGGCTTGTTTGGCGGCTCGAAACGCATGAATCTTGCGTGTTTGCATAGAATGAAGTGTTTTCGATCTCATAATACGATCTGGAACGTCTACAGCGAACGCAAAACTCAATCGTTCGATTTCGTTATAAAGCGACTTTGCATTCGTTTGGGGCTTGTTTCTCGGCTCGAAACGCATGAGTCTTGCGCATTTGCATAGCATGAAGTGTTTTTGATCTTATAATACGAGCTGGAACGTCTTCTGCGGGCGTAAAACTCAATCGTTCGATTTCGTTATAAAGCGACTTTGCATTCGGTTGGGGCTTGTTTGGCGGCTCGAAACGCATGAATCTTGCGTATTTGCATAGAATTAGGTGTTTTCGATCTCATATTACGAGCTGTAACGGCTACGGCGAGCGCAACACTCAATCGTTCAATTTTGTTATAAGGCAACTTTGCATTCGTTTGGGGCTTATTTCGCGGCTCGAAACGCATGAATCTTGCATATTTGCATAGAATAGAGTGTTTTTGATCTTATATTACGAGTTGGAACGGCTACACCGGGCGCAAAACGCAATTGTTCGATTTCGTTATAAAGCGACTTTGCATTCGTTTGGGGCTTGTTTAGCGGCTCGAAACGCATGAATCTTGCGCATTTGCATAGAATGAAGTGTTTTCGATCTCATAATACGAGCTGGAACGCCTAAAGCGAGCGCAAAACTCTATCGTTCGATTTCGTTATAAAGCGACTTTGTATTCGTTTGGGGCTTGTTTTGCAGCTCGAAAGGCATGAATCTTGCGTATTTGCATAGAATGAAGTGTTTCTGATCTCATAATACGAGCTGGAGCGGCTATAGCGAGCGCGAAACTCAATCGTTCGATTTCGTTGTAAAGCGACTTTGCATTCGTTTGGGGCTTCTTTGGCGGCTCTAAACGCATGAATCTTGCGTGTTTGCATAGAATGAAGTGTTTTCGATCTCATAATACGATCTGGAACGTCTACAGCGAACGCAAAACTCAATCGTTCGATTTCGTTATAAAGCGACTTTGCATTCGTTTGGGGCTTGTTTCTCGGCTCGAAACGCATGAGTCTTGCGCATTTGCATAGCATGAAGTGTTTTTGATCTTATAATACGAGCTGGAACGTCTTCTGCGGGCGTAAAACTCAATCGTTCGATTTCGTTATAAAGCGACTTTGTATTCGTTTGGGGCTTGTTTGGCAGCTCTAAACGCATGAATGTTGCGTATGTGCATAGAATTAAGTGTTTTCGATCTCATATTACGAGCTGTAACGGCTACAGCGAGCGCAAAACTCAATCGTTCGATTTTTTGATAAGGCGACTTTGCATTCGTTTGGAGCTTGTTTGGCTGCTCAAAACGCGCGAATCTTGCGTATTTGCATAAAATAAAGTAATTTTGATCTCATAATACGAACTGGAACGGCTACAGCGAGCGCAAAACTCAATCGTTCGATTTTGTTATAAAGCGACTTTGCATTCGGTTGGGGCTTGTTTGGCGGCTCGAAACGCATGAATCTTGCGTATTTGCATAGAATTAGGTGTTTTCGATCTCATATTACGAGCTGTAACGGCTACGGCGAGCGCAACACTCAATCGTTCAATTTTGTTATAAGGCAACTTTGCATTCGTTTGGGGCTTATTTCGCGGCTCGAAACGCATGAATCTTGCATATTTGCATAGAATAGAGTGTTTTTGATCTTATATTACGAGTTGGAACGGCTACACCGGGCGAGAAACGCAATTGTTCGATTTCGTTATAAAGCGACTTTGCATTCGTTTGGGGCTTGTTTAGCGGCTCGAAACGCATGAATCTTGCGCATTTGCATAGAATGAAGTGTTTTCGATCTCATAATACGAGCTGGAACGCCTAAAGCGAGCGCAAAACTCTATCGTTCGATTTCGTTATAAAGCGACTTTGTATTCGTTTGGGGCTTGTTTTGCAGCTCGAAAGGCATGAATCTTGCGTATTTGCATAGAATGAAGTGTTTCTGATCTCATAATATGAGCTGGAGCGGCTATAGCGAGCGCGAAACTCAATCGTTCGATTTCGTTGTAAAGCGACTTTGCATTCGTTTGGGGCTTCTTTGGCGGCTCTAAACGCATGAATCTTGCGTATTTACATAGAATGAAGTGTTTTTGATCTTATTTTACGAGCTGGAACGACTGCTGCGGGTGTAAAACTCAAATCATCGATTTCATTATAAATGGACTTTTTATTCGTTTGGGGCTTGTTTGGCGGCTCTAAACGCATGAATCTTGCGTATGTGCATAGAATGAAGCGTTTTCGATCTTAAAATACGAGCAGGAACGGCTACAGCGAGCGCAAAACTCAATCGTTCGATTTTGTTATAAGGCGAATTTGCATTCGTTTGGGGCTTGTTTGGCTGCTTGAAACGCATGAATCTTGCGCATTTGCATAGAATAAAGTGTTTTCGATCTCATAATACGAGCTGGAACGCCTAAAGCGAGCGCAAAACTCTATCGTTCGATTTCGTTATAAAGCGACTTTTCATTCGTTTGGGGCTTGTTTGGCGGCACGAATCGCATGAATCTTGCGTATTTGCATAGAATGAGGTGTTTTTCAACTCATAATACGAGCTGGAACGGCTGCAGCGAGCAGAAAACTCAATCGTTCGATTACGTTATAAAGCGACTTTGCATTTGTTTGGGGCTTGTTTGTGGGCTCGAAACGCATGAATCTTGCGTGTTTGCATAGAATGAAGTGTTTTCGATCTCATAATACGATCTGGAACGTCTACAGCGAACGCAAAACTCAATCGTTCGATTTCGTTATAAAGCGACTTTGCATTCGTTTGGGGCTTGTTTCTCGGCTCGAAACGCATGAGTCTTGCGTATTTGCAGAGAATGAAGTAATTTTGATCTCGTAATACGAGCTGGAACGCCTAAAGCGAGCGCAAAACTCTATCGTTCGATTTCGTTATAAAGCGACCTTGTATTCGTTTGGGGCTTGTTTTGCAGCTCGAAAGGCATGAATCTTGCATATTTGCATAGAATAGAGTGTTTTTGATCTTATATTACGAGTTGGAACGGCTACACCGGGCGCAAAACTCAATCGTTCGATTTCGTTATAAAGCGACTTTGCATTCGGTTGGGGCTTGTTTGGCGGCTCGAAACGCATGAATCTTGCGTGTTTGCATAGAATGAAGTGTTTTCGATCTCATAATACGATCAGGAACGTCTACAGCGAACGCAAAACTCAATCGTTCGATTTCGTTATAAAGCGACTTTGCATTCGTTTGGGGCTTGTTTCTCGGCTCGAAACGCATGAGTCTTGCGCATTTGCATAGCATGAAGTGTTTTTGATCTTATAATACGAGCTGGAACGTCTTCTGCGGGCGTAAAACTCAATCGTTCGATTTCGTTATAAAGCGACTTTGCATTCGGTTGGGGCTTGTTTGGCGGCTCGAAACGCATGAATCTTGCGTATTTGCATAGAATTAGGTGTTTTCGATCTCGTATTACGAGCTGTAACGGCTACGGCGAGCGCAACACTCAATCGTTCAATTTTGTTATAAGGCAACTTTGCATTCGTTTGGGGCTTATTTCGCGGCTCGAAACGCATGAATCTTGCATATTTGCATAGAATAGAGTGTTTTTGATCTTATATTACGAGTTGGAACGGCTACACCGGGCGCAAAACGCAATTGTTCGATTTCGTTATAAAGCGACTTTGCATTCGTTTGGGGCTTGTTTAGCGGCTCGAAACGCATGAATCTTGCGCATTTGCATAGAATGAAGTGTTTTCGATCTCATAATACGAGCTGGAACGCCTAAAGCGAGCGCAAAACTCTATCCTTCGATTTCGTTATAAAGCGACTTTGTATTCGTTTGGGGCTTGTTTTGCAGCTCGAAAGGCATGAATCTTGCGTATTTGCATATAATGAAGTGTTTCTGATCTCATAATACGAGCTGGAGCGGCTACAGCGAGCGCGAAACTCAATCGTTCGATTTCGTTGTAAAGCGACTTTGCATTCGTTTGGGGCTTGTTTGGCGGCTCTAAACGCATGAATCTTGCGTATTTACATAGAATGAAGTGTTTTTGATCTTATTTTACGAGCTGGAACGACTGCTGCGGGTGTAAAACTCAAATCATCGATTTCATTATAAATGGAATTTTTTATTCGTTTGGGGCTTGTTTGGCGGCTATAAACGCATGAATCTTGCGTATGTGCATAGAATGAAGCGTTTTCGATCTTAAAATACGAGCTGGAACGTCTACAGCGAACGCAAAACTCAATCGTTCGATTTTGTTATAAAGCGACTTTGCATTCGTTTGGGGCTTGTTTCTCGGCTCGAAACGCATGAGTCTTGCGTATTTGCAGAGAATGAAGTAATTTTGATCTCGTAATAAGAGCTGGAACGGCTACAGCGAGCACAAAACTCAATCGTGCGATTTCGTTATAAAGCGACTTTGCATTCGTTTGGGGCTTCTTTGGCGGCTCTAAACGCATGAATCTTGCGTATTTGCATAGAATGGAGTGTTTTTGATCTTATTTTACGAGCTGGAACGACTGCTGCGGGTGTAAAACTCAAATCATCGATTTCATTATAAATGGACTTTTTATTCGTTTGGGGCTTCTTTGGCGGCTCTAAACGCATGAACCTTGCGTATGTGCATAGAATGAAGTGTTTTCGATCTCATAATACGAGCTGGAACGCCTACAGCGAGCGCAAAACTCTATCGTTCGATTTCGTTATAAAGCGACTTTGCATTTGTTTGGGGCTTGTTTGGCTGCTCGAAACGCATGAATCTTACGCATTTGCATAGAATGAAGTGTTTTCGATCTCATAATACGACGAGCTGGAACGCCTACAGCGAGCGAAAAACTCAATCGATCGATTTCGTTATAAAGCTACTTTGCATTTGTTTGGGGCTTGTTTGGCGGCTCGAAACGCATGAATCTTGCGTATTTGCATTGAATAAAGTGTTTCTGATCTCATAATACGAGTTGGAACGGCTACAGCGAGCGCGAAACTCAATCGTTCGATTTCGTTGTAAAGCGACTTTGCATTCGTTTGGGGCTTCTTTGGCGGCTCTAAACGCATGAATCTTGCGTATTTGCATAGAATGGAGTGTTTTTGATCTTATTTTACGAGCTGGAACGACTGCTGCGGGTGTAAAACTCACATCATCGATTTCATTATAAATGGACTTTTTATTCGTTTGGGGCTTGTTTGGCGGCTCTAAACGCATGAACCTTGCGTATGTGCATAGAATGAAGTGTTTTCGATCTCATAATACGAGCTGGAACGCCTACAGCGAGCGCAAAACTCTATCGTTCGATTTCGTTATAAAGCGACTTTGCATTTGTTTGGGGCTTGTTTGTGGGCTCGAAACGCATGAATCTTGCGTGTTTGCATAGAATGAAGTGTTTTCGATCTCATAATACGATCTGGAACGTCAACAGCGAACGCAAAACTCAATCGTTCGATTTCGTTATAAAGCGACTTTGCATTCGTTTGGGGCCTGTTTCTCGGCTCGAAACGCATGAGTCTTGCGCATTTGCATAGCATGAAGTGTTTTTGATCTTATAATACGAGCTGGAACGTCTTCTGCGGGCGTAAAACTCAATCGTTCAATTTTGTTATAAGGCGACTTTGCATTCGTTTGGGGCTTATTTCGCGGCTCGAAACGCATGAATCTTGCGTATTTGCATAGAATAGAGTGTTTTTGATCTTATATTACGAGTGGGAACGGCTACACCGAGCGCAAAACGCAATTGTTCGATTTCGTTGTAAAGCGACTTTGCATTCGTTTGGGGCTTCTTTGGCGGCTCTAAACGCATGAATCTTGCGTATTTGCATAGAATGGAGTGTTTTTGATCTTATTTTACGAGCTGGAACGACTGCTGCGGGTGTAAAACTCAAATCATCGATTTCATTATAAATGGACTTTTTATTCGTTTGGGGCTTGTTTGGCGGCTCTAAACGCATGAATCTTGCGTATGTGCATAGAATGAAGTGTTTTCGATCTCATAATACGAGCTGGAACGCCTACAGCGAGCGCAAAACTCTATCGTTCGATTTCGTTATAAAGCGACTTTGCATTTGTTTGGGGCTTGTTTGTGGGCTCGAAACGCATGAATCTTGCGTGTTTGCATAGAATGAAGTGTTTTCGATCTCATAATACGATCTGGAACGTCTACAGCGAACGCAAAACTCAATCGTTCGATTTCGTTATAAAGCGACTTTGCATTCGTTTGGGGCTTGTTTCTCGGCTCGAAACGCATGAGTCTTGCGCATTTGCATAGCATGAAGTGTTTTTGATCTTATAATACGAGCTGGAACGTCTTCTGCGGGCGTAAAACTCAATCGTTCGATTTCGTTATAAAGCGACTTTGTATTCGTTTGGGGCTTGTTTGGCGGCTCTAAACGCATGAATGTTGCGTATGTGCATAGAATTAAGTGTTTTCGATCTCATATTACGAGCTGTAACGGCTACAGCGAGCGCAAAACTCAATCGTTCGATTTTTTGATAAGGCGACTTTGCATTCGTTTGGAGCTTGTTTGGCTGCTCAAAACGCGCGAATCTTGCGTATTTGCATAAAATAAAGTAATTTTGATCTCATAATACGAACTGGAACGGCTACAGCGAGCGCAACACTCAATCGTTCAATTTTGTTATAAGGCGACTTTGCATTCGTTTGGGGCTTATTTCGCGGCTCTAAACGCATGAATCTTGCGTATTTGCATAGAATAGAGTGTTTTTGATCTTATATTACGAGTTGGAACGGCTACACCGAGCGCAAAACGCAATTGTTCGATTTCGTTATAAAGCGACTTTGCATTCGTTTGAGGCTTGTTTAGCGGCTCGAAACGCATGAATCTTGCGCATTTGCATAGAATGAAGTGTTTCTGATCTCATAATACGAGCTGGAGCGGCTATAGCGAGCGCGAAACTCAATCGTTCGATTTCGTTATAAAGCGACTTTGCATTCGTATGAGGCTTGTTTGGCGGCTCTAAACGCATGAATCTTGCGTATTTGCATAGAATTAAGTGTTTTCGATCTCATATTACGAGCTGTAACGGCTACAGCGAGCGCAAAACTCAATCGTTCGATTTTTTGATAAGTCGACTTTGCATTCGTTTGGAGCTTGTTTGGCTGCTCAAAACGCATGAATCTTGCGTATTTGCATAGAATGAAGAGTTTTTGATCTTATGTTACGAGTTGGAACGACTGCTGCAGGCGTAAAACTCAAATGATCGATTTCATTATAAATGGAATTTTCATTCGTTTGGGGCTTGTTTGGCGGCACGAAACGCATGAATCTTGCGTATTTGCATAGAATGAGGTGTTTTTCAACTCATAATACGAGCTGGAACGGCTGCAGCGAGCCCAAAACTCAATCGTTCGATTACGTTATAGAGCGACTTTGCATTTGTTTGGGGCTTGTTTGTGGGCTCGAAACGCATGAATCTTGCGTGTTTGCATAGAATGAAGTGTTTTCGATCTCATAATACGATCTGGAACGTCTACAGCGAACGCAAAACTCAATCGTTCGATTTCGTTATAAAGCGACTTTGCATTCGTTTGGGACTTGTTTCTCGGCTCGAAACGTATGAGTCTTGCGTATTTGTAGATAATGAAGTAATTTTGATCTCGTAATAAGAGCTGGAACGGCTACAGCGAGCACAAAACTCAATCGTGCGATTTCGTTATAAAGCGACTTTGCATTCGTTTGGGGCTTCTTTGGCGGCTCTAAACGCATGAGTCTTGCGTATTTACATAGAATGAAGTGTTTTTGATCTTATTTTACGAGCTGGAACGACTGCTGCGGGCGTAAAACTCAAATCATCGATTTCATTATAAATGGACTTTTCATTCGTTTGGGGCTTGTTTGGCGGCTCTAAACGCATGAATCTTGCGTATGTGCATAGAATGAAGTGTTTTCGATCTCATAATACGAGCTGGAACGCCTACAGCGAGCGCAAAACTCTATCGTTCGATTTCGTTATAAAGCGACTTTGCATTTGTTGGGGCTTGTTTGTGGGCTCGAAACGCATGAATCTTGCGTGTTTGCATAGAATGAAGTGTTTTCGATCTCATAATACGATCTGGAACGTCTACAGCGAACGCAAAACTCAATCGTTCGATTTCGTTATAAAGCGACTTTGCATTCGTTTGGGGCTTGTTTAGCGGCTCGAAACGCATGAATCTTGCGCATTTGCATAGAATGAAGTGTTTCTGATCTCATAATACGAGCTGGAGCGGCTATAGCGAGCGCGAAACTCAATCGTTCGATTTCGTTGTAAAGCGACTTTGCATTCGTTTGGGGCTTCTTTGGCGGCTCTATACGCATGAATCTTGCGTATTTACATAGAATGAAGTGTTTTTGATCTTATTTTACGAGCTGGAACGACTGCTGCGGGTGTCAAACTCAAATCATCGATTTCATTATAAATGGACTTTTTATTCGTTTGGGGCTTGTTTGGCGGCTCTAAACGCATGAATCTTGCGTATGTGCATAGAATGAAGCGTTTTCGATCTTAAAATACGAGCAGGAACGGCTACAGCGAGCGCAAAACTCAATCGTTCGATTTTGTTATAAGGCGAATTTGCATTCGTTTGGGGCTTGTTTGGCTGCTTGAAACGCATGAATCTTGCGCATTTGCATAGAATAAAGTGTTTTCGATCTCATAATACGAGCTGGAACGCCTAAAGCGAGCGCAAAACTCTATCGTTCGATTTCGTTATAAAGCGACTTTGTATTCGTTTGGGGCTTGTTTTGCAGCTCGAAAGGCATGAATCTTGCGTATTTGCATAGAATGAAGTGTTTCTGATCTCATAATACGAGCTGGAGCGGCTACAGCGAGCACAAAACTCAATCGTGCGATTTCGTTATAAAGCGACTTTGCATTCGTTTGGGGCTTCTTTGGCGGCTCTAAACGCATGAATCTTGCGTATTTACATAGAATTAGGTGTTTTCGATCTCATATTATGAGCTGTAACGGCTACAGCGAGCGCAACACTCAATCGTTCAATTTTGTTATAAGGCGACTTTGCATTCGTTTGGGGCTTATTTCGCGGCTCGAAACGCATGAATCTTGCATATTTGCATAGAATAGAGTGTTTTTGATCTTATATTACGAGTTGGAACGGCTACACCGAGCGCAAAACGCAATTGTTCGATTTCGTTATAAAGCGACTTTGCATTCGTTTGGGGCTTGTTTAGCGGCTCGAAACGCATGAATCTTGCGCATTTGCATAGAATGAAGTGTTTTCGATCTCATAATACGAGCTGGAACGCCTAAAGCGCGCGCAAAACTCTATCGTTCGATTTCGTTATAAAGCGACTTTGTATTCGTTTGGGGCTTGTTTGGCGGCACGAAACGCATGAATCTTGCGTATTTGCATAGAATGAAGTGTTTTCGATCTCATAATACGATCTGGAACGTCTACAGCGAACGCAAAACTCAATCGTTCGATTTCGTTATAAAGCGACTTTGCATTCGTTTGGGGCTTGTTTCTCGGCTCGAAACGCATGAGTCTTGCGTATTTGCAGAGAATGAAGTAATTTTGATCTCGTAATAAGAGCTGGAACGGCTACAGCGAGCACAAAACTCAATCGTGCGATTTCGTTATAAAGCGACTTTGCATTCGTTTGGGGCTTCTTTGGCGGCTCTAAACGCATGAATCTTGCGTATTTACATAGAATTAGGTGTTTTCGATCTCATATTATGTCTCATACGCGTATTTACATAGAATTAGGTGTTTTCGATCTCATATGAGCTGTAACGGCTACAGCGAGCGCAACACTCAATCGTTCAATTTTGTTATAAGGCGACTTTGCATTCGTTTGGGGCTTATTTCGCGGCTCGAAACGCATGAATCTTGCATATTTGCATAGAATAGAGTGTTTTTGATCTTATATTACGAGTTGGAACGGCTACACCGAGCGCAAAACGCAATTGTTCGATTCCGTTATAAAGCGACTTTGCATTCGTTTGGGGCTTGTTTAGCGGCTCGAAACGCATGAATCTTGCGCATTTGCATAGAATAAAGTGTTTTCGATCTCATAATACGAGCTGGAACGCCTAAAGCGAGCGCAAAACTCTATCGTTCGATTTCGTTATAAAGCGACTTTTCATTCGTTTGGGGCTTGTTTGGCGGCACGAAACGCATGAATCTTGCGTATTTGCATAGAATGAGGTGTTTTTCAACTCATAATACGAGCTGGAACGGCTGCAGCGAGCAGAAAACTCAATCGTTCGATTACGTTATAAAGCGACTTTGCATTTGTTTGGGGCTTGTTTGTGGGATCGAAACGCATGAATCTTGCGTGTTTGCGTAGAATGAAGTGTTTTCGATCTCATAATACGATCTGGAACGTCTACAGCGAACGCAAAACTCAATCGTTCGATTTCGTTAGAAAGCGACTTTGCATTCGTTTGGGGCTTGTTTCTCGGCTCGAAACGCATGAGTCTTGCGTATTTGCAGAGAATGAAGTAATTTTGATCTCGTAATACGAGCTGGAACGCCTAAAGCGAGCGCAAAACTCTATCGTTCGATTTCGTTATAAAGCGACTTTGTATTCGTTTGGGGCTTGTTTTGCAGCTCGAAAGGCATGAATCTTGCGCATTTGCATAGAATAAAGTGTTTTCGATCTCATAATACGAGCTGGAACGCCTACAGCGAGCGCAAAACTCTATCGTTCGATTTCGTTATAAAGCGACTTTTCATTAGTTTGGGGCTTGTTTGGCGGCACGAAACGCATGAATCTTGCGTGTTTGCATAGAATGAAGTGTTTTCGATCTCATAATACGAGCTGGAACGCCTAAAGCGAGCGCAAAACTCTATCGTTCGATTTCGTTATAAAGCGACTTTTCATTCGTTTGGGGCTTGTTTGTGGGCTCGAAACGCATGAATCTTGCGTGTTTGCATAGAATGAAGTGTTTTCGATCTCATAATACGATCTGGAACGTCTACAGCGAACGCAAAACTCAATCGTTCGATTTCGTTATAAAGCGACTTTGCATTCGTTTGGGGCTTGTTTCTCGGCTCGAAACGCATGAGTCTTGCGTATTTGCAGAGAATGAAGTAATTTTGATCTCGTAATACGAGCTGGAACGCCTAAAGCGAGCGCAAAACTCTATCGTTCGATTTCGTTATAAAGCGACTTTGTATTCGTTTGGGGCTTGTTTTGCAGCTCGAAAGGCATGAATCTTGCGTATTTGCATAGAATGAAGTGTTTCTGATCTCATAATACGAGCTGGAGCGGCTACAGCGAGCACAAAACTCAATCGTGCGATTTCGTTATAAAGCGACTTTGCATTCGTTTGGGGCTTGTTTAGCGGCTCGAAACGCATGAATCTTGCGCAGTTGCATAGAATGAAGTGTTTTCGATCTCATAATACGCGCTGGAACGCCTAAAGCGAGCGCAAAACTCTATCGTTCGATTTCGTTATAAAGCGACTTTGTATTCGTTTGGGGCTTGTTTTGCAGCTCGAAAGGCATGAATCTTGCGTATTTGCATAGAATGAAGTGTTTCTGATCTCATAATATGAGCTGGAGCGGCTATAGCGAGCGCGAAACTCAATCGTTCGATTTCGTTGTAAAGCGACTTTGCATTCGTTTGGGGCTTCTTTGGCGGCTCTAAACGCATGAATCTTGCGTATTTACATAGAATGAAGTGTTTTTGATCTTATTTTACGAGCTGGAACGACTGCTGCGGGTGTAAAACTCAAATCATCGATTTCATTATAAATGGACTTTTTATTCGTTTGGGGCTTGTTTGGCGGCTCTAAACGCATGAATCTTGCGTATGTGCATAGAATGAAGCGTTTTCGATCTTAAAATACGAGCAGGAACGGCTACAGCGAGCGCAAAACTCAATCGTTCGATTTTGTTATAAGGCGAATTTGCATTCGTTTGGGGCTTGTTTGGCTGCTTGAAACGCATGAATCTTGCGCATTTGCATAGAATAAAGTGTTTTCGATCTCATAATACGAGCTGGAACGCCTAAAGCGAGCGCAAAACTCTATCGTTCGATTTCGTTATAAAGCGACTTTTCATTCGTTTGGGGCTTGTTTGGCGGCACGAAACGCATGAATCTTGCGTATTTGCATAGAATGAGGTGTTTTTCAACTCATAATACGAGCTGGAACGGCTACAGCGAGCACAAAACTCAATCGTGCGATTTCGTTATAAAGCGACTTTGCATTCGTTTGGGGCTTCTTTGGCGGCTCTAAACGCATAAATCTTGCGTATTTACATAGAATTAGGTGTTTTCGATCTCATATTACGAGCTGAAACGGCTACAGCGAGCGCAACACTCAATCGTTCAATTTTGTTATAAGGCGACTTTGCATTCGTTTGGGGCTTCTTTGGCGGCTCTAAACGCATGAATCTTGGTATTTACATAGAATTAGGTGTTTTCGATCTCATATTATGTCTCATACGCGTATTTACATAGAATTAGGTGTTTTCGATCTCATATGAGCTGTAACGGCTACAGCGAGCGCAACACTCAATCGTTCAATTTTGTTATAAGGCGACTTTGCATTCGTTTGGGGCTTATTTCGCGGCTCGAAACGCATGAATCTTGCATATTTGCATAGAATAGAGTGTTTTTGATCTTATATTACGAGTTGGAACGGCTACACCGAGCGCAAAACGCAATTGTTCGATTCCGTTATAAAGCGACTTTGCATTCGTTTGGGGCTTGTTTAGCGGCTCGAAACGCATGAATCTTGCGCATTTGCATAGAATAAAGTGTTTTCGATCTCATAATACGAGCTGGAACGCCTAAAGCGAGCGCAAAACTCTATCGTTCGATTTCGTTATAAAGCGACTTTTCATTCGTTTGGGGCTTGTTTGGCGGCACGAAACGCATGAATCTTGCGTATTTGCATAGAATGAGGTGTTTTTCAACTCATAATACGAGCTGGAACGGCTGCAGCGAGCAGAAAACTCAATCGTTCGATTACGTTATAAAGCGACTTTGCATTTGTTTGGGGCTTGTTTGTGGGATCGAAACGCATGAATCTTGCGTGTTTGCGTAGAATGAAGTGTTTTCGATCTCATAATACGATCTGGAACGTCTACAGCGAACGCAAAACTCAATCGTTCGATTTCGTTAGAAAGCGACTTTGCATTCGTTTGGGGCTTGTTTCTCGGCTCGAAACGCATGAGTCTTGCGTATTTGCAGAGAATGAAGTAATTTTGATCTCGTAATACGAGCTGGAACGCCTAAAGCGAGCGCAAAACTCTATCGTTCGATTTCGTTATAAAGCGACTTTGTATTCGTTTGGGGCTTGTTTTGCAGCTCGAAAGGCATGAATCTTGCGCATTTGCATAGAATAAAGTGTTTTCGATCTCATAATACGAGCTGGAACGCCTACAGCGAGCGCAAAACTCTATCGTTCGATTTCGTTATAAAGCGACTTTTCATTAGTTTGGGGCTTGTTTGGCGGCACGAAACGCATGAATCTTGCGTGTTTGCATAGAATGAAGTGTTTTCGATCTCATAATACGAGCTGGAACGCCTAAAGCGAGCGCAAAACTCTATCGTTCGATTTCGTTATAAAGCGACTTTTCATTCGTTTGGGGCTTGTTTGTGGGCTCGAAACGCATGAGTCTTGCGTATTTGCATAGAATGAAGTGTTTTCGATCTCATAATACGATCTGGAACGTCTACAGCGAACGCAAAACTCAATCGTTCGATTTCGTTATAAAGCGACTTTGTATTCGTTTGGGGCTTGTTTTGCAGCTCGAAAGGCATGAATCTTGCGTATTTGCATAGAATGAAGTGTTTCTGATCTCATAATACGAGCTGGAGCGGCTACAGCGAGCACAAAACTCAATCGTGCGATTTCGTTATAAAGCGACTTTGCATTCGTTTGGGGCTTGTTTAGCGGCTCGAAACGCATGAATCTTGCGCAGTTGCATAGAATGAAGTGTTTTCGATCTCATAATACGCGCTGGAACGCCTAAAGCGAGCGCAAAACTCTATCGTTCGATTTCGTTATAAAGCGACTTTGTATTCGTTTGGGGCTTGTTTTGCAGCTCGAAAGGCATGAATCTTGCGTATTTGCATAGAATGAAGTGTTTCTGATCTCATAATATGAGCTGGAGCGGCTATAGCGAGCGCGAAACTCAATCGTTCGATTTCGTTGTAAAGCGACTTTGCATTCGTTTGGGGCTTCTTTGGCGGCTCTAAACGCATGAATCTTGCGTATTTACATAGAATGAAGTGTTTTTGATCTTATTTTACGAGCTGGAACGACTGCTGCGGGTGTAAAACTCAAATCATCGATTTCATTATAAATGGACTTTTTATTCGTTTGGGGCTTGTTTGGCGGCTCTAAACGCATGAATCTTGCGTATGTGCATAGAATGAAGCGTTTTCGATCTTAAAATACGAGCAGGAACGGCTACAGCGAGCGCAAAACTCAATCGTTCGATTTTGTTATAAGGCGAATTTGCATTCGTTTGGGGCTTGTTTGGCTGCTTGAAACGCATGAATCTTGCGCATTTGCATAGAATAAAGTGTTTTCGATCTCATAATACGAGCTGGAACGCCTAAAGCGAGCGCAAAACTCTATCGTTCGATTTCGTTATAAAGCGACTTTTCATTCGTTTGGGGCTTGTTTGGCGGCACGAAACGCATGAATCTTGCGTATTTGCATAGAATGAGGTGTTTTTCAACTCATAATACGAGCTGGAACGGCTACAGCGAGCACAAAACTCAATCGTGCGATTTCGTTATAAAGCGACTTTGCATTCGTTTGGGGCTTCTTTGGCGGCTCTAAACGCATAAATCTTGCGTATTTACATAGAATTAGGTGTTTTCGATCTCATATTACGAGCTGAAACGGCTACAGCGAGCGCAACACTCAATCGTTCAATTTTGTTATAAGGCGACTTTGCATTCGTTTGGGGCTTATTTCGCGGCTCGAAACGCATGAATCTTGCATATTTGCATAGAATAGAGTGTTTTTGATCTTATATTACGAGTTGGAACGGCTACACCGAGCGCAAAACGCAATTGTTCGATTCCATTATAAAGCGACTTTGCATTCGTTTGGGGCTTGTTTAGCGGCTCGAAACGCATGAATCTTGCGCATTTGCATAGAATGAAGTGTTTTCGATCTCATAATACGAGCTGGAACGCCTAAAGCGAGCGCAAAACTCTATCGTTCGATTTCGTTATAAAGCGACTTTTCATTCGTTTGGGGCTTGTTTGTGGGCTCGAAACGCATGAATCTTGCGTGTTTGCGTAGAATGAAGTGTTTTCGATCTCATAATACGATCTGGAACGTCTACAGCGAACGCAAAACTCAATCGTTCGATTTCGTTAGAAAGCGACTTTGCATTCGTTTGGGGCTTGTTTCTCGGCTCGAAACGCATGAGTCTTGCGTATTTGCAGAGAATGAAGTAATTTTGATCTCGTAATACGAGCTGGAACGCCTAAAGCGAGCGCAAAACTCTATCGTTCGATTTCGTTATAAAGCGACTTTGTATTCGTTTGGGGCTTGTTTTGCAGCTCGAAAGGCATGAATCTTGCGTATTAGCATAGAATGAAGTGTTTCTGATCTCATAATACGAGCTGGAACGGCTACAGCGAGCGCGAAACTCAATCGTTCGATTTCGTTGTAAAGCGACTTTGCATTCGTTTGGGGCTTCTTTGGCGGCTCTAAACGCATGAATCTTGCGTATGTGCATAGAATGAAGCGTTTTCGATCTTAAAATACGAGCAGGAACGCCTAAAGCGAGCGCAAAACTCTATCGTTCGATTTCGTTATAAAGCGACTTTTCATTCGTTTGGGGCTTGTTTGTGGGCTCGAAACGCATGAATCTTGCGTGTTTGCATAGAATGAAGTGTTTTCGATCTTATAATACGATCTGGAACGTCTACAGCGAACGCAAAACTCAATCGTTCGATTTCGTTATAAAGCGACTTTGCATTCGTTTGGGGCTTGTTTCTCGGCTCGAAACGCATGAGTCTTGCGTATTTGCAGAGAATGAAGTAATTTTGATCTCGTAATACGAGCTGGAACGCCTAAAGCGAGCGCAAAACTCTATCGTTCGATTTCGTTATAAAGCGACTTTGTATTCGTTTGGGGCTTGTTTTGCAGCTCGAAAGGCATGAATCTTGCGTATTTGCATAGAATGAAGTGTTTCTGATCTCATAAAACGAGCTGGAGCGGCTACAGCGAGCACAAAACTCAATCGTGCGATTTCGTTATAAAGCGACTTTGCATTCGTTTGGGGCTTGTTTAGCGGCTCGAAACGCATGAATCTTGCGCAGTTGCATAGAATGAAGTGTTTTCGATCTCATAATACGCGCTGGAACGCCTAAAGCGAGCGCAAAACTCTATCGTTCGATTTCGTTATAAAGCGACCTTGTATTCGTTTGGGGCTTGTTTTGCAGCTCGAAAGGCATGAATCTTGCATATTTGCATAGAATAGAGTGTTTTTGATCTTATATTACGAGTTGGAACGGCTACACCGGGCGCAAAACTCAATCGTTCGATTTCGTTATAAAGCGACTTTGCATTCGGTTGGGGCTTGTTTGGCGGCTCGAAACGCATGAATCTTGCGTGTTTGCATAGAATGAAGTGTTTTCGATCTCATAATACGATCTGGAACGTCTACAGCGAACGCAAAACTCAATCGTTCGATTTCGTTATAAAGCGACTTTGCATTCGTTTGGGGCTTGTTTCTCGGCTCGAAACGCATGAGTCTTGCGCATTTGCATAGCATGAAGTGTTTTTGATCTTATAATACGAGCTGGAACGTCTTCTGCGGGCGTAAAACTCAATCGTTCGATTTCGTTATAAAGCGACTTTGTATTCGTTTGGGGCTTGTTTGGCAGCTCTAAACGCATGAATGTTGCGTATGTGCATAGAATTAAGTGTTTTCGATCTCATATTACGAGCTGTAACGGCTACAGCGAGCGCAAAACTCAATCGTTCGATTTTTTGATAAGGCGACTTTGCATTCGTTTGGAGCTTGTTTGGCTGCTCAAAACGCGCGAATCTTGCGTATTTGCATAAAATAAAGTAATTTTGATCTCATAATACGAACTGGAACGGCTACAGCGAGCGCAAAACTCAATCGTTCGATTTTGTTATAAAGCGACTTTGCATTCGGTTGGGGCTTGTTTGGCGGCTCGAAACGCATGAATCTTGCGTATTTGCATAGAATTAGGTGTTTTCGATCTCATATTACGAGCTGTAACGGCTACGGCGAGCGCAACACTCAATCGTTCAATTTTGTTATAAGGCAACTTTGCATTCGTTTGGGGCTTATTTCGCGGCTCGAAACGCATGAATCTTGCATATTTGCATAGAATAGAGTGTTTTTGATCTTATATTACGAGTTGGAACGGCTACACCGGGCGCAAAACGCAATTGTTCGATTTCGTTATAAAGCGACTTTGCATTCGTTTGGGGCTTGTTGAGCGGCTCGAAACGCATGAATCTTGCGCATTTGCATAGAATGAAGCGTTTTCGATCTTAAAATACGAGCAGGAACGGCTACAGCGAGCGCAAAACTCAATCGTTCGATTTTGTTATAAGGCGAATTTGCATTCGTTTGGGGCTTGTTTGGCTGCTTGAAACGCATGAATCTTGCGCATTTGCATAGAATAAAGTGTTTTCGATCTCATAATACGAGCTGGAACGCCTAAAGCGAGCGCAAAACTCTATCGTTCGATTTCGTTATAAAGCGACTTTTCATTCGTTTGGGGCTTGTTTGGCGGCACGAAACGCATGAATCTTGCGTATTTGCATAGAATGAGGTGTTTTTCAACTCATAATACGAGCTGGAACGGCTGCAGCGAGCAGAAAACTCAATCGTTCGATTACGTTATAAAGCGACTTTGCATTTGTTTGGGGCTTGTTTGTGGGCTCGAAACGCATGAATCTTGCGCATTTGCATAGAATGAAGTGTTTTCGATCTCATAATACGAGCTGGAACGCCTAAAGCGAGCGCAAAACTCTATCGTTCGATTTCGTTATAAAGCGACTTTGTATTCGTTTGGGGCTTGTTTTGCAGCTCGAAAGGCATGAATCTTGCGTATTTGCATAGAATGAAGTGTTTCTGATCTCATAATATGAGCTGGAGCGGCTATAGCGAGCGCGAAACTCAATCGTTCGATTTCGTTGTAAAGCGACTTTGCATTCGTTTGGGGCTTCTTTGGCGGCTCTAAACGCATGAATCTTGCGTATTTACATAGAATGAAATGTTTTTGATCTTATTTTACGAGCTGGAACGACTGCTGCGGGTGTAAAACTCAAATCATCGATTTCATTATAAATGGACTTTTTATTCGTTTGGGGCTTGTTTGGCGGCTCTAAACGCATGAATCTTGCGTATGTGCATAGAATGAAGCGTTTTCGATCTTAAAATACGAGCAGGAACGGCTACAGCGAGCGCAAAACTCAATCGTTCGATTTTGTTATAAGGCGAATTTGCATTCGTTTGGGGCTTGTTTGGCTGCTTGAAACGCATGAATCTTGCGCATTTGCATAGAATAAAGTGTTTTCGATCTCATAATACGAGCTGGAACGCCTAAAGCGAGCGCAAAACTCTATCGTTCGATTTCGTTATAAAGCGACTTTGCATTCGGTTGGGGCTTGTTTGGCGGCTCGAAACGCATGAATCTTGCGTGTTTGCATAGAATGAAGTGTTTTCGATCTCATAATACGATCTGGAACGTCTACAGCGAACGCAAAACTCAATCGTTCGATTTCGTTATAAAGCGACTTTGCATTCGTTTGGGGCTTGTTTCTCGGCTCGAAACGCATGAGTCTTGCGCATTTGCATAGCATGAAGTGTTTTTGATCTTATAATACGAGCTGGAACGTCTTCTGCGGGCGTAAAACTCAATCGTTCGATTTCGTTATAAAGCGACTTTGCATTCGGTTGGGGCTTGTTTGGCGGCTCGAAACGCATGAATCTTGCGTATTTGCATAGAATTAGGTGTTTTCGATCTCATATTACGAGCTGTAACGGCTACGGCGAGCGCAACACTCAATCGTTCAATTTTGTTATAAGGCAACTTTGCATTCGTTTGGGGCTTATTTCGCGGCTCGAAACGCATGAATCTTGCATATTTGCATAGAATAGAGTGTTTTTGATCTTATATTACGAGTTGGAACGGCTACACCGGGCGCAAAACGCAATTGTTCGATTTCGTTATAAAGCGACTTTGCATTCGTTTGGGGCTTGTTTCTCGGCTCGAAACGCATGAGTCTTGCGCATTTGCATAGCATGAAGTGTTTTTGATCTTATAATACGAGCTGGAACGTCTTCTGCGGGCGTAAAACTCAATCGTTCGATTTCGTTATAAAGCGACTTTGTATTCGTTTGGGGCTTGTTTGGCAGCTCTAAACGCATGAATGTTGCGTATGTGCATAGAATTAAGTGTTTTCGATCTCATATTACGAGCTGTAACGGCTACAGCGAGCGCAAAACTCAATCGTTCGATTTTTTGATAAGGCGACTTTGCATTCGTTTGGAGCTTGTTTGGCTGCTCAAAACGCGCGAATCTTGCGTATTTGCATAAAATAAAGTAATTTTGATCTCATAATACGAACTGGAACGGCTACAGCGAGCGCAAAACTCAATCGTTCGATTTTGTTATAAAGCGACTTTGCATTCGGTTGGGGCTTGTTTGGCGGCTCGAAACGCATGAATCTTGCGTATTTGCATAGAATTAGGTGTTTTCGATCTCATATTACGAGCTGTAACGGCTACGGCGAGCGCAACACTCAATCGTTCAATTTTGTTATAAGGCAACTTTGCATTCGTTTGGGGCTTATTTCGCGGCTCGAAACGCATGAATCTTGCATATTTGCATAGAATAGAGTGTTTTTGATCTTATATTACGAGTTGGAACGGCTACACCGGGCGAGAAACGCAATTGTTCGATTTCGTTATAAAGCGACTTTGCATTCGTTTGGGGCTTGTTTAGCGGCTCGAAACGCATGAATCTTGCGCATTTGCATAGAATGAAGTGTTTTCGATCTCATAATACGAGCTGGAACGCCTAAAGCGAGCGCAAAACTCTATCGTTCGATTTCGTTATAAAGCGACTTTGTATTCGTTTGGGGCTTGTTTTGCAGCTCGAAAGGCATGAATCTTGCGTATTTGCATAGAATGAAGTGTTTCTGATCTCATAATATGAGCTGGAGCGGCTATAGCGAGCGCGAAACTCAATCGTTCGATTTCGTTGTAAAGCGACTTTGCATTCGTTTGGGGCTTCTTTGGCGGCTCTAAACGCATGAATCTTGCGTATTTACATAGAATGAAGTGTTTTTGATCTTATTTTACGAGCTGGAACGACTGCTGCGGGTGTAAAACTCAAATCATCGATTTCATTATAAATGGACTTTTTATTCGTTTGGGGCTTGTTTGGCGGCTCTAAACGCATGAATCTTGCGTATGTGCATAGAATGAAGCGTTTTCGATCTTAAAATACGAGCAGGAACGGCTACAGCGAGCGCAAAACTCAATCGTTCGATTTTGTTATAAGGCGAATTTGCATTCGTTTGGGGCTTGTTTGGCTGCTTGAAACGCATGAATCTTGCGCATTTGCATAGAATAAAGTGTTTTCGATCTCATAATACGAGCTGGAACGCCTAAAGCGAGCGCAAAACTCTATCGTTCGATTTCGTTATAAAGCGACTTTTCATTCGTTTGGGGCTTGTTTGGCGGCACGAATCGCATGAATCTTGCGTATTTGCATAGAATGAGGTGTTTTTCAACTCATAATACGAGCTGGAACGGCTGCAGCGAGCAGAAAACTCAATCGTTCGATTACGTTATAAAGCGACTTTGCATTTGTTTGGGGCTTGTTTGTGGGCTCGAAACGCATGAATCTTGCGTGTTTGCATAGAATGAAGTGTTTTCGATCTCATAATACGATCTGGAACGTCTACAGCGAACGCAAAACTCAATCGTTCGATTTCGTTATAAAGCGACTTTGCATTCGTTTGGGGCTTGTTTCTCGGCTCGAAACGCATGAGTCTTGCGTATTTGCAGAGAATGAAGTAATTTTGATCTCGTAATACGAGCTGGAACGCCTAAAGCGAGCGCAAAACTCTATCGTTCGATTTCGTTATAAAGCGACCTTGTATTCGTTTGGGGCTTGTTTTGCAGCTCGAAAGGCATGAATCTTGCATATTTGCATAGAATAGAGTGTTTTTGATCTTATATTACGAGTTGGAACGGCTACACCGGGCGCAAAACTCAATCGTTCGATTTCGTTATAAAGCGACTTTGCATTCGGTTGGGGCTTGTTTGGCGGCTCGAAACGCATGAATCTTGCGTGTTTGCATAGAATGAAGTGTTTTCGATCTCATAATACGATCAGGAACGTCTACAGCGAACGCAAAACTCAATCGTTCGATTTCGTTATAAAGCGACTTTGCATTCGTTTGGGGCTTGTTTCTCGGCTCGAAACGCATGAGTCTTGCGCATTTGCATAGCATGAAGTGTTTTTGATCTTATAATACGAGCTGGAACGTCTTCTGCGGGCGTAAAACTCAATCGTTCGATTTCGTTATAAAGCGACTTTGCATTCGGTTGGGGCTTGTTTGGCGGCTCGAAACGCATGAATCTTGCGTATTTGCATAGAATTAGGTGTTTTCGATCTCATATTACGAGCTGTAACGGCTACGGCGAGCGCAACACTCAATCGTTCAATTTTGTTATAAGGCAACTTTGCATTCGTTTGGGGCTTATTTCGCGGCTCGAAACGCATGAATCTTGCATATTTGCATAGAATAGAGTGTTTTTGATCTTATATTACGAGTTGGAACGGCTACACCGGGCGCAAAACGCAATTGTTCGATTTCGTTATAAAGCGACTTTGCATTCGTTTGGGGCTTGTTTAGCGGCTCGAAACGCATGAATCTTGCGCATTTGCATAGAATGAAGTGTTTTCGATCTCATAATACGAGCTGGAACGCCTAAAGCGAGCGCAAAACTCTATCCTTCGATTTCGTTATAAAGCGACTTTGTATTCGTTTGGGGCTTGTTTTGCAGCTCGAAAGGCATGAATCTTGCGTATTTGCATATAATGAAGTGTTTCTGATCTCATAATACGAGCTGGAGCGGCTACAGCGAGCGCGAAACTCAATCGTTCGATTTCGTTGTAAAGCGACTTTGCATTCGTTTGGGGCTTGTTTGGCGGCTCTAAACGCATGAATCTTGCGTATTTACATAGAATGAAGTGTTTTTGATCTTATTTTACGAGCTGGAACGACTGCTGCGGGTGTAAAACTCAAATCATCGATTTCATTATAAATGGAATTTTTTATTCGTTTGGGGCTTGTTTGGCGGCTATAAACGCATGAATCTTGCGTATGTGCATAGAATGAAGCGTTTTCGATCTTAAAATACGAGCTGGAACGTCTACAGCGAACGCAAAACTCAATCGTTCGATTTTGTTATAAAGCGACTTTGCATTCGTTTGGGGCTTGTTTCTCGGCTCGAAACGCATGAGTCTTGCGTATTTGCAGAGAATGAAGTAATTTTGATCTCGTAATAAGAGCTGGAACGGCTACAGCGAGCACAAAACTCAATCGTGCGATTTCGTTATAAAGCGACTTTGCATTCGTTTGGGGCTTCTTTGGCGGCTCTAAACGCATGAATCTTGCGTATTTGCATAGAATGGAGTGTTTTTGATCTTATTTTACGAGCTGGAACGACTGCTGCGGGTGTAAAACTCAAATCATCGATTTCATTATAAATGGACTTTTTATTCGTTTGGGGCTTCTTTGGCGGCTCTAAACGCATGAACCTTGCGTATGTGCATAGAATGAAGTGTTTTCGATCTCATAATACGAGCTGGAACGCCTACAGCGAGCGCAAAACTCTATCGTTCGATTTCGTTATAAAGCGACTTTGCATTTGTTTGGGGCTTGTTTGGCTGCTCGAAACGCATGAATCTTACGCATTTGCATAGAATGAAGTGTTTTCGATCTCATAATACGACGAGCTGGAACGCCTACAGCGAGCGAAAAACTCAATCGATCGATTTCGTTATAAAGCTACTTTGCATTTGTTTGGGGCTTGTTTGGCGGCTCGAAACGCATGAATCTTGCGTATTTGCATTGAATAAAGTGTTTCTGATCTCATAATACGAGTTGGAACGGCTACAGCGAGCGCGAAACTCAATCGTTCGATTTCGTTGTAAAGCGACTTTGCATTCGTTTGGGGCTTCTTTGGCGGCTCTAAACGCATGAATCTTGCGTATTTGCATAGAATGGAGTGTTTTTGATCTTATTTTACGAGCTGGAACGACTGCTGCGGGTGTAAAACTCACATCATCGATTTCATTATAAATGGACTTTTTATTCGTTTGGGGCTTGTTTGGCGGCTCTAAACGCATGAACCTTGCGTATGTGCATAGAATGAAGTGTTTTCGATCTCATAATACGAGCTGGAACGCCTACAGCGAGCGCAAAACTCTATCGTTCGATTTCGTTATAAAGCGACTTTGCATTTGTTTGGGGCTTGTTTGTGGGCTCGAAACGCATGAATCTTGCGTGTTTGCATAGAATGAAGTGTTTTCGATCTCATAATACGATCTGGAACGTCAACAGCGAACGCAAAACTCAATCGTTCGATTTCGTTATAAAGCGACTTTGCATTCGTTTGGGGCCTGTTTCTCGGCTCGAAACGCATGAGTCTTGCGCATTTGCATAGCATGAAGTGTTTTTGATCTTATAATACGAGCTGGAACGTCTTCTGCGGGCGTAAAACTCAATCGTTCAATTTTGTTATAAGGCGACTTTGCATTCGTTTGGGGCTTATTTCGCGGCTCGAAACGCATGAATCTTGCGTATTTGCATAGAATAGAGTGTTTTTGATCTTATATTACGAGTGGGAACGGCTACACCGAGCGCAAAACGCAATTGTTCGATTTCGTTGTAAAGCGACTTTGCATTCGTTTGGGGCTTCTTTGGCGGCTCTAAACGCATGAATCTTGCGTATTTGCATAGAATGGAGTGTTTTTGATCTTATTTTACGAGCTGGAACGACTGCTGCGGGTGTAAAACTCAAATCATCGATTTCATTATAAATGGACTTTTTATTCGTTTGGGGCTTGTTTGGCGGCTCTAAACGCATGAATCTTGCGTATGTGCATAGAATGAAGTGTTTTCGATCTCATAATACGAGCTGGAACGCCTACAGCGAGCGCAAAACTCTATCGTTCGATTTCGTTATAAAGCGACTTTGCATTTGTTTGGGGCTTGTTTGTGGGCTCGAAACGCATGAATCTTGCGTGTTTGCATAGAATGAAGTGTTTTCGATCTCATAATACGATCTGGAACGTCTACAGCGAACGCAAAACTCAATCGTTCGATTTCGTTATAAAGCGACTTTGCATTCGTTTGGGGCTTGTTTCTCGGCTCGAAACGCATGAGTCTTGCGCATTTGCATAGCATGAAGTGTTTTTGATCTTATAATACGAGCTGGAACGTCTTCTGCGGGCGTAAAACTCAATCGTTCGATTTCGTTATAAAGCGACTTTGTATTCGTTTGGGGCTTGTTTGGCGGCTCTAAACGCATGAATGTTGCGTATGTGCATAGAATTAAGTGTTTTCGATCTCATATTACGAGCTGTAACGGCTACAGCGAGCGCAAAACTCAATCGTTCGATTTTTTGATAAGGCGACTTTGCATTCGTTTGGAGCTTGTTTGGCTGCTCAAAACGCGCGAATCTTGCGTATTTGCATAAAATAAAGTAATTTTGATCTCATAATACGAACTGGAACGGCTACAGCGAGCGCAACACTCAATCGTTCAATTTTGTTATAAGGCGACTTTGCATTCGTTTGGGGCTTATTTCGCGGCTCTAAACGCATGAATCTTGCGTATTTGCATAGAATAGAGTGTTTTTGATCTTATATTACGAGTTGGAACGGCTACACCGAGCGCAAAACGCAATTGTTCGATTTCGTTATAAAGCGACTTTGCATTCGTTTGAGGCTTGTTTAGCGGCTCGAAACGCATGAATCTTGCGCATTTGCATAGAATGAAGTGTTTCTGATCTCATAATACGAGCTGGAGCGGCTATAGCGAGCGCGAAACTCAATCGTTCGATTTCGTTATAAAGCGACTTTGCATTCGTATGAGGCTTGTTTGGCGGCTCTAAACGCATGAATCTTGCGTATTTGCATAGAATTAAGTGTTTTCGATCTCATATTACGAGCTGTAACGGCTACAGCGAGCGCAAAACTCAATCGTTCGATTTTTTGATAAGTCGACTTTGCATTCGTTTGGAGCTTGTTTGGCTGCTCAAAACGCATGAATCTTGCGTATTTGCATAGAATGAAGAGTTTTTGATCTTATGTTACGAGTTGGAACGACTGCTGCAGGCGTAAAACTCAAATGATCGATTTCATTATAAATGGAATTTTCATTCGTTTGGGGCTTGTTTGGCGGCACGAAACGCATGAATCTTGCGTATTTGCATAGAATGAGGTGTTTTTCAACTCATAATACGAGCTGGAACGGCTGCAGCGAGCCCAAAACTCAATCGTTCGATTACGTTATAGAGCGACTTTGCATTTGTTTGGGGCTTGTTTGTGGGCTCGAAACGCATGAATCTTGCGTGTTTGCATAGAATGAAGTGTTTTCGATCTCATAATACGATCTGGAACGTCTACAGCGAACGCAAAACTCAATCGTTCGATTTCGTTATAAAGCGACTTTGCATTCGTTTGGGACTTGTTTCTCGGCTCGAAACGTATGAGTCTTGCGTATTTGTAGATAATGAAGTAATTTTGATCTCGTAATAAGAGCTGGAACGGCTACAGCGAGCACAAAACTCAATCGTGCGATTTCGTTATAAAGCGACTTTGCATTCGTTTGGGGCTTCTTTGGCGGCTCTAAACGCATGAGTCTTGCGTATTTACATAGAATGAAGTGTTTTTGATCTTATTTTACGAGCTGGAACGACTGCTGCGGGCGTAAAACTCAAATCATCGATTTCATTATAAATGGACTTTTCATTCGTTTGGGGCTTGTTTGGCGGCTCTAAACGCATGAATCTTGCGTATGTGCATAGAATGAAGTGTTTTCGATCTCATAATACGAGCTGGAACGCCTACAGCGAGCGCAAAACTCTATCGTTCGATTTCGTTATAAAGCGACTTTGCATTTGTTGGGGCTTGTTTGTGGGCTCGAAACGCATGAATCTTGCGTGTTTGCATAGAATGAAGTGTTTTCGATCTCATAATACGATCTGGAACGTCTACAGCGAACGCAAAACTCAATCGTTCGATTTCGTTATAAAGCGACTTTGCATTCGTTTGGGGCTTGTTTAGCGGCTCGAAACGCATGAATCTTGCGCATTTGCATAGAATGAAGTGTTTCTGATCTCATAATACGAGCTGGAGCGGCTATAGCGAGCGCGAAACTCAATCGTTCGATTTCGTTGTAAAGCGACTTTGCATTCGTTTGGGGCTTCTTTGGCGGCTCTATACGCATGAATCTTGCGTATTTACATAGAATGAAGTGTTTTTGATCTTATTTTACGAGCTGGAACGACTGCTGCGGGTGTCAAACTCAAATCATCGATTTCATTATAAATGGACTTTTTATTCGTTTGGGGCTTGTTTGGCGGCTCTAAACGCATGAATCTTGCGTATGTGCATAGAATGAAGCGTTTTCGATCTTAAAATACGAGCAGGAACGGCTACAGCGAGCGCAAAACTCAATCGTTCGATTTTGTTATAAGGCGAATTTGCATTCGTTTGGGGCTTGTTTGGCTGCTTGAAACGCATGAATCTTGCGCATTTGCATAGAATAAAGTGTTTTCGATCTCATAATACGAGCTGGAACGCCTAAAGCGAGCGCAAAACTCTATCGTTCGATTTCGTTATAAAGCGACTTTTCATTCGTTTGGGGCTTGTTTGGCGGCACGAAACGCATGAATCTTGCGTATTTGCATAGAATGAGGTGTTTTTCAACTCGTAATACGAGCTGGAACGGCTGCAGCGAGCAGAAAACTCAATCGTTCGATTACGTTATAAAGCGACTTTGCATTTGTTTGGGGCTTGTTTGTGGGATCGAAACGCATGAATCTTGCGTGTTTGCATAGAATGAAGTGTTTTCGATCTCATAATACGATCTGGAACGTCTACAGCGAACGCAAAACTCAATCGTTCGATTTCGTTATAAAGCGACTTTGCATTCGTTTGGGGCTTGTTTCTCGGCTCGAAACGCATGAGTCTTGCGTATTTGCAGAGAATGAAGTAATTTTGATCTCGTAATACGAGCTGGAACGCCTAAAGCGAGCGCAAAACTCAATCGTTCGATTTCGTTGTAAAGCGACTTTGTATTCGTTTGGGGCTTGTTTTGCAGCTCGAAAGGCATGAATCTTGCGTATTTGCATTGAATAAAGTGTTTCTGACCTCATAATACGAGTTGGAACGGCTACAGCGAGCGCGAAACTCAATCGTTCGATTTCGTTGTAAAGCGACTTTGCATTCGTTTGGGGCTTCTTTGGCGGCTCTAAACGCATGAATCTTGCGTATTTGCATAGAATGGAGTGTTTTTGATCTTATTTTACGAGCTGGAACGACTGCTGCGGGTGTAAAACTCAAATCATCGATTTCATTATAAATGGACTTTTTATTCGTTTGGGGCTTGTTTGGCGGCTCTAAACGCATGAACCTTGCGTATGTGCATAGAATGAAGTGTTTTCGATCTCATAATACGAGCTGGAACGCCTACAGCGAACGCAAAACTCAATCGTTCGATTTCGTTATAAAGCGACTTTGCATTCGTTTGGGGCCTGTTTCTCGGCTCGAAACGCATGAGTCTTGCGCATTTGCATAGCATGAAGTGTTTTTGATCTTATAATACGATCTGGAACGTCTTCTGCGGGCGTAAAACTCAATCGTTCAATTTTGTTATAAGGCGACTTTGCATTCGTTTGGGGCTTATTTCGCGGCTCGAAACGCATGAATCTTGCATATTTGCATAGAATAGAGTGTTTTTGATCTTATATTACGAGTTGGAACGGCTACACCGAGCGCAAAACGCAATTGTTCGATTCCGTTATAAAGCGACTTTGCATTCGTTTGGGGCTTGTTTAGCGGCTCGAAACGCATGAATCTTGCGCATTTGCATAGAATAAAGTTATTTCGATCTCATAATACGAGCTGGAACGCCTAAAGCGAGCGCAAAACTCTATCGTTCGATTTCGTTATAAAGCGACTTTTCATTCGTTTGGGGCTTGTTTGGCGGCACGAAACGCATGAATCTTGCGTATTTGCATAGAATGAGGTGTTTTTCAACTCATAATACGAGCTGGAACGGCTGCAGCGAGCAGAAAACTCAATCGTTCGATTACGTTATAAAGCGACTTTGCATTTGTTTGGGACTTGTTTGTGGGATCGAAACGCATGAATCTTGCGTGTTTGCGTAGAATGAAGTGTTTTCGATCTCATAATACGATCTGGAACGTCTACAGCGAACGCAAAACTCAATCGTTCGATTTCGTTAGAAAGCGACTTTGCATTCGTTTGGGGCTTGTTTCTCGGCTCGAAACGCATGAGTCTTGCGTATTTGCAGAGAATGAACTAATTTTGATCTCGTAATACGAGCTGGAACGCCTAAAGCGAGCGCAAAACTCTATCGTTCGATTTCGTTATAAAGCGACTTTGTATTCGTTTGGGGCTTGTTTTGCACCTCGAAAGGCATGAATCTTGCGTATTAGCATAGAATGAAGTGTTTCTGATCTCATAATACGAGCTGGAACGGCTACAGCGAGCGCGAAACTCAATCGTTCGATTTCGTTGTAAAGCGACTTTGCATTCGTTTGGGGCTTCTTTGGCGGCTCTAAACGCATGAATCTTGCGTATTTACATAGAATGAAGTGTTTTTGATCTTATTTTACGAGCTGGAACGACTGCTGCGGGTGTAAAACTCAAATCATCGATTTCATTATAAATGGACTTTTTATTTGTTTGGGGCTTGTTTGGCGGCTCTAAACGCATGAATCTTGCGTATGTGCATAGAATGAAGCGTTTTCGATCTTAAAATACGAGCAGGAACGGCTACAGCGAGCGCAAAACTCAATCGTTCGATTTTGTTATAAGGCGAATTTGCATTCGTTTGGGGCTTGTTTGGCTGCTTGAAACGCATGAATCTTGCGCATTTGCATAGAATAAAGTGTTTTCGATCTCATAATACGAGCTGGAACGCCTAAAGCGAGCGCAAAACTCTATCGTTCGATTTCGTTATAAAGCGACTTTTCATTCGTTTGGGGCTTGTTTGTGGGCTCGAAACGCATGAATCTTGCGTGTTTGCGTAGAATGAAGTGTTTTCGATCTCATAATACGATCTGGAACGTCTACAGCGAACGCAAAACTCAATCGTTCGATTTCGTTAGAAAGCGACTTTGCATTCGTTTGGGGCTTGTTTCTCGGCTCGAAACGCATGAGTCTTGCGTATTTGCAGAGAATGAAGTAATTTTGATCTCGTAATACGAGCTGGAACGCCTAAAGCGAGCGCAAAACTCTATCGTTCGATTTCGTTATAAAGCGACTTTGTATTCGTTTGGGGCTTGTTTTGCAGCTCGAAAGGCATGAATCTTGCGCATTTGCATAGAATAAAGTGTTTTCGATCTCATAATACGAGCTGGAACGCCTACAGCGAGCGCAAAACTCTATCGTTCGATTTCGTTAAAAAGCGACTTTTCATTAGTTTGGGGCTTGTTTGGCGGCACGAAACGCATGAATCTTGCGTGTTTGCATAGAATGAAGTGTTTTCGATCTCATAATACGATCTGGAACGTCTACAGCGAACGCAAAACTCAATCGTTCGATTTTGTTATAAAGCGACTTTGCATTCGTTTGGGGCTTGTTTCTCGGCTCGAAACGCATGAGTCTTGCGTATTTGCAGAGAATGAAGTGTTTTTGATCTTATTTTACGAGCTGGAACGGCTACAGCGAGCGCGAAACTCAATCGTTCGATTTCGTTGTAAAGCGACTTTGCATTCGTTTGGGGCTTCTTTGGCGGCTCTAAACGCATGAATCTTGCGTATTTACATAGAATGAAGTGTTTTTGATCTTATTTTACGAGCTGGAACGACTGCTGCGGGTGTAAAACTCAAATCATCGATTTCATTATAAATGGACTTTTTATTCGTTTGGGGCTTGTTTGGCGGCTCTAAACGCATGAATCTTGCGTATGTGCATAGAATGAAGCGTTTTCGATCTTAAAATACGAGCAGGAACGGCTACAGCGAGCGCAAAACTCAATCGTTCGATTTTGTTATAAGGCGAATTTGCATTCGTTTGGGGCTTGTTTGGCTGCTTGAAACGCATGAATCTTGCGCATTTGCATAGAATAAAGTGTTTTCGATCTCATAATACGAGCTGGAACGCCTAAAGCGAGCGCAAAACTCTATCGTTCGATTTCGTTATAAAGCGACTTTTCATTCGTTTGGGGCTTGTTTGGCGGCACGAAACGCATGAATCTTGCGTATTTGCATAGAATGAGGTGTTTTTCAACTCATAATACGAGCTGGAACGGCTGCAGCGAGCAGAAAACTCAATCGTTCGATTACGTTATAAAGCGACTTTGCATTTGTTTGGGACTTGTTTGTGGGATCGAAACGCATGAATCTTGCGTGTTTGCGTAGAATGAAGTGTTTTCGATCTCATAATACGATCTGGAACGTCTACAGCGAACGCAAAACTCAATCGTTCGATTTCGTTAGAAAGCGACTTTGCATTCGTTTGGGGCTTGTTTCTCGGCTCGAAACGCATGAGTCTTGCGTATTTGCAGAGAATGAAGTAATTTTGATCTCGTAATACGAGCTGGAACGCCTAAAGCGAGCGCAAAACTCTATCGTTCGATTTCGTTATAAAGCGACTTTGTATTCGTTTGGGGCTTGTTTTGCAGCTCGAAAGGCATGAATCTTGCGTATTAGCATAGAATGAAGTGTTTCTGATCTCATAATACGAGCTGGAACGGCTACAGCGAGCGCGAAACTCAATCGTTCGATTTCGTTGTAAAGCGACTTTGCATTCGTTTGGGGCTTCTTTGGCGGCTCTAAACGCATGAATCTTGCGTATGTGCATAGAATGAAGCGTTTTCGATCTTAAAATACGAGCAGGAACGGCTACAGCGAGCGCAAAACTCAATCGTTCGATTTTGTTATAAGGCGAATTTGCATTCGTTTGGGGCTTGTTTGGCTGCTTGAAACGCATGAATCTTGCGCATTTGCATAGAATAAAGTGTTTTCGATCTCATAATACGAGCTGGAACGCCTAAAGCGAGCGCAAAACTCTATCGTTCGATTTCGTTATAAAGCGACTTTTCATTCGTTTGGGGCTTGTTTGTGGGCTCGAAACGCATGAATCTTGCGTGTTTGCATAGAATGAAGTGTTTTCGATCTTATAATACGATCTGGAACGTCTACAGCGAACGCAAAACTCAATCGTTCGATTTCGTTATAAAGCGACTTTGCATTCGTTTGGGGCTTGTTTCTCGGCTCGAAACGCATGAGTCTTGCGTATTTGCAGAGAATGAAGTAATTTTGATCTCGTAATACGAGCTGGAACGCCTAAAGCGAGCGCAAAACTCTATCGTTCGATTTCGTTATAAAGCGACTTTGTATTCGTTTGGGGCTTGTTTTGCAGCTCGAAAGGCATGAATCTTGCGTATTTGCATAGAATGAAGTGTTTCTGATCTCATAATACGAGCTGGAGCGGCTACAGCGAGCACAAAACTCAATCGTGCGATTTCGTTATAAAGCGACTTTGCATTCGTTTGGGGCTTGTTTAGCGGCTCGAAACGCATGAATCTTGCGCAGTTGCATAGAATGAAGTGTTTTCGATCTCATAATACGCGCTGGAACGCCTAAAGCGAGCGCAAAACTCTATCGTTCGATTTCGTTATAAAGCGACCTTGTATTCGTTTGGGGCTTGTTTTGCAGCTCGAAAGGCATGAATCTTGCATATTTGCATAGAATAGAGTGTTTTTGATCTTATATTACGAGTTGGAACGGCTACACCGGGCGCAAAACTCAATCGTTCGATTTCGTTATAAAGCGACTTTGCATTCGGTTGGGGCTTGTTTGGCGGCTCGAAACGCATGAATCTTGCGTGTTTGCATAGAATAAAGTGTTTTCGATCTCATAATACGAGCTGGAACGCCTAAAGCGAGCGCAAAACTCTATCGTTCGATTTCGTTATAAAGCGACTTTTCATTCGTTTGGGGCTTGTTTGGCGGCACGAAACGCATGAATCTTGCGTATTTGCATAGAATGAGGTGTTTTTCAACTCATAATACGAGCTGGAACGGCTGCAGCGAGCAGAAAACTCAATCGTTCGATTACGTTATAAAGCGACTTTGCATTTGTTTGGGGCTTGTTTGTGTGCTCGAAACGCATGAATCTTGCGCATTTGCATAGAATGAAGTGTTTTCGATCTCATAATACGAGCTGGAACGCCTAAAGCGAGCGCAAAACTCTATCGTTCGATTTCGTTATAAAGCGACTTTGTATTCGTTTGGGGCTTGTTTTGCAGCTCGAAAGGCATGAATCTTGCGTATTTGCATAGAATGAAGTGTTTCTGATCTCATAATATGAGCTGGAGCGGCTATAGCGAGCGCGAAACTCAATCGTTCGATTTCGTTGTAAAGCGACTTTGCATTCGTTTGGGGCTTCTTTGGCGGCTCTAAACGCATGAATCTTGCGTATTTACATAGAATGAAGTGTTTTTGATCTTATTTTACGAGCTGGAACGACTGCTGCGGGTGTAAAACTCAAATCATCGATATCATTATAAATGGACTTTTTATTCGTTTGGGGCTTGTTTGGCGGCTCTAAACGCATGAATCTTGCGTATGTGCATAGAATGAAGCGTTTTCGATCTTAAAATACGAGCAGGAACGGCTACAGCGAGCGCAAAACTCAATCGTTCGATTTTGTTATAAGGCGAATTTGCATTCGTTTGGGGCTTGTTTGGCTGCTTGAAACGCATGAATCTTGCGCATTTGCATAGAATAAAGTGTTTTCGATCTCATAATACGAGCTGGAACGCCTAAAGCGAGCGCAAAACTCTATCGTTCGATTTCGTTATAAAGCGACTTTGCATTCGGTTGGGGCTTGTTTGGCGGCTCGAAACGCATGAATCTTGCGTGTTTGCATAGAATGAAGTGTTTTCGATCTCATAATACGATCTGGAACGTCTACAGCGAACGCAAAACTCAATCGTTCGATTTCGTTATAAAGCGACTTTGCATTCGTTTGGGGCTTGTTTCTCGGCTCGAAACGAATGAGTCTTGCGCATTTGCATAGCATGAAGTGTTTTTGATCTTATAATACGAGCTGGAACGTCTTCTGCGGGCGTAAAACTCAATCGTTCGATTTCGTTATAAAGCGACTTTGCATTCGGTTGGGGCTTGTTTGGCGGCTCGAAACGCATGAATCTTGCGTATTTGCATAGAATTAGGTGTTTTCGATCTCATATTACGAGCTGTAACGGCTACGGCGAGCGCAACACTCAATCGTTCAATTTTGTTATAAGGCAACTTTGCATTCGTTTGGGGCTTATTTCGCGGCTCGAAACGCATGAATCTTGCATATTTGCATAGAATAGAGTGTTTTTGATCTTATATTACGAGTTGGAACGGCTACACCGGGCGCAAAACGCAATTGTTCGATTTCGTTATAAAGCGACTTTGCATTCGTTTGGGGCTTGTTTAGCGGCTCGAAACGCATGAATCTTGCGCATTTGCATAGAATGAAGTGTTTTCGATCTCATAATACGAGCTGGAACGCCTAAAGCGAGCGCAAAACTCTATCGTTCGATTTCGTTATAAAGCGACTTTGTATTCGTTTGGGGCTTGTTTTGCAGCTCGAAAGGCATGAATCTTGCGTATTTGCATAGAATGAAGTGTTTCTGATCTCATAATACGAGCTGGAGCGGCTATAGCGAGCGCGAAACTCAATCGTTCGATTTCGTTGTAAAGCGACTTTGCATTCGTTTGGGGCTTCTTTGGCGGCTCTAAACGCATGAATCTTGCGTGTTTGCATAGAATGAAGTGTTTTCGATCTCATAATACGATCTGGAACGTCTACAGCGAACGCAAAACTCAATCGTTCGATTTCGTTATAAAGCGACTTTGCATTCGTTTGGGGCTTGTTTCTCGGCTCGAAACGCATGAGTCTTGCGCATTTGCATAGCATGAAGTGTTTTTGATCTTATAATACGAGCTGGAACGTCTTCTGCGGGCGTAAAACTCAATCGTTCGATTTCGTTATAAAGCGACTTTGTATTCGTTTGGGGCTTGTTTGGCAGCTCTAAACGCATGAATGTTGCGTATGTGCATAGAATTAAGTGTTTTCGATCTCATATTACGAGCTGTAACGGCTACAGCGAGCGCAAAACTCAATCGTTCGATTTTTTGATAAGGCGACTTTGCATTCGTTTGGAGCTTGTTTGGCTGCTCAAAACGCGCGAATCTTGCGTATTTGCATAAAATAAAGTAATTTTGATCTCATAATACGAACTGGAACGGCTACAGCGAGCGCAAAACTCAATCGTTCGATTTTGTTATAAAGCGACTTTGCATTCGGTTGGGGCTTGTTTGGCGGCTCGAAACGCATGAATCTTGCGTATTTGCATAGAATTAGGTGTTTTCGATCTCATATTACGAGCTGTAACGGCTACGGCGAGCGCAACACTCAATCGTTCAATTTTGTTATAAGGCAACTTTGCATTCGTTTGGGGCTTATTTCGCGGCTCGAAACGCATGAATCTTGCATATTTGCATAGAATAGAGTGTTTTTGATCTTATATTACGAGTTGGAACGGCTACACCGGGCGCAAAACTCAATCGTTCGATTTCGTTATAAAGCGACTTTGCATTCGGTTGGGGCTTGTTTGGCGGCTCGAAACGCATGAATCTTGCGTGTTTGCATAGAATGAAGTGTTTTCGATCTCATAATACGATCAGGAACGTCTACAGCGAACGCAAAACTCAATCGTTCGATTTCGTTATAAAGCGACTTTGCATTCGTTTGGGGCTTGTTTCTCGGCTCGAAACGCATGAGTCTTGCGCATTTGCATAGCATGAAGTGTTTTTGATCTTATAATACGAGCTGGAACGTCTTCTGCGGGCGTAAAACTCAATCGTTCGATTTCGTTATAAAGCGACTTTGCATTCGGTTGGGGCTTGTTTGGCGGCTCGAAACGCATGAATCTTGCGTATTTGCATAGAATTAGGTGTTTTCGATCTCATATTACGAGCTGTAACGGCTACGGCGAGCGCAACACTCAATCGTTCAATTTTGTTATAAGGCAACTTTGCATTCGTTTGGGGCTTATTTCGCGGCTCGAAACGCATGAATCTTGCATATTTGCATAGAATAGAGTGTTTTTGATCTTATATTACGAGTTGGAACGGCTACACCGGGCGCAAAACGCAATTGTTCGATTTCGTTATAAAGCGACTTTGCATTCGTTTGGGGCTTGTTTAGCGGCTCGAAACGCATGAATCTTGCGCATTTGCATAGAATGAAGTGTTTTCGATCTCATAATACGAGCTGGAACGCCTAAAGCGAGCGCAAAACTCTATCCTTCGATTTCGTTATAAAGCGACTTTGTATTCGTTTGGGGCTTGTTTTGCAGCTCGAAAGGCATGAATCTTGCGTATTTGCATATAATGAAGTGTTTCTGATCTCATAATACGAGCTGGAGCGGCTACAGCGAGCGCGAAACTCAATCGTTCGATTTCGTTGTAAAGCGACTTTGCATTCGTTTGGGGCTTGTTTGGCGGCTCTAAACGCATGAATCTTGCGTATTTACATAGAATGAAGTGTTTTTGATCTTATTTTACGAGCTGGAACGACTGCTGCGGGTGTAAAACTCAAATCATCGATTTCATTATAAATGGAATTTTTTATTCGTTTGGGGCTTGTTTGGCGGCTATAAACGCATGAATCTTGCGTATGTGCATAGAATGAAGCGTTTTCGATCTTAAAATACGAGCTGGAACGGCTACAGCGAGCGCAAAACTCAATCGTTCGATTTTTTTATAAGGCGACTTTGCATTCGTTTGGGGCTTGTTTGGCTGCTCGAAACGCATGAATCTTGCGCATTTGCATAGAATAAAGTGTTTTCGATCTCATAATACGAGCTGGAACGCCTACAGCGAGCGCAAAACTTTATCGTTCGATTTCGTTATAAAGCGACTTTTCATTAGTTTGGGGCTTGTTTGGCGGCACGAAACGCATGAATCTTGCGTGTTTGCATAGAATGAACTGTTTTCGATCTCATAATACGATCTGGAACGTCTACAGCGAACGCAAAACTCAATCGTTCGATTATGTTATAAAGCGACTTTGCATTCGTTTGGGGCTTGTTTCTCGGCTCGAAACGCATGAGTCTTGCGTATTTGCAGAGAATGAAGTAATTTTGATCTCGTAATAAGAGCTGGAACGGCTACAGCGAGCACAAAACTCAATCGTGCGATTTCGTTATAAAGCGACTTTGCATTCGTTTGGGGCTTCTTTGGCGGCTCTAAACGCATGAATCTTGCGTATTTGCATAGAATGGAGTGTTTTTGATCTTATTTTACGAGCTGGAACGACTGCTGCGGGTGTAAAACTCAAATCATCGATTTCATTATAAATGGACTTTTTATTCGTTTGGGGCTTGTTTGGCGGCTCTAAACGCATGAACCTTGCGTATGTGCATAGAATGAAGTGTTTTCGATCTCATAATACGAGCTGGAACGCCTACAGCGAGCGCAAAACTCTATCGTTCGATTTCGTTATAAAGCGACTTTGCATTTGTTTGGGGCTTGTTTGGCTGCTCGAAACGCATGAATCTTACGCATTTGCATAGAATGAAGTGTTTTCGATCTCATAATACGACGAGCTGGAACGCCTACAGCGAGCGAAAAACTCAATCGATCGATTTCGTTATAAAGCTACTTTGCATTTGTTTGGGGCTTGTTTGGCGGCTCGAAACGCATGAATCTTGCGTATTTGCATTGAATAAAGTGTTTCTGATCTCATAATACGAGTTGGAACGGCTACAGCGAGCGCGAAACTCAATCGTTCGATTTCGTTGTAAAGCGACTTTGCATTCGTTTGGGGCTTCTTTGGCGGCTCTAAACGCATGAATCTTGCGTATTTGCATAGAATGGAGTGTTTTTGATCTTATTTTACGAGCTGGAACGACTGCTGCGGGTGTAAAACTCAAATCATCGATTTCATTATAAATGGACTTTTTATTCGTTTGGGGCTTGTTTGGCGGCTCTAAACGCATGAACCTTGCGTATGTGCATAGAATGAAGTGTTTTCGATCTCATAATACGAGCTGGAACGCCTACAGCGAGCTCAAAACTCTATCGTTCGATTTCGTTATAAAGCGACTTTGCATTTGTTTGGGGCTTGTTTGTGGGCTCGAAACGCATGAATCTTGCGTGTTTGCATAGAATGAAGTGTTTTCGATCTCATAATACGATCTGGAACGTCTACAGCGAACGCAAAACTCAATCGTTCGATTTCGTTATAAAGCGACTTTGCATTCGTTTGGGGCCTGTTTCTCGGCTCGAAACGCATGAGTCTTGCGCATTTGCATAGCATGAAGTGTTTTTGATCTTATAATACGAGCTGGAACGTCTTCTGCGGGCGTAAAACTCAATCGTTCAATTTTGTTATAAGGCGACTTTGCATTCGTTTGGGGCTTATTTCGCGGCTCGAAACGCATGAATCTTGCGTATTTGCATAGAATAGAGTGTTTTTGATCTTATATTACGAGTGGGAACGGCTACACCGAGCGCAAAACGCAATTGTTCGATTTCGTTGTAAAGCGACTTTGCATTCGTTTGGGGCTTCTTTGGCGGCTCTAAACGCATGAATCTTGCGTATTTGCATAGAATGGAGTGTTTTTGATCTTATTTTACGAGCTGGAACGACTGCTGCGGGTGTAAAACTCAAATCATCGATTTCATTATAAATGGACTTTTTATTCGTTTGGGGCTTGTTTGGCGGCTCTAAACGCATGAATCTTGCGTATGTGCATAGAATGAAGTGTTTTCGATCTCATAATACGAGCTGGAACGCCTACAGCGAGCGCAAAACTCTATCGTTCGATTTCGTTATAAAGCGACTTTGCATTTGTTTGGGGCTTGTTTGTGGGCTCGAAACGCATGAATCTTGCGTGTTTGCATAGAATGAAGTGTTTTCGATCTCATAATACGATCTGGAACGTCTACAGCGAACGCAAAACTCAATCGTTCGATTTCGTTATAAAGCGACTTTGCATTCGTTTGGGGCTTGTTTCTCGGCTCGAAACGCATGAGTCTTGCGCATTTGCATAGCATGAAGTGTTTTTGATCTTATAATACGAGCTGGAACGTCTTCTGCGGGCGTAAAACTCAATCGTTCGATTTCGTTATAAAGCGACTTTGTATTCGTTTGGGGCTTGTTTGGCGGCTCTAAACGCATGAATGTTGCGTATGTGCATAGAATTAAGTGTTTTCGATCTCATATTACGAGCTGTAACGGCTACAGCGAGCGCAAAACTCAATCGTTCGATTTTTTGATAAGGCGACTTTGCATTCGTTTGGAGCTTGTTTGGCTGCTCAAAACGCGCGAATCTTGCGTATTTGCATAAAATAAAGTAATTTTGATCTCATAATACGAACTGGAACGGCTACAGCGAGCGCAACACTCAATCGTTCAATTTTGTTATAAGGCGACTTTGCATTCGTTTGGGGCTTATTTCGCGGCTCTAAACGCATGAATCTTGCGTATTTGCATAGAATAGAGTGTTTTTGATCTTATATTACGAGTTGGAACGGCTACACCGAGCGCAAAACGCAATTGTTCGATTTCGTTATAAAGCGACTTTGCATTCGTTTGAGGCTTGTTTAGCGGCTCGAAACGCATGAATCTTGCGCATTTGCATAGAATGAAGTGTTTCTGATCTCATAATACGAGCTGGAGCGGCTATAGCGAGCGCGAAACTCAATCGTTCGATTTCGTTATAAAGCGACTTTGCATTCGTATGAGGCTTGTTTGGCGGCTCTAAACGCATGAATCTTGCGTATTTGCATAGAATGGAGTGTTTTTGATCTTATTTTACGAGCTGGAACGAGTGCTGCGGGTGTAAAACTCAAATCATCGATTTCATTATAAATGGACTTTTTATTCGTTTGGGGCTTGTTTGGCGGCTCTAAACGCATGAACCTTGCGTATGTGCATAGAATGAAGTGTTTTCGATCTCATAATACGAGCTGGAACGCCTACAGCGAACGCAAAACTCAATCGTTCGATTTCGTTATAAAGCGACTTTGCATTCGTTTGGGGCCTGTTTCTCGGCTCGAAACGCATGAGTCTTGCGCATTTGCATAGCATGAAGTGTTTTTGATCTTATAATACGATCTGGAACGTCTTCTGCGGGCGTAAAACTCAATCGTTCAATTTTGTTATAAGGCGACTTTGCATTCGTTTGGGGCTTATTTCGCGGCTCGAAACGCATGAATCTTGCATATTTGCATAGAATAGAGTGTTTTTGATCTTATATTACGAGTTGGAACGGCTACACCGAGCGCAAAACGCAATTGTTCGATTCCGTTATAAAGCGACTTTGCATTCGTTTGGGGCTTGTTTAGCGGCTCGAAACGCATGAATCTTGCGCATTTGCATAGAATAAAGTTATTTCGATCTCATAATACGAGCTGGAACGCCTAAAGCGAGCGCAAAACTCTATCGTTCGATTTCGTTATAAAGCGACTTTTCATTCGTTTGGGGCTTGTTTGGCGGCACGAAACGCATGAATCTTGCGTATTTGCATAGAATGAGGTGTTTTTCAACTCATAATACGAGCTGGAACGGCTGCAGCGAGCAGAAAACTCAATCGTTCGATTACGTTATAAAGCGACTTTGCATTTGTTTGGGACTTGTTTGTGGGATCGAAACGCATGAATCTTGCGTGTTTGCGTAGAATGAAGTGTTTTCGATCTCATAATACGATCTGGAACGTCTACAGCGAACGCAAAACTCAATCGTTCGATTTCGTTAGAAAGCGACTTTGCATTCGTTTGGGGCTTGTTTCTGGGCTCGAAACGCATGAGTCTTGCGTATTTGCAGAGAATGAAGTAATTTTGATCTCGTAATACGAGCTGGAACGCCTAAAGCGAGCGCAAAACTCTATCGTTCGATTTCGTTATAAAGCGACTTTGTATTCGTTTGGGGCTTGTTTTGCACCTCGAAAGGCATGAATCTTGCGTATTAGCATAGAATGAAGTGTTTCTGATCTCATAATACGAGCTGGAACGGCTACAGCGAGCGCGAAACTCAATCGTTCGATTTCGTTGTAAAGCGACTTTGCATTCGTTTGGGGCTTCTTTGGCGGCTCTAAACGCATGAATCTTGCGTATTTACATAGAATGAAGTGTTTTTGATCTTATTTTACGAGCTGGAACGACTGCTGCGGGTGTAAAACTCAAATCATCGATTTCATTATAAATGGACTTTTTATTTGTTTGGGGCTTGTTTGGCGGCTCTAAACGCATGAATCTTGCGTATGTGCATAGAATGAAGCGTTTTCGATCTTAAAATACGAGCAGGAACGGCTACAGCGAGCGCAAAACTCAATCGTTCGATTTTGTTATAAGGCGAATTTGCATTCGTTTGGGGCTTGTTTGGCTGCTTGAAACGCATGAATCTTGCGCATTTGCATAGAATTAAGTGTTTTCGATCTCATAATACGAGCTGGAACGCCTAAAGCGAGCGCAAAACTCTATCGTTCGATTTCGTTATAAAGCGACTTTTCATTCGTTTGGGGCTTGTTTGTGGGCTCGAAACGCATGAATCTTGCGTGTTTGCGTAGAATGAAGTGTTTTCGATCTCATAATACGATCTGGAACGTCTACAGCGAACGCAAAACTCAATCGTTCGATTTCGTTAGAAAGCGACTTTGCATTCGTTTGGGGCTTGTTTCTCGGCTCGAAACGCATGAGTCTTGCGTATTTGCAGAGAATGAAGTAATTTTGATCTCGTAATACGAGCTGGAACGCCTAAAGCGAGCGCAAAACTCTATCGTTCGATTTCGTTATAAAGCGACTTTGTATTCGTTTGGGGCTTGTTTTGCAGCTCGAAAGGCATGAATCTTGCGCATTTGCATAGAATAAAGTGTTTTCGATCTCATAATACGAGCTGGAACGCCTACAGCGAGCGCAAAACTCTATCGTTCGATTTCGTTAAAAAGCGACTTTTCATTAGTTTGGGGCTTGTTTGGCGGCACGAAACGCATGAATCTTGCGTGTTTGCATAGAATGAAGTGTTTTCGATCTCATAATACGATCTGGAACGTCTACAGCGAACGCAAAACTCAATCGTTCGATTTTGTTATAAAGCGACTTTGCATTCGTTTGGGGCTTGTTTCTCGGCTCGAAACGCATGAGTCTTGCGTATTTGCAGAGAATGAAGTGTTTTTGATCTTATTTTACGAGCTGGAACGGCTACAGCGAGCGCGAAACTCAATCGTTCGATTTCGTTGTAAAGCGACTTTGCATTCGTTTGGGGCTTCTTTGGCGGCTCTAAACGCATGAATCTTGCGTATTTACATAGAATGAAGTGTTTTTGATCTTATTTTACGAGCTGGAACGACTGCTGCGGGTGTAAAACTCAAATCATCGATTTCATTATAAATGGACTTTTTATTCGTTTGGGGCTTGTTTGGCGGCTCTAAACGCATGAATCTTGCGTATGTGCATAGAATGAAGCGTTTTCGATCTTAAAATACGAGCAGGAACGGCTACAGCGAGCGCAAAACTCAATCGTTCGATTTTGTTATAAGGCGAATTTGCATTCGTTTGGGGCTTGTTTGGCTGCTTGAAACGCATGAATCTTGCGCATTTGCATAGAATAAAGTGTTTTCGATCTCATAATACGAGCTGGAACGCCTAAAGCGAGCGCAAAACTCTATCGTTCGATTTCGTTATAAAGCGACTTTTCATTCGTTTGGGGCTTGTTTGGCGGCACGAAACGCATGAATCTTGCGTATTTGCATAGAATGAGGTGTTTTTCAACTCATAATACGAGCTGGAACGGCTGCAGCGAGCAGAAAACTCAATCGTTCGATTACGTTATAAAGCGACTTTGCATTTGTTTGGGACTTGTTTGTGGGATCGAAACGCATGAATCTTGCGTGTTTGCGTAGAATGAAGTGTTTTCGATCTCATAATACGATCTGGAACGTCTACAGCGAACGCAAAACTCAATCGTTCGATTTCGTTAGAAAGCGACTTTGCATTCGTTTGGGGCTTGTTTCTCGGCTCGAAACGCATGAGTCTTGCGTATTTGCAGAGAATGAAGTAATTTTGATCTCGTAATACGAGCTGGAACGCCTAAAGCGAGCGCAAAACTCTATCGTTCGATTTCGTTATAAAGCGACTTTGTATTCGTTTGGGGCTTGTTTTGCAGCTCGAAAGGCATGAATCTTGCGTATTAGCATAGAATGAAGTGTTTCTGATCTCATAATACGAGCTGGAACGGCTACAGCGAGCGCGAAACTCAATCGTTCGATTTCGTTGTAAAGCGACTTTGCATTCGTTTGGGGCTTCTTTGGCGGCTCTAAACGCATGAATCTTGCGTATGTGCATAGAATGAAGCGTTTTCGATCTTAAAATACGAGCAGGAACGGCTACAGCGAGCGCAAAACTCAATCGTTCGATTTTGTTATAAGGCGAATTTGCATTCGTTTGGGGCTTGTTTGGCTGCTTGAAACGCATGAATCTTGCGCATTTGCATAGAATAAAGTGTTTTCGATCTCATAATACGAGCTGGAACGCCTAAAGCGAGCGCAAAACTCTATCGTTCGATTTCGTTATAAAGCGACTTTTCATTCGTTTGGGGCTTGTTTGTGGGCTCGAAACGCATGAATCTTGCGTGTTTGCATAGAATGAAGTGTTTTCGATCTTATAATACGATCTGGAACGTCTACAGCGAACGCAAAACTCAATCGTTCGATTTCGTTATAAAGCGACTTTGCATTCGTTTGGGGCTTGTTTCTCGGCTCGAAACGCATGAGTCTTGCGTATTTGCAGAGAATGAAGTAATTTTGATCTCGTAATACGAGCTGGAACGCCTAAAGCGAGCGCAAAACTCTATCGTTCGATTTCGTTATAAAGCGACTTTGTATTCGTTTGGGGCTTGTTTTGCAGCTCGAAAGGCATGAATCTTGCGTATTTGCATAGAATGAAGTGTTTCTGATCTCATAATACGAGCTGGAGCGGCTACAGCGAGCACAAAACTCAATCGTGCGATTTCGTTATAAAGCGACTTTGCATTCGTTTGGGGCTTGTTTAGCGGCTCGAAACGCATGAATCTTGCGCAGTTGCATAGAATGAAGTGTTTTCGATCTCATAATACGCGCTGGAACGCCTAAAGCGAGCGCAAAACTCTATCGTTCGATTTCGTTATAAAGCGACCTTGTATTCGTTTGGGGCTTGTTTTGCAGCTCGAAAGGCATGAATCTTGCATATTTGCATAGAATAGAGTGTTTTTGATCTTATATTACGAGTTGGAACGGCTACACCGGGCGCAAAACTCAATCGTTCGATTTCGTTATAAAGCGACTTTGCATTCGGTTGGGGCTTGTTTGGCGGCTCGAAACGCATGAATCTTGCGTGTTTGCATAGAATGAAGTGTTTTCGATCTCATAATACGATCTGGAACGTCTACAGCGAACGCAAAACTCAATCGTTCGATTTCGTTATAAAGCGACTTTGCATTCGTTTGGGGCTTGTTTCTCGGCTCGAAACGCATGAGTCTTGCGCATTTGCATAGCATGAAGTGTTTTTGATCTTATAATACGAGCTGGAACGTCTTCTGCGGGCGTAAAACTCAATCGTTCGATTTCGTTATAAAGCGACTTTGTATTCGTTTGGGGCTTGTTTGGCAGCTCTAAACGCATGAATGTTGCGTATGTGCATAGAATTAAGTGTTTTCGATCTCATATTACGAGCTGTAACGGCTACAGCGAGCGCAAAACTCAATCGTTCGATTTTTTGATAAGGCGACTTTGCATTCGTTTGGAGCTTGTTTGGCTGCTCAAAACGCGCGAATCTTGCGTATTTGCATAAAATAAAGTAATTTTGATCTCATAATACGAACTGGAACGGCTACAGCGAGCGCAAAACTCAATCGTTCGATTTTGTTATAAAGCGACTTTGCATTCGGTTGGGGCTTGTTTGGCGGCTCGAATCGCATGAATCTTGCGTATTTGCATAGAATTAGGTGTTTTCGATCTCATATTACGAGCTGTAACGGCTACGGCGAGCGCAACACTCAATCGTTCAATTTTGTTATAAGGCAACTTTGCATTCGTTTGGGGCTTATTTCGCGGCTCGAAACGCATGAATCTTGCATATTTGCATAGAATAGAGTGTTTTTGATCTTATATTACGAGTTGGAACGGCTACACCGGGCGCAAAACGCAATTGTTCGATTTCGTTATAAAGCGACTTTGCATTCGTTTGGGGCTTGTTTAGCGGCTCGAAACGCATGAATCTTGCGCATTTGCATAGAATGAAGCGTTTTCGATCTTAAAATACGAGCAGGAACGGCTACAGCGAGCGCAAAACTCAATCGTTCGATTTTGTTATAAGGCGAATTTGCATTCGTTTGGGGCTTGTTTGGCTGCTTGAAACGCATGAATCTTGCGCATTTGCATAGAATAAAGTGTTTTCGATCTCATAATACGAGCTGGAACGCCTAAAGCGAGCGCAAAACTCTATCGTTCGATTTCGTTATAAAGCGACTTTTCATTCGTTTGGGGCTTGTTTGGCGGCACGAAACGCATGAATCTTGCGTATTTGCATAGAATGAGGTGTTTTTCAACTCATAATACGAGCTGGAACGGCTGCAGCGAGCAGAAAACTCAATCGTTCGATTACGTTATAAAGCGACTTTGCATTTGTTTGGGGCTTGTTTGTGGGCTCGAAACGCATGAATCTTGCGCATTTGCATAGAATGAAGTGTTTTCGATCTCATAATACGAGCTGGAACGCCTAAAGCGAGCGCAAAACTCTATCGTTCGATTTCGTTATAAAGCGACTTTGTATTCGTTTGGGGCTTGTTTTGCAGCTCGAAAGGCATGAATCTTGCGTATTTGCATAGAATGAAGTGTTTCTGATCTCATAATATGAGCTGGAGCGGCTATAGCGAGCGCGAAACTCAATCGTTCGATTTCGTTGTAAAGCGACTTTGCATTCGTTTGGGGCTTCTTTGGCGGCTCTAAACGCATGAATCTTGCGTATTTACATAGAATGAAGTGTTTTTGATCTTATTTTACGAGCTGGAACGACTGCTGCGGGTGTAAAACTCAAATCATCGATTTCATTATAAATGGACTTTTTATTCGTTTGGGGCTTGTTTGGCGGCTCTAAACGCATGAATCTTGCGTATGTGCATAGAATGAAGCGTTTTCGATCTTAAAATACGAGCAGGAACGGCTACAGCGAGCGCAAAACTCAATCGTTCGATTTTGTTATAAGGCGAATTTGCATTCGTTTGGGGCTTGTTTGGCTGCTTGAAACGCATGAATCTTGCGCATTTGCATAGAATAAAGTGTTTTCGATCTCATAATACGAGCTGGAACGCCTAAAGCGAGCGCAAAACTCTATCGTTCGATTTCGTTATAAAGCGACTTTGCATTCGGTTGGGGCTTGTTTGGCGGCTCGAAACGCATGAATCTTGCGTGTTTGCATAGAATGAAGTGTTTTCGATCTCATAATACGATCTGGAACGTCTACAGCGAACGCAAAACTCAATCGTTCGATTTCGTTATAAAGCGACTTTGCATTCGTTTGGGGCTTGTTTCTCGGCTCGAAACGAATGAGTCTTGCGCATTTGCATAGCATGAAGTGTTTTTGATCTTATAATACGAGCTGGAACGTCTTCTGCGGGCGTAAAACTCAATCGTTCGATTTCGTTATAAAGCGACTTTGCATTCGGTTGGGGCTTGTTTGGCGGCTCGAAACGCATGAATCTTGCGTATTTGCATAGAATTAGGTGTTTTCGATCTCATATTACGAGCTGTAACGGCTACGGCGAGCGCAACACTCAATCGTTCAATTTTGTTATAAGGCAACTTTGCATTCGTTTGGGGCTTATTTCGCGGCTCGAAACGCATGAATCTTGCATATTTGCATAGAATAGAGTGTTTTTGATCTTATATTACGAGTTGGAACGGCTACACCGGGCGCAAAACGCAATTGTTCGATTTCGTTATAAAGCGACTTTGCATTCGTTTGGGGCTTGTTTAGCGGCTCGAAACGCATGAATCTTGCGCATTTGCATAGAATGAAGTGTTTTCGATCTCATAATACGAGCTGGAACGCCTAAAGCGAGCGCAAAACTCTATCGTTCGATTTCGTTATAAAGCGACTTTGTATTCGTTTGGGGCTTGTTTTGCAGCTCGAAAGGCATGAATCTTGCGTATTTGCATAGAATGAAGTGTTTCTGATCTCATAATACGAGCTGGAGCGGCTATAGCGAGCGCGAAACTCAATCGTTCGATTTCGTTGTAAAGCGACTTTGCATTCGTTTGGGGCTTCTTTGGCGGCTCTAAACGCATGAATCTTGCGTGTTTGCATAGAATGAAGTGTTTTCGATCTCATAATACGATCTGGAACGTCTACAGCGAACGCAAAACTCAATCGTTCGATTTCGTTATAAAGCGACTTTGCATTCGTTTGGGGCTTGTTTCTCGGCTCGAAACGCATGAGTCTTGCGCATTTGCATAGCATGAAGTGTTTTTGATCTTATAATACGAGCTGGAACGTCTTCTGCGGGCGTAAAACTCAATCGTTCGATTTCGTTATAAAGCGACTTTGTATTCGTTTGGGGCTTGTTTGGCAGCTCTAAACGCATGAATGTTGCGTATGTGCATAGAATTAAGTGTTTTCGATCTCATATTACGAGCTGTAACGGCTACAGCGAGCGCAAAACTCAATCGTTCGATTTTTTGATAAGGCGACTTTGCATTCGTTTGGAGCTTGTTTGGCTGCTCAAAACGCGCGAATCTTGCGTATTTGCATAAAATAAAGTAATTTTGATCTCATAATACGAACTGGAACGGCTACAGCGAGCGCAAAACTCAATCGTTCGATTTTGTTATAAAGCGACTTTGCATTCGGTTGGGGCTTGTTTGGCGGCTCGAAACGCATGAATCTTGCGTATTTGCATAGAATTAGGTGTTTTCGATCTCATATTACGAGCTGTAACGGCTACGGCGAGCGCAACACTCAATCGTTCAATTTTGTTATAAGGCAACTTTGCATTCGTTTGGGGCTTATTTCGCGGCTCGAAACGCATGAATCTTGCATATTTGCATAGAATAGAGTGTTTTTGATCTTATATTACGAGTTGGAACGGCTACACCGGGCGCAAAACTCAATCGTTCGATTTCGTTATAAAGCGACTTTGCATTCGGTTGGGGCTTGTTTGGCGGCTCGAAACGCATGAATCTTGCGTGTTTGCATAGAATGAAGTGTTTTCGATCTCATAATACGATCAGGAACGTCTACAGCGAACGCAAAACTCAATCGTTCGATTTCGTTATAAAGCGACTTTGCATTCGTTTGGGGCTTGTTTCTCGGCTCGAAACGCATGAGTCTTGCGCATTTGCATAGCATGAAGTGTTTTTGATCTTATAATACGAGCTGGAACGTCTTCTGCGGGCGTAAAACTCAATCGTTCGATTTCGTTATAAAGCGACTTTGCATTCGGTTGGGGCTTGTTTGGCGGCTCGAAACGCATGAATCTTGCGTATTTGCATAGAATTAGGTGTTTTCGATCTCATATTACGAGCTGTAACGGCTACGGCGAGCGCAACACTCAATCGTTCAATTTTGTTATAAGGCAACTTTGCATTCGTTTGGGGCTTATTTCGCGGCTCGAAACGCATGAATCTTGCATATTTGCATAGAATAGAGTGTTTTTGATCTTATATTACGAGTTGGAACGGCTACACCGGGCGCAAAACGCAATTGTTCGATTTCGTTATAAAGCGACTTTGCATTCGTTTGGGGCTTGTTTAGCGGCTCGAAACGCATGAATCTTGCGCATTTGCATAGAATGAAGTGTTTTCGATCTCATAATACGAGCTGGAACGCCTAAAGCGAGCGCAAAACTCTATCCTTCGATTTCGTTATAAAGCGACTTTGTATTCGTTTGGGGCTTGTTTTGCAGCTCGAAAGGCATGAATCTTGCGTATTTGCATATAATGAAGTGTTTCTGATCTCATAATACGAGCTGGAGCGGCTACAGCGAGCGCGAAACTCAATCGTTCGATTTCGTTGTAAAGCGACTTTGCATTCGTTTGGGGCTTGTTTGGCGGCTCTAAACGCATGAATCTTGCGTATTTACATAGAATGAAGTGTTTTTGATCTTATTTTACGAGCTGGAACGACTGCTGCGGGTGTAAAACTCAAATCATCGATTTCATTATAAATGGAATTTTTTATTCGTTTGGGGCTTGTTTGGCGGCTATAAACGCATGAATCTTGCGTATGTGCATAGAATGAAGCGTTTTCGATCTTAAAATACGAGCTGGAACGGCTACAGCGAGCGCAAAACTCAATCGTTCGATTTTTTTATAAGGCGACTTTGCATTCGTTTGGGGCTTGTTTGGCTGCTCGAAACGCATGAATCTTGCGCATTTGCATAGAATAAAGTGTTTTCGATCTCATAATACGAGCTGGAACGCCTACAGCGAGCGCAAAACTTTATCGTTCGATTTCGTTATAAAGCGACTTTTCATTAGTTTGGGGCTTGTTTGGCGGCACGAAACGCATGAATCTTGCGTGTTTGCATAGAATGAAGTGTTTTCGATCTCATAATACGATTTGGAACGTCTACAGCGAACGCAAAACTCAATCGTTCGATTTTGTTATAAAGCGACTTTGCATTCGTTTGGGGCTTGTTTCTCGGCTCGAAACGCATGAGTCTTGCGTATTTGCAGAGAATGAAGTAATTTTGATCTCGTAATAAGAGCTGGAACGGCTACAGCGAGCACAAAACTCAATCGTGCGATTTCGTTATAAAGCGACTTTGCATTCGTTTGGGGCTTCTTTGGCGGCTCTAAACGCATGAATCTTGCGTATTTGCATAGAATGGAGTGTTTTTGATCTTATTTTACGAGCTGGAACGACTGCTGCGGGTGTAAAACTCAAATCATCGATTTCATTATAAATGGACTTTTTATTCGTTTGGGGCTTGTTTGGCGGCTCTAAACGCATGAACCTTGCGTATGTGCATAGAATGAAGTGTTTTCGATCTCATAATACGAGCTGGAACGCCTACAGCGAGCGCAAAACTCTATCGTTCGATTTCGTTATAAAGCGACTTTGCATTTGTTTGGGGCTTGTTTGGCTGCTCGAAACGCATGAATCTTACGCATTTGCATAGAATGAAGTGTTTTCGATCTCATAATACGACGAGCTGGAACGCCTACAGCGAGCGAAAAACTCAATCGATCGATTTCGTTATAAAGCTACTTTGCATTTGTTTGGGGCTTGTTTGGCGGCTCGAAACGCATGAATCTTGCGTATTTGCATTGAATAAAGTGTTTCTGATCTCATAATACGAGTTGGAACGGCTACAGCGAGCGCGAAACTCAATCGTTCGATTTCGTTGTAAAGCGACTTTGCATTCGTTTGGGGCTTCTTTGGCGGCTCTAAACGCATGAATCTTGCGTATTTGCATAGAATGGAGTGTTTTTGATCTTATTTTACGAGCTGGAACGACTGCTGCGGGTGTAAAACTCACATCATCGATTTCATTATAAATGGACTTTTTATTCGTTTGGGGCTTGTTTGGCGGCTCTAAACGCATGAACCTTGCGTATGTGCATAGAATGAAGTGTTTTCGATCTCATAATACGAGCTGGAACGCCTACAGCGAGCGCAAAACTCTATCGTTCGATTTCGTTATAAAGCGACTTTGCATTTGTTTGGGGCTTGTTTGTGGGCTCGAAACGCATGAATCTTGCGTGTTTGCATAGAATGAAGTGTTTTCGATCTCATAATACGATCTGGAACGTCTACAGCGAACGCAAAACTCAATCGTTCGATTTCGTTATAAAGCGACTTTGCATTCGTTTGGGGCCTGTTTCTCGGCTCGAAACGCATGAGTCTTGCGCATTTGCATAGCATGAAGTGTTTTTGATCTTATAATACGAGCTGGAACGTCTTCTGCGGGCGTAAAACTCAATCGTTCAATTTTGTTATAAGGCGACTTTGCATTCGTTTGGGGCTTATTTCGCGGCTCGAAACGCATGAATCTTGCGTATTTGCATAGAATAGAGTGTTTTTGATCTTATATTACGAGTGGGAACGGCTACACCGAGCGCAAAACGCAATTGTTCGATTTCGTTGTAAAGCGACTTTGCATTCGTTTGGGGCTTCTTTGGCGGCTCTAAACGCATGAATCTTGCGTATTTGCATAGAATGGAGTGTTTTTAATCTTATTTTACGAGCTGGAACGACTGCTGCGGGTGTAAAACTCAAATCATCGATTTCATTATAAATGGACTTTTTATTCGTTTGGGGCTTGTTTGGCGGCTCTAAACGCATGAATCTTGCGTATGTGCATAGAATGAAGTGTTTTCGATCTCATAATACGAGCTGGAACGCCTACAGCGAGCGCAAAACTCTATCGTTCGATTTCGTTATAAAGCGACTTTGCATTTGTTTGGGGCTTGTTTGTGGGCTCGAAACGCATGAATCTTGCGTGTTTGCATAGAATGAAGTGTTTTCGATCTCATAATACGATCTGGAACGTCTACAGCGAACGCAAAACTCAATCGTTCGATTTCGTTATAAAGCGACTTTGCATTAGTTTGGGGCTTGTTTCTCGGCTCGAAACGCATGAGTCTTGCGCATTTGCATAGCATGAAGTGTTTTTGATCTTATAATACGAGCTGGAACGTCTTCTGCGGGCGTAAAACTCAATCGTTCGATTTCGTTATAAAGCGACTTTGTATTCGTTTGGGGCTTGTTTGGCGGCTCTAAACGCATGAATGTTGCGTATGTGCATAGAATTAAGTGTTTTCGATCTCATATTACGAGCTGTAACGGCTACAGCGAGCGCAAAACTCAATCGTTCGATTTTTTGATAAGGCGACTTTGCATTCGTTTGGAGCTTGTTTGGCTGCTCAAAACGCGCGAATCTTGCGTATTTGCATAAAATAAAGTAATTTTGATCTCATAATACGAACTGGAACGGCTACAGCGAGCGCAACACTCAATCGTTCAATTTTGTTATAAGGCGACTTTGCATTCGTTTGGGGCTTATTTCGCGGCTCTAAACGCATGAATCTTGCGTATTTGCATAGAATAGAGTGTTTTTGATCTTATATTACGAGTTGGAACGGCTACACCGAGCGCAAAACGCAATTGTTCGATTTCGTTATAAAGCGACTTTGCATTCGTTTGAGGCTTGTTTGGCTGCTCAAAACGCATGAATCTTGCGTATTTGCATAGAATGAAGAGTTTTTGATCTTATGTTACGAGTTGGAACGACTGCTGCAGGCGTAAAACTCAAATGATCGATTTCATTATAAATGGAATTTTCATTCGTTTGGGGCTTGTTTGGCGGCACGAAACGCATGAATCTTGCGTATTTGCATAGAATGAGGTGTTTTTCAACTCATAATACGAGCTGGAACGGCTGCAGCGAGCCCAAAACTCAATCGTTCGATTACGTTATAGAGCGACTTTGCATTTGTTTGGGGCTTGTTTGTGGGCTCGAAACGCATGAATCTTGCGTGTTTGCATAGAATGAAGTGTTTTCGATCTCATAATACGATCTGGAACGTCTACAGCGAACGCAAAACTCAATCGTTCGATTTCGTTATAAAGCGACTTTGCATTCGTTTGGGACTTGTTTCTCGGCTCGAAACGTATGAGTCTTGCGTATTTGTAGATAATGAAGTAATTTTGATCTCGTAATAAGAGCTGGAACGGCTACAGCGAGCACAAAACTCAATCGTGCGATTTCGTTATAAAGCGACTTTGCATTCGTTTGGGGCTTCTTTGGCGGCTCTAAACGCATGAGTCTTGCGTATTTACATAGAATGAAGTGTTTTTGATCTTATTTTACGAGCTGGAACGACTGCTGCGGGCGTAAAACTCAATCGTTCGATTTCGTTATAAAGCGACTTTGCATTCGGTTGGGGCTTGTTTGGCGGCTCGAAACGCATGAATCTTGCGTATTTGCATAGAATTAGGTGTTTTCGATCTCATATTACGAGCTGTAACGGCTACGGCGAGCGCAACACTCAATCGTTCAATTTTGTTATAAGGCAACTTTGCATTCGTTTGGGGCTTATTTCGCGGCTCGAAACGCATGAATCTTGCATATTTGCATAGAATAGAGTGTTTTTGATCTTATATTACGAGTTGGAACGGCTACACCGGGCGCAAAACGCAATTGTTCGATTTCGTTATAAAGCGACTTTGCATTCGTTTGGGGCTTGTTTAGCGGCTCGAAACGCATGAATCTTGCGCATTTGCATAGAATGAAGTGTTTTCGATCTCATAATACGAGCTGGAACGCCTAAAGCGAGCGCAAAACTCTATCGTTCGATTTCGTTATAAAGCGACTTTGTATTCGTTTGGGGCTTGTTTTGCAGCTCGAAAGGCATGAATCTTGCGTATTTGCATAGAATGAAGTGTTTCTGATCTCATAATACGAGCTGGAGCGGCTATAGCGAGCGCGAAACTCAATCGTTCGATTTCGTTGTAAAGCGACTTTGCATTCGTTAGGGGCTTCTTTGGCGGCTCTAAACGCATGAATCTTGCGTGTTTGCATAGAATGAAGTGTTTTCGATCTCATAATACGATCTGGAACGTCTACAGCGAACGCAAAACTCAATCGTTCGATTTCGTTATAAAGCGACTTTGCATTCGTTTGGGGCTTGTTTCTCGGCTCGAAACGCATGAGTCTTGCGCATTTGCATAGCATGAAGTGTTTTTGATCTTATAATACGAGCTGGAACGTCTTCTGCGGGCGTAAAACTCAATCGTTCGATTTCGTTATAAAGCGACTTTGTATTCGTTTGGGGCTTGTTTGGCAGCTCTAAACGCATGAATGTTGCGTATGTGCATAGAATTAAGTGTTTTCGATCTCATATTACGAGCTGTAACGGCTACAGCGAGCGCAAAACTCAATCGTTCGATTTTTTGATAAGGCGACTTTGCATTCGTTTGGAGCTTGTTTGGCTGCTCAAAACGCGCGAATCTTGCGTATTTGCATAAAATAAAGTAATTTTGATCTCATAATACGAACTGGAACGGCTACAGCGAGCGCAAAACTCAATCGTTCGATTTTGTTATAAAGCGACTTTGCATTCGGTTGGGGCTTGTTTGGCGGCTCGAAACGCATGAATCTTGCGTATTTGCATAGAATTAGGTGTTTTCGATCTCATATTACGAGCTGTAACGGCTACGGCGAGCGCAACACTCAATCGTTCAATTTTGTTATAAGGCAACTTTGCATTCGTTTGGGGCTTATTTCGCGGCTCGAAACGCATGAATCTTGCATATTTGCATAGAATAGAGTGTTTTTGATCTTATATTACGAGTTGGAACGGCTACACCGGGCGCAAAACTCAATCGTTCGATTTCGTTATAAAGCGACTTTGCATTCGGTTGGGGCTTGTTTGGCGGCTCGAAACGCATGAATCTTGCGTGTTTGCATAGAATGAAGTGTTTTCGATCTCATAATACGATCAGGAACGTCTACAGCGAACGCAAAACTCAATCGTTCGATTTCGTTATAAAGCGACTTTGCATTCGTTTGGGGCTTGTTTCTCGGCTCGAAACGCATGAGTCTTGCGCATTTGCATAGCATGAAGTGTTTTTGATCTTATAATACGAGCTGGAACGTCTTCTGCGGGCGTAAAACTCAATCGTTCGATTTCGTTATAAAGCGACTTTGCATTCGGTTGGGGCTTGTTTGGCGGCTCGAAACGCATGAATCTTGCGTATTTGCATAGAATTAGGTGTTTTCGATCTCATATTACGAGCTGTAACGGCTACGGCGAGCGCAACACTCAATCGTTCAATTTTGTTATAAGGCAACTTTGCATTCGTTTGGGGCTTATTTCGCGGCTCGAAACGCATGAATCTTGCATATTTGCATAGAATAGAGTGTTTTTGATCTTATATTACGAGTTGGAACGGCTACACCGGGCGCAAAACGCAATTGTTCGATTTCGTTATAAAGCGACTTTGCATTCGTTTGGGGCTTGTTTAGCGGCTCGAAACGCATGAATCTTGCGCATTTGCATAGAATGAAGTGTTTTCGATCTCATAATACGAGCTGGAACGCCTAAAGCGAGCGCAAAACTCTATCCTTCGATTTCGTTATAAAGCGACTTTGTATTCGTTTGGGGCTTGTTTTGCAGCTCGAAAGGCATGAATCTTGCGTATTTGCATATAATGAAGTGTTTCTGATCTCATAATACGAGCTGGAGCGGCTACAGCGAGCGCGAAACTCAATCGTTCGATTTCGTTGTAAAGCGACTTTGCATTCGTTTGGGGCTTGTTTGGCGGCTCTAAACGCATGAATCTTGCGTATTTACATAGAATGAAGTGTTTTTGATCTTATTTTACGAGCTGGAACGACTGCTGCGGGTGTAAAACTCAAATCATCGATTTCATTATAAATGGAATTTTTTATTCGTTTGGGGCTTGTTTGGCGGCTATAAACGCATGAATCTTGCGTATGTGCATAGAATGAAGCGTTTTCGATCTTAAAATACGAGCTGGAACGGCTACAGCGAGCGCAAAACTCAATCGTTCGATTTTTTTATAAGGCGACTTTGCATTCGTTTGGGGCTTGTTTGGCTGCTCGAAACGCATGAATCTTGCGCATTTGCATAGAATAAAGTGTTTTCGATCTCATAATACGAGCTGGAACGCCTACAGCGAGCGCAAAACTCAATCGTTCGATTTCGTTATAAAGCGACTTTGCATTCGTTTGGGGCCTGTTTCTCGGCTCGAAACGCATGAGTCTTGCGCATTTGCATAGCATGAAGTGTTTTTGATCTTATAATACGAGCTGGAACGTCTTCTGCGGGCGTAAAACTCAATCGTTCAATTTTGTTATAAGGCGACTTTGCATTCGTTTGGGGCTTATTTCGCGGCTCGAAACGCATGAATCTTGCGTATTTGCATAGAATAGAGTGTTTTTGATCTTATATTACGAGTGGGAACGGCTACACCGAGCGCAAAACGCAATTGTTCGATTTCGTTGTAAAGCGACTTTGCATTCGTTTGGGGCTTCTTTGGCGGCTCTAAACGCATGAATCTTGCGTATTTGCATAGAATGGAGTGTTTTTGATCTTATTTTACGAGCTGGAACGACTGCTGCGGGTGTAAAACTCAAATCATCGATTTCATTATAAATGGACTTTTTATTCGTTTGGGGCTTGTTTGGCGGCTCTAAACGCATGAATCTTGCGTATGTGCATAGAATGAAGTGTTTTCGATCTCATAATACGAGCTGGAACGCCTACAGCGAGCGCAAAACTCTATCGTTCGATTTCGTTATAAAGCGACTTTGCATTTGTTTGGGGCTTGTTTGTGGGCTCGAAACGCATGAATCTTGCGTGTTTGCATAGAATGAAGTGTTTTCGATCTCATAATACGATCTGGAACGTCTACAGCGAACGCAAAACTCAATCGTTCGATTTCGTTATAAAGCGACTTTGCATTAGTTTGGGGCTTGTTTCTCGGCTCGAAACGCATGAGTCTTGCGCATTTGCATAGCATGAAGTGTTTTTGATCTTATAATACGAGCTGGAACGTCTTCTGCGGGCGTAAAACTCAATCGTTCGATTTCGTTATAAAGCGACTTTGTATTCGTTTGGGGCTTGTTTGGCGGCTCTAAACGCATGAATGTTGCGTATGTGCATAGAATTAAGTGTTTTCGATCTCATATTACGAGCTGTAACGGCTACAGCGAGCGCAAAACTCAATCGTTCGATTTTTTGATAAGGCGACTTTGCATTCGTTTGGAGCTTGTTTGGCTGCTCAAAACGCGCGAATCTTGCGTATTTGCATAAAATAAAGTAATTTTGATCTCATAATACGAACTGGAACGGCTACAGCGAGCGCAACACTCAATCGTTCAATTTTGTTATAAGGCGACTTTGCATTCGTTTGGGGCTTATTTCGCGGCTCTAAACGCATGAATCTTGCGTATTTGCATAGAATAGAGTGTTTTTGATCTTATATTACGAGTTGGAACGGCTACACCGAGCGCAAAACGCAATTGTTCGATTTCGTTATAAAGCGACTTTGCATTCGTTTGAGGCTTGTTTAGCGGCTCGAAACGCATGAATCTTGCGCATTTGCATAGAATGAAGTGTTTCTGATCTCATAATACGAGCTGGAGCGGCTATAGCGAGCGCGAAACTCAATCGTTCGATTTCGTTATAAAGCGACTTTGCATTCGTATGAGGCTTGTTTGGCGGCTCTAAACGCATGAATCTTGCGTATTTGCATAGAATTAAGTGTTTTCGATCTCATATTACGAGCTGTAACGGCTACAGCGAGCGCAAAACTCAATCGTTCGATTTTTTGATAAGTCGACTTTGCATTCGTTTGGAGCTTGTTTGGCTGCTCAAAACGCATGAATCTTGCGTATTTGCATAGAATGAAGAGTTTTTGATCTTATGTTACGAGTTGGAACGACTGCTGCAGGCGTAAAACTCAAATGATCGATTTCATTATAAATGGAATTTTCATTCGTTTGGGGCTTGTTTGGCGGCACGAAACGCATGAATCTTGCGTATTTGCATAGAATGAGGTGTTTTTCAACTCATAATACGAGCTGGAACGGCTGCAGCGAGCCCAAAACTCAATCGTTCGATTTCGTTATAAAGCGACTTTGCATTAGTTTGGGGCTTGTTTCTCGGCTCGAAACGCATGAGTCTTGCGCATTTGCATAGCATGAAGTGTTTTTGATCTTATAATACGAGCTGGAACGTCTTCTGCGGGCGTAAAACTCAATCGTTCGATTTCGTTATAAAGCGACTTTGTATTCGTTTGGGGCTTGTTTGGCGGCTCTAAACGCATGAATGTTGCGTATGTGCATAGAATTAAGTGTTTTCGATCTCATATTACGAGCTGTAACGGCTACAGCGAGCGCAAAACTCAATCGTTCGATTTTTTGATAAGGCGACTTTGCATTCGTTTGGAGCTTGTTTGGCTGCTCAAAACGCGCGAATCTTGCGTATTTGCATAAAATAAAGTAATTTTGATCTCATAATACGAACTGGAACGGCTACAGCGAGCGCAACACTCAATCGTTCAATTTTGTTATAAGGCGACTTTGCATTCGTTTGGGGCTTATTTCGCGGCTCTAAACGCATGAATCTTGCGTATTTGCATAGAATAGAGTGTTTTTGATCTTATATTACGAGTTGGAACGGCTACACCGAGCGCAAAACGCAATTGTTCGATTTCGTTATAAAGCGACTTTGCATTCGTTTGAGGCTTGTTTAGCGGCTCGAAACGCATGAATCTTGCGCATTTGCATAGAATGAAGTGTTTCTGATCTCATAATACGAGTTGGAACGGCTACAGCGAGCGCGAAACTCAATCGTTCGATTTCGTTGTAAAGCGACTTTGCATTCGTTTGGGGCTTCTTTGGCGGCTCTAAACGCATGAATCTTGCGTATTTGCATAGAATGGAGTGTTTTTGATCTTATTTTACGAGCTGGAACGACTGCTGCGGGTGTAAAACTCAAATCATCGATTTCATTATAAATGGACTTTTTATTCGTTTGGGGCTTGTTTGGCGGCTCTAAACGCATGAACCTTGCGTATGTGCATAGAATGAAGTGTTTTCGATCTCATAATACGAGCTGGAACGCCTACAGCGAGCGCAAAACTCTATCGTTCGATTTCGTGATAAAGCGACTTTGCATTTGTTTGGGGCTTGTTTGTGGGCTCGAAACGCATGAATCTTGCGTGATTGCATAGAATGAAGTGTTTTCGATCTCATAATACGATCTGGAACGTCTACAGCGAACGCAAAACTCAATCGTTCGATTTCGTTATAAAGCGACTTTGCATTCGTTTGGGGCCTGTTTCTCGGCTCGAAACGCATGAGTCTTGCGCATTTGCATAGCATGAAGTGTTTTTGATCTTATAATACGAGCTGGAACGTCTTCTGCGGGCGTAAAACTCAATCGTTCAATTTTGTTATAAGGCGACTTTGCATTCGTTTGGGGCTTATTTCGCGGCTCGAAACGCATGAATCTTGCGTATTTGCATAGAATAGAGTGTTTTTGATCTTATATTACGAGTGGGAACGGCTACACCGAGCGCAAAACGCAATTGTTCGATTTCGTTGTAAAGCGACTTTGCATTCGTTTGGGGCTTCTTTGGCGGCTCTAAACGCATGAATCTTGCGTATTTGCATAGAATGGAGTGTTTTTGATCTTATTTTACGAGCTGGAACGACTGCTGCGGGTGTAAAACTCAAATCATCGATTTCATTATAAATGGACTTTTTATTCGTTTGGGGCTTGTTTGGCAGCTCTAAACGCATGAATCTTGCGTATGTGCATAGAATGAAGTGTTTTCGATCTCATAATACGAGCTGGAACGCCTACAGCGAGCGCAAAACTCTATCGTTCGATTTCGTTATAAAGCGACTTTGCATTTGTTTGGGGCTTGTTTGTGGGCTCGAAACGCATGAATCTTGCGTGTTTGCATAGAATGAAGTGTTTTCGATCTCATAATACGATCTGGAACGTCTACAGCGAACGCAAAACTCAATCGTTCGATTTCGTTATAAAGCGACTTTGCATTCGTTTGGGGCTTGTTTCTCGGCTCGAAACGCATGAGTCTTGCGCATTTGCATAGCATGAAGTGTTTTTGATCTTATAATACGAGCTGGAACGTCTTCTGCGGGCGTAAAACTCAATCGTTCGATTTCGTTATAAAGCGACTTTGTATTCGTTTGGGGCTTGTTTGGCGGCTCTAAACGCATGAATGTTGCGTATGTGCATAGAATTAAGTGTTTTCGATCTCATATTACGAGCTGTAACGGCTACAGCGAGCGCAAAACTCAATCGTTCGATTTTTTGATAAGGCGACTTTGCATTCGTTTGGAGCTTGTTTGGCTGCTCAAAACGCGCGAATCTTGCGTATTTGCATAAAATAAAGTAATTTTGATCTCATAATACGAACTGGAACGGCTACAGCGAGCGCAACACTCAATCGTTCAATTTTGTTATAAGGCGACTTTGCATTCGTTTGGGGCTTATTTCGCGGCTCTAAACGCATGAATCTTGCGTATTTGCATAGAATAGAGTGTTTTTGATCTTATATTACGAGTTGGAACGGCTACACCGAGCGCAAAACGCAATTGTTCGATTTCGTTATAAAGCGACTTTGCATTCGTTTGAGGCTTGTTTAGCGGCTCGAAACGCATGAATCTTGCGCATTTGCATAGAATGAAGTGTTTCTGATCTCATAATACGAGCTGGAGCGGCTATAGCGAGCGCGAAACTCAATCGTTCGATTTCGTTATAAAGCGACTTTGCATTCGTATGAGGCTTGTTTGGCGGCACTAAACGCATGAATCTTGCGTATTTGCATAGAATTAAGTGTTTTCGATCTCATATTACGAGCTGTAACGGCTACAGCGAGCGCAAAACTCAATCGTTCGA